>CM076572.1:339651975-340024552 GCA_034641835.2 Pinus albicaulis
TACTTCCATGCCTGGAATATGAATTTCAATCTTATGCTTGAGGACCAAGATGTCATGGACTATGTGCAGGGTAAAATCCAAGAGCCTCCATCAACTGCACCTGCCACCAGCAAGTCAAAGTATAAGAAGGGGAGAATTAAAGAAAAGCTGATGATCCAAGATTCTATTCATAATAGTCTGGTATCATACATCTCTAAGCTAGGAACATCCAAGGAGATGTATGATAATTTGGTCAACATGTTCAAGGCCAGCAATGCAAATGAAGTCCTTTTCTTCAAGAACCAACTAAATAATCTAAAGAAAGGCACGGATGAATCCGTCCAATCATATTTTCTGAAGTTGATCAAAATCAGAAATAATCTTCTAGCCATTGGGGATAAAATATTTGATCAAAAAATGGTTCTCGCCGCACTTGCAGGTCTCTCCTCCGAATGGCATGTATTCAATACTACCATTCTAAATAACAATGTGATACCTCATTTTGACGAAGTACTATCGAGATGCATACAAGGAGAGACAAGGATGAAGGAATATGAAAATGAAGGTAATGTTGCTTCACTTCTCATGCTGAGAAGAAGAACAATGGTGGTCCAAGGAACAAAGGAAGAGCAAGGGCCCAAGGAAAAAAAGGGAAATGTTACACGTCACAAGACCGAATACTATGCTAGAGAAGGCCCTTTCAAGAAGGATTCTCCTAATGATGATGACAACAACAACAATCGGAGGAATGACAATAAAAGGAACAACAGGTTCAAAGGGAAGAGGAAGGCCCCCTCTGATAGAAATGGGAAACCTTTCAAAAGTTCAAGAAATTCCAGGTATGAGGAATCTAATGTTTTTGATGATAAAATAAATGAACTCATTATTGTATCTGCCCTCTCTATTGCGTCTCCACCCAACACTATGGATGTCTGTTTGATAGATAGTGGTGCCTCAAGGCACATCACTAGGTTCAAGGAAGCAATTTCTGATATGGTTGAGAAGGATGTTAATATGAAAATTATCCTTGGAGATAATACCACATATCCAGTGAAAAGGACAGGGACTGTGACCCTCCACCTATCTCAAGGTCAAGTTCTCCGCTTGCAAGATGTACTATATGTACCTGATTTAAAGAAGAACCTTGTGTCTATTTTGGCCATGGAAGACAAAGGTTTTGATGTGGCATTCATTGATGGGAAGGTGCAAATCTAGAAGAAAATTTTCAAGGAAGCTATCATGATTAGGTTTAGAGTTGATACACTCTACCAGGTTAGAGGAATTCCACTGGGAGAGATGACATGTGATACTATCTGACAGACTGAACTATGGCACCCTAGGTTTGGACACCTTCATTACAAAGTCCTTCCTGAAGTAAGGAAGGTGGTGAAGGGGATGCCTAAATTCAAGAATGATAATGAAGGTGTATGTTAGGGTTATGCCGAAGGAAAGTATACAAGGGGAACTTTCCCTTGAAGTGTCACAAAGACATTCGATGTCTTGGAATTGATACATTTTTATCTATCTGGTATGCTAACCATGACATCCTTGGGAGGATGTTCTTATTATATGGCGTTCATATATGATTTCTCTCACAAAACCTAGATATACTTCTTGAAGAAGAAGGATGAGGCTTTCATGTGGTTTCGTACCTTCAAAGCCTTGGTGTAAAACTCAAGAGGGAAGAAGATCAATATTTTGTGGACTGATAATGGCACTGAGTATGAGAAAAATGAGTTCAAGAAATTTTACAGAGAACTTGTCATTAATAGGGAGACCACAACCGTATATACTCCTGAGAAAAATGGCATTGCTGAAAGAAAGAACAAGACCACTGTGGAAATTTCCCATGCCATGTTATGTGACCAAGGTCTTCCAAAGTTTCTATGGGGAGAAACTGCAAACACTATTGCGTACATACAAAACCGATTCCCACATTCTGCTCTGGACTCAAAAACGCCCAAAGATGTTTTCTCTGGTAAGAAACCCGGTGTCTAACATTTTAGATTTTTTGGATGTCTTGTTTATTTTCATGTACCAAAGGAGAAGAGGAGAAAGCTGGATGATTTTAGGAGGAAGGGAATGTTTGTGGGCTACAACGCAAATTCGAAGGCCTATAGAGTCTATGTGACTGGCCAAATGGAAGTGGAGATATTCCATGATGTTACCTTTGACTAAGATGATTCCCTGAGGAAGTAATCAATCTTCAAAGATCTGTGGAAGATCATGAAGTAAGGTTTGGTAATCAAGGAGAACCAAAGGATGATACGATGTCTGATGTTGAAGGACCGATGGACCCTATTGATCCATCTCCTTCAATTAAGATAAAACCTTCATGGCTCAAGGACACTCTCGAGGATGCCAAGAGACATATGGCCCCATGGGAGACATTCCATCAAAGCCAGAAGCTGAATAGATACCAAGGGTATCTAGCAGCCATGAGTACAATTGCACATTCTAAGTCTGGATCTTTTAAGGAAGCCATAAAGCATCAAGTCTGGAAGGATGCTATGCACGAATAATATGAGTCCATTATGAAGAATGATGTCTGGGATGTGGTTCCAGGACTAGAGAAAAAAGCAGTTCTCACCTTGAAATGCCTCTATAAGATCAAGCATGGATCTGATTGTAGTGCTGAAAATTTGAAGGCAATATTCATTCCCCGTGGCTTCTCTCAAAAGGAAGGCATAGACTATGATGATATATTTTCACCTATGGCCTGATATAACACCATCCGATCTATCATAGCCCTTGGTGCTATGCAAGGATGGAATCTTCATCAGATGGACGTGAAGACCGCATCTATGCATGGTACGATAAAGGAATAGGTGTATGTGGATCAACCTCTAGGGTTCAAAGTCAAGGATCGAGACACCTATGTTTGCAGGTTGAAGAAAGCCCTTTATGGGTTGAAGCAAGCACCCAGAGCTTGGTACAAGAGGATAGATAGCTACCTGATGAAGCTGGGCTTCACTCGTAGTAATGATAATCTGAACCTTTACTTCAAGGTTGATAGAGAAAATCCTCTCATTCTGGTGTTGTTTGTGGATGACCTCTTCCCTAAAGGTGTTAACCCTCTCATTCATCAGTGTAAGAGGGAGCTCATTGTTGAGTTCAAGATGAAGGACCTAGGACTAATGCATTACTTCCTAGGCCTGGAGGTCTGGCACAAACCTGGTGAGATTTTCCTTTCTGAAAGAAAACATATTGTGAATCTTCTCGAAAGATTTGGAATGGTGGACTGTAACTCCATGTCAACGCTCATGGAGCTCAACTTTAAGAAGTTGAGTGGAAGCGTTGTTGGGACCGTGGTAGGAAATCCTATTGAGTTTCGTCAACTTGTAGGGGCCGTGATGTTCTTAGTGAACACCCGTCTGGACATATGTTTTTCACTGAACACTTTGAGTCAACACATGGCTGATCCTCATCACATTCACTGGGTTGGTGCCAAGAATCTGTTGAGATATTTTTGGGGCACGATAAACCATGGGCTGAGATACACTATTGGGACCATGACACTCCATGACTATAATGATTTTGAATGGGTTGGAAGTGTGGTGGATCACAAGAGCACATTAGGATGTTGCTTCACACTTGGGTCTGCTTCGATATCATGGATGAGTCGTAAGAAGAAGTCAGTGGCTTTGAGCACTGCTAAGGATGAATACATTACAGCGAGTATGGCCTGTTGTGAAGTATTTTGGTTGCGAAAGCTATTCAATGAGTTGTTCGAGCATATGACAGATACCACCATGATACTTTGTGATAAACAGAGTGGGATTCAATTATTCGAGAATCTCATTTTCTACAATTGATCCAAGCATATTAATATCAGCCTGTACCACTTTATCTGAGATATGGTATAGTGAGGCACCATAACGCTCAATCATATAGGAACTGATGAAAATGTCATAGACATTCTCACAAATCCCTTGGGGAACATCAAGTTCCTAACATTCCATGAGAATCTTGGTATCGTGGAATGACCCTATGTCGATGGTCATGTTGGACGATGAGCTCTAGGAGCTCCAGAGGGCTTTGGGAATAGCTTCTCGAAGCTATAAGCAACCATAAGGCTAGGCTTACCAAACCTTGTTACTGTGCTTCTGCCCCACCATTATGATATTGATTTGGTTCACCTCTCATGATACGTGCCCTGTATGCATCCTACCCATTGAGTCCCGGACTCATGGGAAGTACCTCTCATTTGGCTAGTGAGGTGGAAAAAGCTATAGAATAGTAGCAAAGACTGATGGACAGATCAAATATTATCGTACTCTCTATGTCTAGGATGGAACGTGTCCAACCACTTGATCTAGGATCAAGTCTACTTAGGTTTCAGATCTCCAACTGACTTCGGGTCAGGTAAACCTCTCGGCTATAGAGGTTTTGGTATGTGACTTTTTTGAGTCCTATATAGGTTTCAGATCTCTGGGATGAATTTGTCACCCGAGAGTGATGTCTTTGTCACTCACCCTTTTTTTTATGAAATAAAGAAGCTAGCAAATCAAGTTATGACGGGATGACACACGATGTTTGGATGGCATAGGCGGATGGAGTTCTCCCTAGTTGAGAGGGAGTGTTAATTTTGGAAAAGTAGGTCCAAATTCCATGTTGTGATGCTCAGATGAAGATGTCAATATTTTTATTTGATTTGTCTTTCGGAGAGGTGCAAGATTGATATAAATATCATCTTGATATGATGAGCATAACATTTATTTTGAATTAAATCCACTTATGTGCAAGGTCAACAAGAATTGAAATGTAGGCTTGAAGCCCCAGCAGATGTGTCACACACCCTCAGTGATGGATATATATAGGTCAACATTGGATGTCATTTCACTCAAACTCATCACATATTCTCTCTTTGCATCTAATTGTTTCAATCATCTCTTGGAATCTCTTCTTCTCCACACGTGTGTAAATTACAGAACAGACATTTCTGTTTTGACCTAGGGTTTCACTACAAATTTGACTAGAGTTGACTTTGGTCAACACTTGGTCAAACTGACCCCAAACTTGCTCAAAATTATGATTTCTCTAGTCCACATTTATTGGCACAGAAATTGAGGTTGACCGTTGAATTTGACCAGGATGTGTTGAATTTTTGCTACTGTTGTTTTGAATTGACAGTTGACTGGGACAACATTGACTTTCGTTGACTTTGGGTTGACTGGAGTAGCCTTCTGAGAGGGTTGGGTGACACATTTGGTTGGCTGGCCATATTGAGACTTTTCTGGTTGAAGCATCCTGTTGATTGTCGCAACGCACCACAACACATATATTTTTCTAATCAAGTTAAGTGTATTTTTGACTTGTCTTATGTCGATCTATTGGTATGTTCTATCATCATTTTACTTTCTTGTTTATGTGATTGTTGTTTGATATTGGGGATAAAAGTAAAGTTTCATCAAGCATAGAACATCTACGAAAATTTACAAATGTCGATAGAAATAGTTTTAGATGAAGGAGCACAATTTACATCACATTGAACAATTGCACTTATGATGAAATTTGGAATCAAACCTTTGATGACATCCCCATATCACCCGCGGGTGAATGTTCAAGTAGAGAGCGTAAGAAAGGTATTGTAAAATACTCTTACAATTATTGTGGTCAAGCATCGCTAGAATTGGGCTCAAAGGCTTCCTAAAGCACTTTGGGAATATGGGACCACATGGAGGAATACAACAGGGTTCTCACTATATGAACTTGTGGATGGGAGATCCCCATTGTTCTAATTTAATTTGAGGTCAAAACACGCAACACGACTCCTCAAATAGGAGTGGATGTTACTGCAGCTCATAAACACTGATAAACTCAATGAGTTGGACTAGATCCGCTTGGTAGCTTGATAGAACACTACCACCTCCAAGAAGCAAAGAACTAAGTGGCATGATAAATTTATTAATAAAATGGTGTTTCAAAAAGGAAATTTTTTGTTACTCTATGATTCCGGATTCAAATATTTTCAAAGAAAGCTCTACTTAAGGTGGGCAGTTTGACATGAGGTTTACATAGTGTTTGATAATGGAAATGTTAAACTTAGAACAATATAAAATGCACATACCCATTTACTGGTAAATGGATATCCCCTCGGGTTGTATCATCATCCGACCTCTAGGGATTCCTTCATTAGATTATTTTATGATGATTCTGGTTTTGAAGTTGTTTGTGCCGAAAATTATTCATTTGCACCTCTCGTTGAATAATTATGTAATCACACACACACACACACACACACACACACACACACACACACACACACAGAATAATAAATTCTACATATAAATAAATATAATAAATTTTAATGTTTTGTTGCTACTCAAGTTACAATGCTCTTTGTTTGTCACTACTTCAGTTGCAGCATATTTTCTCTTTTTCCGCTACTCTGGTGAAACGAAGTTTTTCCATTTTCCTTCATGCTAATTCAGTCGCATCATATTTTTCTTGCTTATAATTTAGTTGCAGCACCTTTTTTCCCATTCCCTTGATGTTACTCAATATGTCACACTATTTTATTTTCCCTGATGCTACTCCTGTTGCTGCATCTCAGTGATCTCGATTGCATCATCGTCGATGTCGATACTCCACTGGTGCTACAACTCCGCCGCTGCTGATACTACACTAGTGCTACTACTCTGTTGATGCTAATACTCCATTTGTGTTGATATTCTATGGATGTTGATACTCTACTAGTGTTGCTACTCCACTGATGTTGATTCTCCACTAGTGTTGATACTCCACTAATGTTGATAGTCCACTAGTGTTGATACTTTTTCGATGTTGACACTACAATAAGGTAAGTATTTAGGTATGTCCCCAAATGACTTCATGAATTTAATTGAAATTTCAATGATGACATGACCCATTAAGGCCGAGGATTTCCATACCTTATTTGGGGGGACATTATTTAATTTAACTTGATAATGATACTTTTTTTGTTACTATCATACCTCATTGAAAAAATTTAAATTTCCGACCATATCATTTATATTTCAATCATTACCCACCCATTTTAATATCTCTACCCCTATTCTTCACATATACCAACATTTATTGGAAGTTTCACTCGGTACGAATACACATTCATGCATTAAAATGTATCCATTTCTAATTTATTGGGATTATTACCATACTAATTACCACGGTTACCAATGTTTTTACCATAACCCTCTCCTCGATTCATTTACCTTATCACTATTTATGTTACTGCATGATTTCTTGGCCAACTGTCCTGGCAATGGTTGGTTGCTACTCCAAATTCTATTTCTTGGAAATTGATAATGGGCGGCTACAGGAATTTGACGAGGGGGTGATAGATGAATTCACATTAAATATAAAAGGGAATAGCTCGAGGGTCTGCGGATTGTAAAATCATGTAACTGAGGAGGTAGTTGGAGAGGTAAGTGGATTACCATGGGATGGAAAGAGGTGGTATATCAGAAGAGCAACCTTGCAATAGTTTCTAAATCTTTTTTTGCAGGTCGAGGAGATTGTAGCGAAAAAAGGAATAGGATATCATAGGAAAACTCTACCACAACCCTCAACAGATGTGGAATAATTATTAATAAAGTACATTACCTGTGATGGTCTGTTCTATGTTATTTTTAAATGACATTTCAAGATATTATCTTGTATCTGATTTGAGTATTTTCATGTTTTAAATATCACGTTCTTTCTTTTGAAAAATTTGCAATTCATGGCTTGGTTTGCACATTTTTTGCGCCAGGAATTAGAAGTCCTTACAAATCATGGATTGGTTATAATTTAGGTAATTCACGCATTCTTAAAAACCATGTAACCTGGTCATAGTTAGTTGAATTATCATAGGAGGAAGTCACAACCATGATTCATGCGAGGTTGAAGGAATAATTTATTGGGTAGGAAACTGAACAAATTCAGGAGGAAGTAGAGAAAAGAAATGAGGAAATGAGGGAGAAACAAGATGATTTGGGAGATACACAGGAGATGGAAACAAGGAATGTTGATGGGATTGAAAGATGGGATGTCGAAGGAATGGAAACTGAAGTTACCCCTTTGTGCTCACCACTCATGGCCTCTCTCCCAAGATGAGAAAGGAAATTTTGTTCTCCCAATAGCACAACAACAAAAGGTGGCTCATCGGAATTATTTCCCCTAGTTTTAAGTTTGTAGGAGTAATTGCACAGGAGGAGGTGGCTGACACTACTCCAAGATAACCATTCTTGGTTCCATAAAAGTGGGAGAGGAGGTCTAGACCGACATTTCTCCACAAGAACTAGTGTCTGTCCTAAAACAAGTTACATAGGAGGTTGAGGTTGAGAATGTTCCACAAGAACCAGTGTTGGCCCCGAAACTAATAAAGGAAAATGCAGTAGCTCCACAATCTGTAGAAGAATTCGATAAATTTTTCCCAGAAGAACCAACATCGATGTTGAGACAGGTGGAGGAAATTGTGCTTGACTAGGAACCTATTGAAGAGTGGGTGGCAAAGAAAATTTCTAATCGACGCCATAACCAAAAGTTTTTGAAATAAAATGCTTAGTATGAGTTCATTACATACTTTCCTCCTCTGCAAGTCTTAAAACATCAGTTCCTCATGTCAAGCCTTAAAAATAAGAGAAAATCTCTCAAAAGTCTCTAAAACTCTGGTATCACGCTTTCTCTTTGTCTTACCTACGGTCCCGCACCTAATGGTCATGTCTCCTGCATACCTGACTACAATTTCTCTGTGTTAAGGGTGCGTACCCCTGTAAAATATTAAAAGGGCACAAGTAAACTAAAAAAACTCACTTTTAGTCATTTCCAGAGGCTTCTGGAAGGAATCTTCATGTATCCCAATGCCTTAAGGAGCTAACCCCTTGATGTGAGGAGTTTATCCCTTTGGAGGAGGATTATATCCCTTCATAGGTGGAACTGTAACCTCCTCTTTTGCACTATAAAAAGAGGCATAGGGCAGCCTCAAAGGGTTACTAAGGGACTAGACAATTGGAGAGTTCAAGCTTTAGTGTTATTTGAGGTAAAGTGTTGTTGGAACTTAGACTCCTTTAGCTGAGATATTATGAGGAAAGATTACATACATGTATGTATCTCGGTTGGAAGAGTGTAAGGCTTGTCAGAGTAAAGGAAATTCTTGCTTTGGACCCCGAGAAGACCTGTTCAACATCAAGGTTGAAAAGGTTGTAAGTTTCTTCTACTATTTCAAAGTTAATACAAATAAGTTTGTTTTTATCAATAAGCTGTCAATTGATTGTTTATTTTATGGATTCCTTGATCACCGTAATAGATATGATTTATGAATATATGTTATGCAGGTGCTATTTGATGTTTTTATTTTTTTGATTGCAGATCTTTGAAGATAACTCTTTCTGGCAACTGAAGGATGACTACTACAAACAAGCGTTGGATCAAGGTAGGATTGTAACACCTTTGTAGCATTTACTTATAAATTGTGATATATCTAGAGAAAAATAGATTTAATTGTCTATTTGTTGCTAGACTATCTTCTTATACTAGGGAGATCAATCTTGTCCGCAAGATGAATTTATCCGGCCAATAGCAGCAGGAGGCTTTGCTGCGTTGGTTGTTATTAGGAGAATATGGTTTGAAATTGTTTATGTTTTCCCATATGTCTCTACCTCTTGTTTTTCGGTATGTTGATGTGATGTTTGTTTCCTACATGACCAACATGGTTGATGATGAGGACATTGATGTATGTAATCTACTCTATGTATCATGGATTGGAGAGAAAGTTCATAAATGGGAAGTTTCCACTTTGGGAATGAACCACTTCATCTTATGTATCTCATGTATAGAGGAGACTTTGGTCATCATTTGATTTCCAATTGGAGATTCATTAATGAGGATGGGTATCTAACTTTTTTAGTTGGAGGCCATTCTAGACAGTTTAGAGAGACAGGTTGGGAGCTGGACATGCATAACACATTGTGACAGATGGGAAGGACTTCCACATGAGGATGCCATTTGGAGGGTGGATGTTTGTTGTAGCATCCACTTTTGCAATTGCTTGAGGACAAGCAACACTTTTATGGGGAGAACTGTAATATTCCCAAATTTTCACCTAATATTTGGAATATTAGAGTTCTTAATTTTCTTAATGAATTAAGTAAATAAAAGGGTGGAGGGACCCATAATCCTCATTATGAATAAATATCCACTTTTTTGTGTGAATGTGGATTAATTAAGCCTATATCTACATAATGATGTAGTTGAGAAACTACTAATGTGAATGCAATTGGAGATCATGTCTCATTAATGAGATAGATTATGGAGGTTGACACAGTCAACTAAGATCTTGGAAGAGATCAAACAGAAGATCATGGAGCATTCATGATGAGATGATGGAGGAAGTTGTGCTATTAATGCACACATGATGGAGAGGGTGTACATTGCACCTAGACATGATGGATGACTTGGACAGACATTGCAGTCAAACATGGAGGATCTTGTCCACATGCACAACACAGTTTATATGAGGGTCAAGGCATGGGAAGGCTCAAACACTATATAAATAAGCTGAAGGCAAGAATGAAGACATGCTTGATATTATTGATGTTGAGGATCTGTTTAGATATGGAATTGTCATGTGACATTCCATTGCTTTCTTGGGTTGTTTAGCAAAGATTGGAAGTGTTGTTTAGCACAGGGTGTTCCTGGTCGGGAATCCCACCTCTTTGATTGAGTAGCTCCTGAAATATTATTGTAACTCATTCTACATCAGGCATTGGTGCCACTTAGATTTTCCTACTTTATACAGAACATTCATATTTAGAAATTGCAGATTTCTAAATATCAATTTGGAAGGTGGAGGTTGTCTTCAGTATTTCAGCTAGAGAACTAGTGAAGGTTTATTCTTATGACCTTGGGCTTAAATATCAGCATTCCCAGAGATGTATATCAGATCTAGCATTAGGCCAAAATTTATTGACCTCCAAGCAGTAGTATTTCCATCCATAATTACGTTGTTTATTTTGCAGATCCAAAGGAGGAAGGAAATTGCTATCATTTCAACTACAATCCTATGAGGGATCATCGCCTCACCTTGCCATCAGCATTTCCATAAGCATGGAGTCTATTACAAAATATTTCAGCATGCATAGAGCCTCTCTTTCCCTCACAACATATTTTTTGTAGGCAGTTGTGTTGCAGCAGTTGTGATCATCATTGGAGGGTTGAGAAGCTAGATATAGAGCTTCTAACTTGTACATCTGAAGGAGGGATCAACCCTTCAAGCTTAGATATGATCTTGTGAAATATTTTAGCCATATATTTGTCAGATCTAACCTCAGATCTATAATTCCCATTAGATCAAGGATCAAATCCTAGGAGGGTGATTTTCCAAAGTTGTAGATTTGAAAAATCCTTTCTGGGTTTTCTAACGAACCCATCACTCTGGCAAGATCTTGTATCTTGGCATTGTCAGAGCTCAAAAGCTCACTATGTTTGCATTTCCTTTTGTAGCAATTCATGCATATATTTAATAGAAGGGAAAACACAATATTTTCTTCTGTAATCTCACCAGTTACAGAGTGCCACTTGCATCACCATTCTAGGGGGATTCTAGGCCTTCTCTTGGGCTAGATCTACTCATCTTTTGTACATTGTGTAACTGATTCATCTCTGTATAGTAAAATAGCTCATCTTCTCTGCAAATTCTGATGTTTTCTTGAGATTTATTGTTTACTTAGTTGCAATTCTTATATTTTTTTTAAGTATTACTGTATTCTCCCATTTGGGAATATTACACTGAGGAATTATTAAAAATTCTTCAAAATGGGAAGGAGACCTTTTCTTGGGAATACACAGACATGAAGGGAATTCAACCCGATATATGTAACCATCATATATATATATATAACAGAATATTGTTGTCCTATTCTCAGACCAGAAAGAAGAATTTGTCCATCTTTGAAAAGCATTGTTAAGGAAGAAGTACATAAGCTATTAGATATTGGATTTATTTATCCAATCTATGACATGCAATGGGTATCTCCATTGGTTATAGTCTACAATAAAAATGACAAATGGAGATTATTTTTCGATTATAGTGATTTAAACATGGAAACCCAAAAATACTGCTTTCCCTTACCCTTCATGACAAGGTTCTCAACAAATTAACTAGCAAAAAGTTATTTTCTTTCTTGGATGGATTTAGTAGATATACCCACATCCAAATAGCTGTGAAGGATTAGGATAAGATCACTTTTACTTTTCCTTGGGGAAAATTTGCATAGCGTTTCCTCCCATTTAGAATCTTTAATGCACCTGCTACCTTCCAACGGGCAATATTGGGAATCTTCTCTGATTTAGTTAATGACGGTGTTGAAATTTATATGGAAGATTTTTTTCCTTTTCGATATTCTTTTGAAGATGGTTTGGAAAACATAGAAAAAGTACTTAAATGATGTAAATAGATTCACATTTCTCTTAGCACTATGAAATGTCACATGATAATAGAATAAGGGATAGTCTTGGGACATCTACTTTAAGCTGCAGGAATACGGGTTGATCTAGCTCAGGTCATGGTAATCCAAAGTTCCCCACTCCAAAGATAGAGACAACGGTATGAAGTTTTACTAGTTATGTTGGATACTATCAGCAGTTCATAGAATTTTTTTCTAAAATAGAGTTTCCACTCTTTCAAGTATTGTCTAAATATGTAGCATCTATGTGGATTGATGCTTGCGAATTAAATTTTGTAGGGATCAAGAAATTAGTATGTGAAGCTTTGATATTGCGTTGTCCTGATTGGAAACATTCATTTCATATCTTTGTTGATGCTTCTCATACAACTGTGGGAGTAGTCTTCGGACAACATGAAGATAAAAATTTGTATGCGATCTACTATGTCATCAAGAATTTAACCCCTACTGAGATTAATTATATGTTAACTGAGAAGGAATTTTCGGTTGATATTTATACTATTAAAAATTTCCACCATTATACTACAGGATACCCTACCTTTGTGAATATATATCATTCAACTATCAAGTATCTCATGAACAAACCTATAACTCCTAGATGAATCAAAATATGGTTATTATTATTAGAGGAATATGATATCACTATTGTGGCCAAACCAAGGAAAGAAAATGTTGTAGCATATTTCTTATCTAGGCTGAACATTGATGATGAAGATATATCGATAGAAGATATTTTTCCTGATGAACATATTTTTTTTATTTCTACTCATACTCCTTGGTATGCATATGTTGCTAACTATCTTTCTGCAAGCAAGGTACCTCATTATTTGTCGTATAGGGAAAAAAAAATTATTATTCAGGAAAGTTCATGTTATACATTGATAGAAGGGTACCTCTTTAAACTGGACCATGTCAACGAATTTGATGATGTGTAAGTGAGGACAAGATCTACGATGTTGTGAAATATTCCCAAAATGATCCTTTAGGGGGACACTTTTTCGATAAATGGGCTAGTCACAAGGTTTTGTAGATGGGATACTATTGGCCCTCTATATTTTGGGATTCTAGAATATATTTTTTGTGGTGTGAAAATTGCCAGCGAATAGGCCAGCTTGTTCAATTAGATGAAATTCCATTGCAGACTTGAATATTTCTTGATCATTTTGAGAAATGGGTTGTTGATTGTTTCGGGCCATTTAATCCTCCATCTCATCTGAAGGTCCATATCTGTGTATGTAAAGACTATGTGACGAAATGGGTGGAAGCCAAATCTGTTTCAAAGGCCATTGAACAAACCATTTAATACTTCCTATTTGAATACTATATACTCAGTATATGACACCCATAGAAATAGTTTCAGATGGAGGAGCATAGTTTAGATCACATTGAACAATAATGATTATGAGGAAATTTGGAATCAAACATCAGGTGACATCCCCATATCACCCTCGAGCGAATGGTCAGGTAAAGAGCACAAAGGAGGTATTGGAAACTATTATTACAAATATTGTGGTCAACCATCACAAAAATTGTGCTAAAAGGCTTCCTAAAGTACTTTGGGAATATATGACAACTGTTGGAAATACTGAGAGGCGGTGGGGGTGAATCATTATTCCTTTTAATTAGAGCATTAGTTAATCTTCAATTATTATCAGTGTTTCTACAATGATAGTAGTAAACAAAAGGAACAAAAATACACATATTTTTTAACGTGGAAACCCACTCTACCACCCTATAGAAGAATACAAGAAGAATGGACTCATGTACCCGGGAAAATGGTCCACTTTACAATGATAAAGAATGATGTAGAAGAAGAAGACAAACTAGTCCGTAACCCCAACTATAACACAACTAGCTAATGATGATCCTAGACCTCCTGACACTGCTTCTTCAACTCTCGGCAGATAGACACTAGTACAATTTTTACAATAATGAATTTACAACGACTCAGTATAATGATACCTTTAGAGTGACTGTATGTAGTGCTGCCCACTTGAAGACTTAATGTGATGAACTTCTTACTGTTGTTATGCACCTTGGTTGCTACTCTTATCATGCTACCCTCTACTAAACCTTGCTTTGCTTTGCTGTGCGAAAAATTTTGGTCCTTTGCAGCCCTTAACAACACATGATCTAGATTTTTCTAGCCTTCTAGGAGCTCGATATTGAATCTAGTGTATCTCTGTTATTTCAGATCCCCAATGTGTGATTTTTGGTCCTGTAGTATTCCTTTGAGTCATCTTTCCAATGCCATAGGTATGACCCAATTTGGATTCTTCGAGAGAGAGTTATGCCCAATCTCTCACAATGCCCTAATTATGGACTGTTTCAGTAGAGAAAATATTTACTGCGTGTCCCATGTCATTCTTTCTTCATTCAGCTCTGAAATTGACCGATAAAAAACTATAGTCTATTCCCTATCTACCAAATTTTATATAATTCCAATCTGATACTCAAAGAGATAGTTATGACTATTTTTCCAAGGCCACTTCTTTGAGATTAATTTCAGGAGCCTGCAAAAACATTGAATTGCACAGATCCTATCCCTGAAAATATTGTGCACCTTGATCTAAATTTTTTATAGATGCTTCCTCAGAATTTTTTCTTTACCTCATAAAATTTTCGGCTTCTGAACCTTCGTAGAAAATAAATTAGAGTGAAAATTCCACGATGACCTGTTTCCGAAGGCGAAATCACTTGCATAAGGAGGATATGAGGATCACAATTTATATAAATGCTTAGGTTGAGAAGGGCTTCAAAAAGTGAACGTAGGAGGGATTTTAGGAGCTTAAAAAATGTTAATTATGACTTTTCAATGACCCATGCCACAACCCCATGGTGTTTTATCCCACTAACAGGGGGTACAAACTTCAAACATGAATATCTCTCAAAACGTGAAGAATTACGTGGCATGCCATATATCAATGGAAACATCTTGACAAGTAGAAACCATAAAAAACATTGTTGACCTAGAATATAGTAATTTGGTAGGTGAAAATTCCCATGCAATATTGGAGTAGCCCCTGGTAATTCTTGGGTTGACATCAATGACAACCGTTGATAAAAAATCTCCCCCTTTGGCATTGATTTCAACGCAAGTACTCCCCCTGCGATCATGACACCTGTTCCTACAAAATTCCCTCCCCCTTTGAAATAAATGGAAAAGGGTAGCTCCCCATGACACACGACCATCTTGCAGACCTATACACACTTCCACTCCCCCTGACACACAACCATCCTACGAACTTGTACACACTTCCACTCCCCCTTTATATTCATAATAAGGAAAATCTAATGAGAAATTGGGAGAATCCCAAGATTCTGGAGAATATATTACAATGCTTCACAAGTACTCTCACAATAATCAATGCTTCCTACCCAATCTTCATTTTTAAAGGCATGAATAATAAAATTGTTACCCTTATGATACCGTAAGCCATATTCTGTTGCTCCCTTTAGATATCGAAGAATTATTTTGATGGAAATAATATGTGATTCTTTTGGTGCTACTTGGAATCTTGCTACTTTTCCAACTGCTTGCATAGCATCTGGACGGTAGGCTGTTGCATATAGAAGACTACCAATCATAGATTTGTACAACCTTTTCTCCACATCCTTAGATGAGTCATCTATGCTCAATTTGCAACCTGTTACCATCAGAGTAAGGATGGGTTTTCATTCTTCCATTTTGAATTCTTAAGCATTTCCTTGATGTACTTGGCTTGACATATAAAAAATCCTTTCTCTTGCTGAGATATTTGAAGCCCTAAGAAGTATGCCAACTCACCAAGTAAAGACATCTCAAAATCGCTTTGCATCTTTGTAGCAAACTTATTACTTAGTCGATCATCATTGCTACCAAATATTATATCATCCTCTTTAGCTATTAGACATGCTTTATTTGTTTCATCCAAAATATATATGTCATTTGGAGCTTGAATTGCTATAGCCACAATTTCACCATACCTACCTTTCCTAATTTCACATTTTGTGGAGTTGAATAGTATTGTGTGTCCTTGATCACACATTTGTACAACACTGGGCATATTGTGATTCATGTTTTCAACCAATAGAACATTCTTGGCTAGAGCATCTTTTCTTCCAAGAGTGATGGTACCTGATCTTATAATATTTGAAGATCCATCATTTCCAAAGGACACGGTTCCATCCTTCTTCTCTTTCAGAGAAAAATTTCTTTCTATCTCCAGTAATATGTGTTGAGAAACCACTATCAACATACCACACATCTTTGTTGTTTTGAGCCTTGAGAGCGAGAGCACAATTATCAGTCTTCTTCTTCTTCCATGTTCATTCATTTTGTGGCTCTGAAGATTTTTCTGGTGGATTTTCAAGTCTACAGTCTCTGGCTATGTGTCCAAAGTTTCAGCATTTGTAATATTCAATATTATTTCTTAAATGTCCAAATATATTGATGTTTCACTGTGCCCTAGGAGGTTCATATTTGATAGATCTCCTGGAATTTTATTCATTCCTGGGGTACATGAGACATTCTACAGCTTTATGACCAAATTTTCCACATGAATAATAGTAGCCATAAAAAATATGTTGGTACCTGGATGGAAATCTTCATCAAGGAATTGTCTTCCAAGGTTGTTCTTGCAAATCTTGGCAAATGAAGTGTACATGCACGTTAGATCTCATAGGTTCATTTTATTTTGTTGTAGAAGGTCCCGATTCTTCTACTTTGTAACCAATGCCACTTCTGTTGTTGTAATATCATTGATTGTTGATCAGTTCTTCCAATGCCCTTGAGCTGTTGGCATACTTTTGGATATTTTTTCCTTTCTTCACTTCCTTACACAACGAGACTCTTTCAGCTTCTAATTCTTCCCTTTCGTGGTTGCTTTCTTCCAACTTATTTTGAAATGACTCTTCAATGCATTTGTGTTCTTCAACTTAAATTTTGAGACCTTGAACTTGTTCTTCAAGAGTATTGGAACATATCTTCTCTGCCTTGAGCTCTTTTATAGGCTTGATTTCTTCCTTCGAAAATTATTCTATGGTCAATCCTTCTTCTTCGTTGTTTGATACCTCTTATTTATTGTGCTTGGCCATAAACAATACTCTCTCATTGTCTTCTTCTTCATTGTCATTTCCTTCATCCTATGATGCACTATCTTCTTTAGAGAGAATGTTCCTTTTGGATCCTTACTTGCTGAATTTCTTAAAGCCTTTCTTTCCTTTTGAGTTGCCATCACTTCTGTTCAAACATTCTGCTGTGAAATGCCCAACCTCACCACAGCCGAAACATATCAATGGAAGTTTACCTTTTAATTTTCCCTTACCAATTTTTAGTTTTCTCTTAAAGTAAGAATATTATTCATTTGAAAGACCTTCTCCATCATCTCCCTTTTCTTCACACTTGCAGGTGCATGTCTTTTCAATTGAAGGTTGTTTTTCCTTATTGGTTTTCTTAAATGCAATGAACGCAGTTTCTAGATGTGAAGTACCCTCTTCTTCATCAAGTCTCATTTCATATGCTATGAGAACTTCATGTAATTCCTCTTTGTTGAGTTTGTCCAGATTTTCACTGCATTCTAAGACCGATAACTTTGGTTTGAATATCCCTTGTAACATTCTAAGAGTATTTCGTATAATAGTATTCTCATCAACTCGCTCTCCCAATCCTTCAAATTATTGGTTATTTCATCAATGTATTGGAATTATGAAACAATGTTGCAATATTATTTCATTCTGAGTTGCTCAAATTTTTCTCTATACATTTGAAGCTTTGCTTCTTTGACATTTGAGTCACCTGCATATATATTCTCAAGCTTGTCCCATACATTTTTGGTGGTTTTACAACCCAACACCTTATGATACGTAGATTCAATAACTCCACTAATAATAATATATTTTATTTTGCATCATTTACCAAATTCTTCTTACCTTGTTCATCTGCGATTGATGTAAATCCATTTTGAACAGTATCCCATAATTCGTAACCTTGTGCCAAGAGATAGACCTCCATTTGTTGTGTAACCAGCTCCAAAAAGAGAAGAAAAGAGATATAAACACCTTAGAAATGAGCCACTTCGAGGGGGCAACCTCCAATACATTACATAAATGAACAATTCTTGGATGATTCAATTTACAAAACCTCCTTTCTATATATAGGAGTCCATGGGGCCATAATGTAATCCTAGTGGGCCCAATGTAATCCTAGCCGACCTAACAATAATAATTTAAGGGCACAATAATAACAAAATGGGGGTTACAAGGGTACAATAATAACAATAAAGAGGTTACACTAACAACAATAAGGTACTATACTAGTAATATAGGGACCTAACATGCCCCTCTCCTTCAAAAAAGCGTTGTCCTCAACGCTTGAGTAGCTCTGGGTGCTTCTGTATAAAATTCTCATCCTCCCATGTAGAATCTTCAGTGGGTAAGTTCTTCCACTTGATGAGATACTCTGAAATTGATCGATTCCGTAATTTTTGAGTTCTTGTTTCCATGACCGCTTCAGGTTCCAATATCATGGATGTACTCGCGAAGAAATAGGAAGCTCCAATTTGTATTCCATAGTACCAATATTTTGCAACACCTTTTAAGAATCATAGTGCTTTGGCGATAAGTTATTATCCTTCTTATATTTCTTGACAGACATTTATTTTTATGGTTGTAGCCATAAAAATACCCAGTCTCCTACATGAAAACTTCTCTCCATGTGATGTTAATATGCCCGTTGTTTCATTCGATTTTGTGCCAAATTTAGGTTATCCTTTAAGAGTTGGAGAACTTCTTGTTGATGCTCGATTTTATCTTCCACTTCTTGAACCTTATAATTTTCTCTTAAATAAGATGTGATGGATAGTGGATGATATCCATAAAGTGCCATAAATGGGGTCATCTTTTCTGCAATATCGAAGGAAGTGTTATACCACCATTCAGTGAGAGGTAACCACTTGACCCATTGTCTTTTCTTATCAGATACAAAACAACGAATATATCCTTCCAAAAATTTATTCACTATCTCAGTTTGACCATCAGATTGAGGATGATGATATGAGCTATGAGCTAGTTGAGTACCCAAACAAGAAAGTAATTCCATCCAAAAATTTCCAGTAAAAATGGGATCTCTGTCACTTACAATAATATTTGGGTTTCCATTTAGCTTTTGAATTGTTTCCATAAATGCAGTAGCAACTATACTTTCTTTAAATGGATGAGATAATGCACAAAAGTGTGCATATTTGGTAATTCTATCAACTACCACCATGATGACACTCTTTCCTTTGGACTTAGGAAAACCTGTGATAAAATCCATTGAAATCTCTTCCCAATGTTGACTTGGAATGGATAAAGGTTGTAGAAGACCTGTGGTCTTAACTGTCTCAACTTTATTTTGCTGGAAAACCAAACATTCCACCACAAACTTTTGAATATAAGATATAAGGCCATCCCAAAAAAAATTATTTCTTCACCCTATGGTAAGTTTTTAAAAATCCTGAATGTCCTCCTAAAGGAGAAGTGTGCAATTCCGAAAGAATATTTTGTTTTAGTTAGGAATTCTTGCAAATATATAAGGGATCTTTGTACCATAAGGAATCATTTTTCCAACTTAATGTATCAAATGTACTAGGATCTTGCTATAAATTTTGAATGAGTGTCCACACTTCTTCGTCCTTATTCCATTCATCCCTTGATTTAGTTATCCAATCTAGTTGGATAATAGAAATGGCACAAAGCAATGCTTCCAACTCTTCATCCTTTCTTGAGAGTCCATCTGCAATAACATTTAGCTTCCCTTTTTTGTGGATGATTTCAAAGTCATAACCCAACATCTTTGTGACCCATTTTTGCTGCTCTTCTGAAGATATTCTTTGTTATAAAAAGTGTTTAGGACTATCATGATCAGTTGTTACCTTGAAGTGTCTTCCCATTAGGTAAGGTCGACATTTCTTTAGTGCATGTAGTATTGCCAACATTTCCTTCTCATAAGTAGCTTTCTGTAAATACTTTCCTTTGATTGGAATACTTTCAAAATTAATGGGTCTTCCTTCTTGCATTAAAACAACACCAATTCCATTTCCTGAGGCATCACATTCCACAATAAATGTTTTTTTGAAGTTTGGCATAGCTAAGGCTAGTGCAAGGCACATTGCCTATTTCAGATGTTCAAACGCCTTAGTACTTCAGGAGTCCATGAAATGCATCTTTCTTCAATCATGTTGTTAGAGGTGCTGCTATTCTCCCATAATTCTTAACAAACTTGCGATAATACCCTATTAACCCGAGAAATCCTCGCAAATTCTTTATGGTTGTGGAGACTTTCCATTCCTTAATGGCTTTAATTTTGTTAGGGTCTACCTTAACACCCTCGTGAGATACAATATGACCCAGATATTCCACCTCTTGTACTCCAAAGAAACATTTTGATGTTTTTTCATATAATTGTTTCTCCTCCAATAGTTTGAGCACCCTGTCAACATGTTGAACATGATCCTTCCAAGACCTGTTGTAGATTAGTATGTCATCAAAAAATACTAGCACAAATTTTCTAAGGAAGGGTTTGAAAATGGAATTCATCAACCCTTGAAATGTACAAGGTGCATTGGTAAGACCAAAAGGCATGACCAAAAATTCATAATGACCCTCATGAGTTTGAAATGTTATTTTCGTAGTATCTTCATTCTTCATTCTAATTTGATGATATCTTGAACGAAGATCCAACTTGGTAAAAATAAATTGCTCCATGTAATTCATCCAATAATTCAGCAATCATGGGAATGGGAAATTTATCTTTAATAGTGAGCTTATTGAGCTCCCTATAATCCAGACACATGTGCCATGATCCATCCTTCTTATGCACCAATACTACTGGAGCAAAGAAATAACTATCACTAGGTTGAATTATACCAGCCTCTAACATTTCTGTAATCATATGCTCAATTTCGCTCTTTTGGACATAAGGATATTTGTAGGGCCTAATGTTTGGAGGAACACTTCTTGGAATAAAATGAATATCATGATCATGATAACAAATAGATGGGAGTCCTTTGGGAGTCTCAAACACCTTGGAATAATTGTCCAAGAATTTTTGGAGATCTGGAGAAATAGATGATTTTGATGTTGGAACTTCTAGTGAGCATAATTGTACAATTACGCCTTGTTGTTCTTTCTTCAAAAGCTTTGTAATGAAATTAGAGCTTACTATCTTTCCTGGCTTCCCTGTGATACCCCGTAATTTGATTTCCTTTCCTTTCGAAAAAAATTCAAGAAAAGTTCTTTAAAATTAAAAGCTACTATCCCCAAAGATTGTAACCATTGTACTCCTACTACAACATCAGAAGCTCCCATTTGAATGGAAGGAATTATACTATTCAATACATATTTCCCCATGGTTAGTTTGATATTATGGAATTTTCCAGAGAAATTTATAGTTCCTCCATTTTCAACCATCACCTGAAATTTTGGTGTTGGGTATAGGAAACAATTCAATTCCTTGGCTACCTTACAATGAATAAAATTATCGGTACTACCTGAATCAATAAACACTATTACCTTTTTCTTCCTGATATGTCCTTCTATCTTGAGAGTTTGAGGAGTGGTAATTCCTGACAATGCATTACATGATATGGTTGGACTCATTTATTATTCTAGTGTTGTTTCCTGGCGTATATCCTCTTCTTTTGAAGTTTCTTGTTCACTTTCTTCCTCCTTTTCACAATCTATGTAAAATAATTTATTCTCAGCACACTTATGATCTTTAGTGTATTTTCTATCATGACTATAGAAAATCCATTTTGCTCTTTTTTCTTCCAATTGTTGTGGTGTCAACCTTGTAGATTGTGGAAGTCTAGGAGTAGCAACACTTCCATCTCTATAGATGTGAGTGGTAGGTTTCCTTCTTGCCATAATTTTACATTCAATTTTTCTTGCCAACTTGAATTCCTTCTCCAATGAATCATGTTCCCAAATGCGAACTTCATGTTGGATGTTATCCTTTAAATTCCCTATGAAGACATCAATCATGTGCTCCTGTAAAATATCAATTACCCTTATATTCAATTTTTGGAAGTCCTCAACGTGCTCCACCACTGAACCCTTTTGTTTGAAATTTATCAATTGGATAAAGAAGGTGTTTCTCTTTCTATCCTCATAATGTGCTATCATTTCCTCCATAAAAATTGACCAAGTGACTATTTTTTTATGGGAGAAAATCCATCGATACCATACAAATGTATTTTGTTCTAAACGTAAAGTTGCAATGCGTACCTTTTGTGTGTTTTGCACATTATTGAGATCAAAATATTTCTCCATCTATAGTATCCATGTTACATGATCCTTGCCATCAAAATTATTCATATCCATCTTTGGAATATGGTGTTTCTTCAATCCAACATTAGAGTTTATGAAATCATGATTAACATTTATTTTGTTCTCATCATGAGTTTCCTCTACTATCTTTCCACCATTAGGAATCATTTATTATATTAACCTTGTCATAAAACCTTCCATGTCTGCTTTTAGATCATTCTTCATGTCTTCCATGTTGTATTTCATCTTTTCATCGATCTTAGCTTCCATGTCATCCATCTTAGCTCCCATGTCATCCATCTTATCTTCCATGCTAGCTTCCATGCCATACATCTTAGCTTCCATGCGATTCTTCAAATCATCCATTCCTTTCTTCAAACCATCCATAGTAGCTTCCATGCCTTTCTTCAAAACTTCCATTTCATTTTTTGTTTCTCTTTGCGAGAGCGAAATGTTTTGCACTTGCTCTTGTAATTTTGATATGTCATGTTGTGCTTCTTCCTCTTCATGAGTCATAATAGAGCCTTCTGAAGGCTTAGTGGGTGTTGAATTCTTTTTAGGTGGCATTTTAGAACCCAATGTTGATATCTATGCTTCAATATTCCCTTGGAATCATTTCAAACTGATTTTTCACACAAGACTTATGAAATTCAAAAAAAAAAAAAACACCTTTTTCCTTATTTTGAGGAGCTCGATATTGAAACTGAATTATCTCTATGATTTTGGATCTTCAATATCTAAAATTTAGCCCTATAGTAGCCCTCTAAATATTATTTTGAATGCCATAGGTCTGACCTGATTTGGATTCTTCAAGGCAATGTTATGCCCAATCTCCCACAATGACCTAATTATGGATTGTTTTAGTAAAGAAAATTTGTACGACGTGCCACATGTCAATTTTTCATCCCTAGGCTCTTAAATTGATACACAGGAAGATAATATCCATGTACTTGTTTCGCTTTTTATATAATTCCAATCCGATGCTCAGAGAGAGAGTTATGGCGATTTTCCCACGGCCACCTCTTTGAGATGAAATTCGGGAGCCTCAACAAACCCTAACTTCCACAGATCATATCTCCAAAAATAATGTGAATCAAGATCTGAAATTGTTATAGGAAGTTACCTAGGATTTCGACTTCGCTTTGTAAAATTTTTAGCTTCTGAACCTTCGTACAAAAAAATTTATAGCAGAAATTCCATGATCACCCGTTTGGAGCAGTGAAACCCTAGAATCCAAAGCTCTCATACCAAAATTTATGAAACCAACTCCAAAAATAGAAGAAAATATAGATAAATGCCTTATAAAGAGCCACTTTGAGGGGGAAACCTCCAATACATTTCATAAATGAACAATTCTTGGATGATACAAATGACTAAACCTTCTTCTATATATAGGAGTCCATGGGGTCACAATATAATCCTAGCCAACCTAGAAATAATAATTTAAAGGCACAATAATAACAATATTGGGGTTACAAGGGTACAACAATAACAATAAGGGGGTTACACTAACAAAAATGAGGGACTATACTAGTAATATAGGGACCTAACACTTTCTCCTTATTATTTTTCTTCGAATTAGGAGGATTAGTCACACTCTGTTGTGTATACACCTAACCTTAAGGAGGTGGTGGTTGTTGTGGCAGAGGTTGAGAAGGCACAGGAGGCTGGGGCACTAATTCCGGAGGGGCTTGATCACTGGGCTATGCATAAGGATAGCAAGGAGGTGGGGAAAAATTTTGGTAAACAATTTGAGCAACAGCTGGCCCTAGCATCGACTGATGTAGTTGAGAAAATGCATAAGGCATGCATGGACCAAGATACAAGTTGCCTGGAGGGGGATAGGTGTTGGAGGAACTGGTCCCCCCTTGGGGTAACCATAACTCATATGAGGAGGATCATATGGATGTGAGAGAGTTCCAACGATACTGTCAGTGGCATGAGATGCCCCCGGTGCGTTGTCACCACCAGGTCTAGTGAGATTTGGTCCAACAGTATAAACATTACCAAACTGGGCATAGATCAAATCATATTTTAACACGACCTGGAGAGCTTCTTCCTTAGATTGAGGAAAATGAGATGCGACATCTTTACCTATGGGGGCTAATATCTTTCTAAGAAACCAATCCCTATAGACACGATCATTGAATGTAGGACCACGACACAATCTCCTTCTTCTATGCCATTCTTGGACATGGTCATAAAGGTGGGTGGCAGAAGAGTGACGGAATGCAGTCAAAAAATTAGTACCAGTATCATAACAAAGGGGTAACTGGAAATATGACAAAAACACTTTAGTAAGGGTCACAAAAGTGGAATGAGACACAACAGTCTGGTCAACATACCACTTTGCAGCTTCTCTAGTGAGCATGCATTGGAACAATCGAAGGTGAATAGAGTCATCGATGATGGAATTAGACAAACACCGCATATGAAAGGAGCGAACATGATTAGTAGGGTCCTCTCCAGTGTTTCCTTCAAACTTAGGAATGTCAGAAGGAAGCTTAGTTGGCATAGCTAGTAAACCTTCATTATGGAGTATGGGGTCATTTATTAACTGGCTAAAATCGGGGAGACTTACACCTACCATAAAAGGTAGCAAAGTAGTAGCTGAAATGGTTCCAGTAGTATTTCTTCTAGTAGTAGCTCTAGCGTTAGGGCTGGGGCTACCACCATCTTGAGGACCTGCACCTGCATTGGTACCTGACATGGTGATGGTATGAGGCTGAGGAGAATCGGGGTCACAATCAAAGGAAGAACCCGATGAACCAGAATCAAAGTCGGTATGGGGAATTGGTGGAGGACTGACTTGGACCCTACAGGGTGGAGTAATACATCCTAATGGAAACTTAGGGTGAAGGCCTTGGAGTTTTTGTGATCAACGTCTTGCGGGCACAATGATGGCAAGTCACAAATGACACGAAAAGGTTGAAGAGTGATAAAGAGAGGATTTGTGAGGCAGATTGATTAATTATGATGTTTATGTCTTTGCTTGGCAGTGTAAACCAAGAAATCTTTGCTTTAGGTGTAACTGTGTGCAATTCATGTGTTAATTTTAAATAAGCCCAAATGGTTGTGTAAATAAAAAGAAAAAATGCTGAATTATTGTAAAAAAAACTGAAATGACAATAAAATAAACAACTAATCATACATAAATCCCAACCCAAATAAGGTTCTAAGACAACTAGATGACAAGGGGGCGAAATTGACTCGAAACACACCTGAATGGCCAAGAGATATAATGTCAAAGGGACAGGGATCTAATGACTCTATAATATTGGAAATGATGTGTAAAACAACAATAAATGGCTCCTTAACTCTCTGGATCTGACTCTCTGGATCTGCAATCGATAGTTAGAACAAATGCTGCAGAAAACTAGATCTATGCAGTAAAAGAAATTAAACAATGAAAATAAATAGTAATTGCTCCATGCATCCAACAGACAAGAAAATATTTAAAGAATTTTTTTATATATACACCTGCTGAAGGGAACAAATAATTTTTACCATTCCCCATCAATGGGATGGGTTCTTGGTTATCCTCAATGCTTCAGTTCCACAAGTTTCTCTCTCTCAATGGTTTAGAAAACCCAAAATGTGTTGAACTCTATGGGAGCTCAAGAAGCAAAAGAAAATATTAGCGACAATGAGAATGATCAAAGCGCAACAATGCAAAGGATCAAAGTGAAGAATGAATGGAAAAAACCTTCTATTTATAACAAAATATTGAGTTATCCTCAATAATGGCGAATAATAAAATATTATTAACCAAGATATATATCTAACCGCTTGGAATATTTTATTATATTTTGTTGTAGGTAAAAGGTATTTAAATTGGTTAAATACCTTTATTTATAAATAATAAACAAATAATGATTTATTTATCATTTCAAGAATGTGGTTAAAGAATCATAAACAAATACTAATTTGTTTAAATATTCCTAGGTGATTTAGTCAAATTTAACAAGAAATAATATATAAATAATGATTTAATTAATTATTCCTAAAGAAAATTAAGATAAATAATGATTTATCTAACTATTTCTCATAATTGGGTTAAATATAACCAAGAATATTATTTAAACAATGGTTTAATTAAATATTCCTAGAGGAAAGTCAAATAAATAATGATTTATTTAATTATTCCTCGTGGGGTTTCTTGTTTAAACCATAAATAACTTAATAATATATGGTCTATTAAATTATTTATTATAGTGAAAGACCTTTTACTATGGTAAAATTGGTATTACATGGTGTACTTTAATCCATCTAATTATAAATGGTTAGATGACCAATTTTTTGTGATAACAGATGGCATAAGTACAAAGTTGCACACAATGGAAAGCTTCCTTCACATAATGGACTTCCTCCACACTTCCACACATTTGCCTACTTTGAATGATATTCACAAATATGAAGATATGCATTATTTACAATTCAAATAATATCAGTAATATAAGCATAAACAATATTATTGCCAATGGAAAATATGGATTGTGTTTTAATATTAAAATATAGGTAAATATCTGCACAATGGACCTTGTTTACACTACCATACATCAGCCTAATTTTATAAGCATTACCATAATAAAGATTATGCTCAATGAAATGTAGTTTTGCACATAATTTTTTCTACACACTGCACAACCTTTATTCAATTGACTAATCATATTTTTAAAATACCAAGATCTTTGAAGGGCTCTTTGAGGAAAAACAAATACACACATACGCATTAGTTAGAACTAAAACATTATAAAAAAAACTGCAATAGAAGCATTTAGTGCCATGTGCGGAGATCCACACAAAGAAATCTCTTTACGAGGATGCAGAGGGAACTTTAATTAGTTTAACTATGAAAAAAATATGAATTAATATTATTATGTTTCATTGTGCAGAGCTTTTACAATGCACAAGACAAGGTATGTATGGGAGAAGCAGAGTGCATAGATAAATTTATTTGACAGGGATGAAATTATTGTTAAAAGCTTTCGACACAATATGCCAATTGATGTAGAATGAGTATGATGTTACTTGTTTACAATACATAATTGCACAAACCTTTTGCAACACAATGATGCATAATGTTTATATATGACTGTTACTTTTACAAATTTTCAAATCGTATATCGTATATCGTATGAATGTTTATGGAGGACATCGTATGTGCGGGAGACAGAAGAATACTATTATGTTTCATTGTGCAGAGCTTTTACTGTGTGCAGAATGGGGTATGTGTGGGAGAATGGGGGTACATAAGGAACTTTATTCACCAAGGACAAAATTAATGTTAAAAGCTTTCCTTGTGTGAAGCTTTTACTTTGTAGATAATGGAGTATGTGCAATATAGAAATTGCGTAGAGCTCTGATGTTATAGAACTATGAATCTTTGGATAGGAGCACAGGGGAGAGATTTCACCAATAATATCATATATGTCATTCGCTTACTAAAATATTAGCAATATTTTATGTCAATCCTCATTTAACACAAAGTTGAAATCATTTGCAAATGAAACAAGATAAAAATATATGCATAAAAAAAGGGAAATTAGTACTAATAGTGCATTGTGCTATGTGTGTACGAAGGTTATGCAGAGAACAAATGCATTTGTAGAATGAGGGATGTGTAGAATTTGTGCAAAATGAGGGAAGTGCAGAGGTATATTTTAATTTTAATGAGTATTAAATAGTTGATCGAAAGGAATTATTGAGTACGAAAGTAGCTATATGAAGAAGTTCTTATAGCCTTAAATGTGTGGAAATAACTCGGGCTTCTTTGTATAGACAGGAGTGATAAATAAAATGTGTTTTGCGATACAAAAAACTTGTGACGTGACCATGGGTTCTCCCCTATCCCTTGTAGTGACTAATATTTTCATGGAGGACTTTGAATCCAAGGCCTTTTCCTCATCCCTTTTCCAACCCAAACTTTCTAAAAGGTTTGTGGATGACACTTGCATCGTCTCGCCTCATGGCAAGGAAAAGTTGGATTTTTTTTTCCCAACATCTTAACAGTCAATCTCGCTCCATAAAGTTCACTATGGAAAATGAAGTTGATCGTAGCATGGTTTCCTTGATGTTCTTATTTCAAGAAGGGATGATGGTTCTGTTATTTCCCTGTAATCAGAAAGATTGGAAAAATTATGATCGTAGGGAGAAACATCGTTTCAACTTCTTTGGGATTCTAGGATCTAGCCCTCTTGAATCTGGAGAGGGATCTCTCCAATAAGTGCAAAGATGGATTTGTCTTTGAATTTTGGGGTAATGATATTAGGCTAGTTATGAAGGTCGAGGGTTTGTTTTGTTTTTGGATGGTTGAGCATGATTATTATTTGAGGGGAAAGTTCTAAGTGCAAAGAGTTTCAAAGCTGAGAAGTTGCACGTGAATAGAACAACTTTGTCTAAAAAGATAGATATAACGCTGGTTTTTAGTCCATTAGGCTATGGAGTCATAACAGGGCTTTAATTGAGCAACAACATCAAGAGTGTTCCAAGGGGCAAGTCATCTATATCATAATATTATTGAGATTAAAATGATGGAATGGAAACAATAAAGTGTTTGAGGGGTGGAAACTGATAATAATTTCACAAGGGATTTATAGTCAGTCCAAACAAGAAAAGCCTCTTAAGTGACTGTTTAAAACCAACCAAAAACAGGGCTAACCATATACTTCTTGGGCAAGTTTGTATTAAAGCATTTTAATTTACAAACAATCCAGTAATCCGCATAATTACCTTCATAAGGTATGAAAACACATAAGAGAAAACAAAGTGTAACCTAAGATCAGATAAGGTACTTTTAAACCTAGTCTGCTTTGAGTGAACACCAAGGGAAACCTTCAGAATCTTCCTTTGGAGAATAGAAACTAGAAATAGGGCAAACCATCACTTTTCTAGTCTAACTTTAATAAGAAAATGATGAAAATAACTTTCAAGAACAATGTTTAAATCAAACAGTAGGACGAGGGAATTCCAACATTCCTAACTGCTTAAACTGTATTGAATCATTCTTAAATAAAAAAATTGGAGGAAAACATTGAGATAAATCTTATCAGTTAGAGAAGGGTACTGGTAAACAATAAATCCTAACTCTATAAATGTTGTTGTTTATCAGAGAATAGTGAACAATATGACATACATAGAAGGAAAAACAATAACAAAGAAAGGGGCACTTCACCAGTGATATAGACCAGGATCCCAAGAAACAACTTGTTATTAATGTCAAACTAGTTACAGTCTTCAGGTCCAATGTTTCAGTTCAGCAATCATCTTCACTATTCAGCCTAACTAATCTAAACACAAACAGAGCTTCAAGGGCCAACAAACACTATTTACAATCAAAAGTTTAAGCTCAAATATATTTCAAAGTCCTGCAACCAACAATTTCTCGTCTTCTACAGAAGTATTTATAGAAGAATGAGGAGGTGAGATCTGATAAAATATCTCTCAGGACAATTAATACAGAATGATGACTTCTCGGCCTTTGAGGAACTCGATGGAGAAGTTTACAGGTGTTTGTCTGTATTAATGTTTTACATTTAATATTTAAGCTCGATGGGAGCTTTTGTTTGACTTTTGAGGCTCTATGTCATGTTGGAGTACCTCTGTAGATATTTTTGCATTAAGTTCCTTGCAGAAGTAACTCTTTGGCTGTGCTGAGGCAACTATCTTTGTTTGATCAATAACTTCAGCCTCTGTTTGGATGTTGGTGGCTACAGGTGGCACTGTGGTAGCTGACAGGAATCAATTTGCCTCTGTTTGAGGTGGTGGAGGTCTGTCTATCTGATAACACTTATGATGTTTCTTTAACTATGTTTTAATTCTGGGGATTGTGATTTGATAATTATCTTTAAGCCGTAATCGCCAAATTATCTTCAAATCCTTACGATTTTGTTGTGTTACGTCTTCGACACTGATACTCCTTTAATTATGATTTAAAATCACAGGTGTCTTGTTGATATGCAAGCCGTGCAGGGCTCTTAAGGCATAAATTCCCATGAATCATTGACGAAACGTGGAAAGCGAACCTCGCGAATGGTCTCCTTTGATGATTCAAAGGCACGGAAACGTCTTTCCGAAACCTTCGGCCTTTCTTTAATTATAATGGATAAACCACTAATAATCTGAAAAAAATACACAAACATATTATAAAATCTTGCGTTTTTAGGGTTTTTCTCTGCTGTGCAGAGGGTGAGGGGAGGAGCGTGGTTGTTGGATGAAATTCACCCGATGAGATCAACGGTGGAGATTCGCATTGAAAACCCTTTGGTGGAAGGCGGAGGGCGATGAAACCATGAGGAAGGATCTATGTCATCTGATCTAGACATGTGGATGGTCCAGATCCAATCGGAGGATCGCAATCGAAGGGGGAAAAGGAAAGGGTGTAACAAAAATCACCGATGCAATTGCGCGATCGAGGCGATGTGATGCCGCCGACCGTCGATCCGCGGATCATATTGATGGCGGAGATTGAATCAGAGGAGTTCAAAGGTGGGGAAAGTTTTGCAACCGAAGCAAATGAGGGCCATCGGATTCGAGGAAAGTGGGGAGAAGATCAACGACTGAGGATCGTTCGGGGGTAGCTAATCGGAAGGGGGAACAAATGCACTGAATGAAACTTGCAATGCGATGTTGTGCAGGCCATTTGATTGGCTTACGATAAAAAGTGGGGATTTCTTTTAAAGAGAACCAGTGGAAACCCTTTATAATGCATGAAAAAACCTAAATTTTTAATATAAAACAAAGTTTTGGTGGGTCGGGACGGAAAATATATATAACATGGTTAAGCGCCCGACTGCGGGGCGTTGGTCTATATGGAATGATAATCAGGCCCGAGGCATATACAATAAAGAGCCAATCGCAATCAGAGCTTCGGGCTTGGGCTTTTCAACCTACCCACTGGAATTTTACGATGCGATTGGCGCCTTCGGACTTGAACTTTTGGTCTCGGGCGTAGGTTATATGGAATGAGAAGCAGCGGGGGATATGTACATGGGGTTAATTGCATCAGAACTTTTTTAAACATGGCAAAAAGACTTGTGCACTTGGAATTTTGCGATGCGATAAGCATTATGAGGGGTTAGAACCTAATTCTAGTGCTAGGGCACATGGAGGGAAAGTGGTTTTAAGATTTATCCCAAGGGGGCTTAAACCTTTATGAAAAAAATATGTATTTTTCATGAAATTTTCAAGTTTTTCAATGGATTTGGGGGTTTCGGTATAGTTTAAAAATGATTTTTAAACTATGTAGAGAGGATTTTCATGAATGGGAGAAGGGGGAGTCATGAAAAATAGAGAATTTTATGGAGAAAAATGGGGAGCAAATGAAGGTTATTTTTTGAGTGGAGGAAAGGGGAAAATGATGATTTTGCGGCGAGTCTTTTTCTCATGAAATCGACGAGAAAAAGAAAAAGGGAACAGCGGTAGGAAGATTAGGACGGAGGCATGAGGCCTTCAGAGAGTCTTCAAGAGCCAACACTTTTTAGTAATAAAATTTGTTCCTTGAAGGCTCAAAAATTTTTAGCCACCTTTTGCTATAACAAATTTTATAGGTGGCTAACAGTGGCTCCACTTGGGGATGGTGCCTTCTTGAAGGCATCAAGAACTTTAGACTTGCATTCTCTGGGAGGCTAGTCTGTGCCTCATCCATTGGGTTGCTTTCCTTTTCTTGAATGATATTTCTCTGAAAACATATTAGCAGCCATAAAAACAACGGATCTCTCATCTACAAGCTTTTTACCTACCCAATCCTACGGATCTAACATGTTTTTCTTCTTTAGAGTGCACTTGGATTGGAAAACTCTTTTCACAACGTTTTATTCTTTTGAAAGCATAAAACCAATCTAATTCTACTTCTTATTTCTCCATGGACTCGGATTAAACAGTTGAGCTCATATGATTCTCTACCTAATCTACTAATCTGTTAGGATTAAACGAGTCTAACAGATTTTTATTTCTCTAATTTCTACAAATGAAATTTAAAAGCATACAAGTCAGGATTGAACAGTCTAACTTGTTGCTGATCTGTGGCATGAAAAACAAGCTGCGCATAGACATTTAAAAAAAAAAAAATCAAAATGGAAGGCTTAATATCTAAAAGTTTCTCATCATGGCCTTCTTTTTTCTTTACAGCTATGTTTTTACTTTTGTTTGAGTTGTTTCTTCTTTTACTAACTCGTTCAGATTTTGAGCTATTTAGAACCAGATTTTTACATCTTTTGACTCGGAATTTGAAACGCATTTGATTCATTTCTTGCTTTGAAACCTTAGGTTCAGATTTTGAGCATGTTTGAACCTTTAATTTCTATCCTAAACTATCTACCGATAAGCCATAGATTAAACGGTTTGGCAAATCGAATTCACTATCCTATCGGTAGAAAATTTAAAGCGAATTAGTCAAGATTAAGTTGTTTGACTAAAGAGAAGTGTGTTCTTCGAGAGTGGCATTTGAGCTTGCACACTTTCAGAAATTTGTTTCTCTTTTTTTTGGTATGGGGCTATACCTTTCTTGTTTTCACAATCACGCCCTCTTTTCTTTCTTTTCTTTGTTTTTTGTATTTTTTATTTTTATAACTTTGAATGCAATGGCGAGATGAGATATTTATAATGAGAAGAAAGATAAAAATTCTTTGAGAATATGTTATGGATCAAGAGAAGTAATGTTTAAGCATCCTCGCCATTGACGGGGACCCCCAAACAATTAACGCTCCATTCAACTCCCTATAAAAAATAGGCATTGTTACAAGCGAGATGAATGAATAATGTAAGGGCTAAGACATAATTTGTCAAATTTTTCCATGCTTGCCCTTGTCTTCCCTCCTGAGTCCCATTTTAAAACTTTGTCCCCAACTTTGAAATTTACGGTCTTTTGTTCTTTTCGTCAAAAAATATTTTTTATTGTTGTCTCGTTTCTCAGCAATGCTTTGTTATAAAATTCCTCTCCGGTTTGTTGAAGATGAATGGTCTGATTTATTCTTCGATCATGTCATTTTCTTTAGATTTGCGATCTCTTGGATCAACTTACATCAACGTGTACACCAAGGTTGTTTGGAAAAAATTTCATTAGTACCATACACAAGCTGAAAAGGTGACATGCCAATGGATTTATTCAATGTCAATCTTGTCATCCCCAAAGTGCATGAACAAGCTTTGTGTGCGGGACTTCTTGTTATCCTTCACACGCGTTCTTTGATTATGTTCACTAAAATCTTGTTTGAGGATTCCCTGCAAGTCCATTACCTTGAGGGTAATAGGCCGTGGAATTCCCCAATGTTATCTCGATATTTGTGACAAAATTCAACCATCTTCTTTGATTCAAATGATGTTGCATTATCGGTGATGATCTTGGTAGGACAGCTCAAATCTAGAGAGAATATTATTCTCTATGAATTTTATAATAACGTAATCATTGGCACTGCCTACAAGGTATGGCTTCTATCCACTTAGTGAAATAGTACGTGGCGATGAGAATCCATCTATGTTGGGCAGGATGGTGGATGGATTTCTCCTATGAAGTCAAGTCCCCACTGTTGAAAAGGGGCTTCAACGGTGATTGGATGTAGAGGCGGGGGGTAGCGATTTTCTTTTGCCTTCAAAAAGTTGGCATTTATGGCAAGCAATGATCATCTTGTGTATATCAGGAAAAAGAGTAGGCCAATAGAAACCAACCCTCAAAATTTTGTTGGTTTTTGTCTTCCAGTATAAATGACCTCCACACTCTCCTTTATGGAACTCATGCTTAACATTCTTTACATCAAACTCAGGCAAACATTTAAGCAATAGATCGCTTGCACTTTTCCAATAAATACATTTATATATAATGCAATAGTTTACAGCTTTTAACTTTAGGAATCTTGCCTTTGTCTTTTTCAAACTAGGAGGTGTATTTAATTTAAGAAAAACATAAATAATATCAGCATACCAAGGAGAATTCATAAAATGGTCTTCAACAATAGGAGTTGAGAATCCTTCCTGGTCATCCAAAGCATCAATTGTATTAATATCAATAACTTCAAAATTGGATTCAGCCATTAATCTAGCTAGACCTTGGCCTTTGATGAGTTTAGTGGGTTTTATCTCTAAATCATATTCAAGAATAACAAAAATCCACTTACCTCTCTTACCATCCGTGATCCCGTGTTAGAATGTCTTTAACAACTGAGTTTGGGACAAAGGCAATGATGTGTGAGTGAAGGATGTACACTCTGAAGTCTTTCAAAGCTTTAACCAAAGAAAAATCTTGCTTCTCCATAATGTTATACTTCAGAGGGTCAACCCTCAATGCCTTACTAAATAATTCAATAGGCTGCTCTTGGCCATGTGGATTTTTTACATAAAAGGACAACAGCTATGGTATGTTCTGATGCAAATGAAAAAATATAAAAATCTTTTGAAAAATCAGGGACTTTATAAGAACCGGTGTTTTGGTTAACGCTTGTTTCACCAAATTCAAAGGACTTCTTTGCTTCCAAGGTCCATTTTACCCCTTGCTCCTTCTTTAACATGTTTGTGATAATCCTAAGGAGCTCAGCCAAGTTGGGGATGAACCTTCTCAAAAATTTAATCTTTCCAATGAAAGATTGCAACTCCTTGATGTTTCGAGGATGATAGATTTGCAATATGGCCTCAATACTCTTTGTATCTATCTTAATACCCTCTTCTGAAATGATGTGCCCAAAAATTTTACCTTCTTGGAGACCAAATAGCGTCTTCTTAGGGTTTAAAGATATCCCAAATTTTCTGCATTTCTTGTAAATGTTTCGTAAATGTTCTAAGTGCTCTTCATCTATTTTTTAAAACACAGTGACATAATCAAGGTATATAACGATGAAGTAGCCCAGTTCTTCCGAGAATGCTATGTCCATGGATCTTTGAAAATTTGCTCCAGCATTCATTAGACTAAAAGGCATTTTCACATACATGAAAGTGCCCCATGGTGTAGTAAAGGTTTGTCTTTAATTGATCAATGAGGTGAACTATGATCTACGTTGTACCACTGAGTAGCCATCAAGCAAAGAAATTCTTCTAGACCCTACCACCCTTTGTAAAATATGATCCATCTTAGGGTAAAGGGTAGTTGTCTTTTAATGAAACTTTGTTTAAGTCTCTAAAGTCTATACAAAGCCTGATCTCTCTAATTTTTCTTCCTAAATCGACACCGGATTAGACACCCTGTTCGAATATCTAATAGGGACAATAATACTAGCATCATACATTTTCATGATCTCCTTCGAACCAAAGGCAACTGAATAGGAGTTTATATGCGGAGTTTCGTTTGAATGGTTTTTGGTTTTTCTTTGAGAGGGATTTTGTTATGTATTATTTCAGTGTCATGAGACTCAAGATCTTCGTAAACTCCACGCAAAAAACATCATAAACTCTTTAAAGCAGATTTCTCTATGTATTTGAGTTTAATGTGAGCTGACTAAAGTCTTAGACAGTTTAATCATCATGGGTTTTAAGTTCATCGCCAATATTGCACTCTTCCACTTCGGTCTACAGTTCCAGCTTTGGCTTCTTGTGCCATATCGTTAAAATCGAACAACTCTTCTAAAGGGGCCGGACCCTTAGGCAAACTTTCGTCTTTAGAGTGCGATTTTCCAACTCACTCTATTTCTAACTCTTCATTCAATTATGTTTTTGTTTTTTTAGTTTTGCTAGTTAGAATATTAATATTGACAGCCTCAGGGAGATGACTCTTCTTCACCAAGAAAATTTCCTTCACTATAATCGTATCATAGTGCGAGTCCGAATTGTGTAGTTCGAATTCATTCCGAATTGCATGAATTCTTCTATTTGTTTGTCTCCGTCAAACACCCGCCAATAATTTTTATTATCGATGTCAGCTTTGGTCTAAATTTCACCCGGGAGTTGTGCAATCTTTAGTGTTATATGGCATTAAGCATGTTCTATGCTGCAAAGGCTAAATTGTGGGTGCAAATATTTATTTTTTCTTGGGACAAAAATTAGTTTGGATTCCTCGAATGTTTTTAAAAGGTCCATGACATCGTTTTGATAGGCCCTAAGTATCGGGATGATTTGCGTTATACTCCCCATTGACTTTCCTAATAGACTAACTACGGAATCCCCATACACATTGATTCTTTCGACTCCTAACTTTTTCAATAGATGTAAGCCTAGAGAAGGGATTCATATTCACGCTATGTTATTGGAACAACGAAAGTTTAATTTGCAAGAAATGCAGTATGCGTGGTTATTTTCGGTGTTGGAAATCCAAACACACACATTTGAGCGTTAGTTCTAGTGCAGGATCCTTCAAAATACATACTCTCATAGAGGACTATTTTTCGGTTCCATCCTGATTTCGTTCTGTCCTCTTCAATTACCATGCTTTCTATTTGTTTGTGATTAGCGACACTTAATTGAATATTTACTCTGAGTTTTTCGTTAAGTGGAGGCACGTCTTCTTGAGTGTTAAGGTTTAAAATCAAAGGACGCATGACTTGTAGCTCAAGATATTTGTTTAGTTTTTACTGAGGTTCTCGAGTTCGAGCAAAACGGTCTAAGACATTCCTACGTTATCTTCATCCTCCTCTCTCTCTTGTCATTAAATCGAACAAGGTCACTTGTTCACTAAAAGTTTCATTATCGAACATAATAAAGGAATCCAAGGCATCTACAGAATAAAGGGAGATTTGTGTCAGTGCTCGGCTTTGTAAGTATGTATTTGCATATGAGACTCCCTGTAAATCCTTCTATTCTAATTGAAAATGGGGATAGTCGCATAGGTCATGTCCATTTGCATAGTCCCTTGTAACCCAGCCCCAGAGACCTAGATAATAGCATTCCATATTTGGGGGAACATCAGCCATAAAAATATCCATTACTAAGCATTTGGTCGGAATGCAGGCTAAGTTAACACTGAGGGTCTTTGATTAATCCTAAAAATTTTACTACTGTCAAGTCAAAGAAGTACGAGATATTTATAAGGTCTGGTGATTTCTAGACCAAGGCTCTCCATCATAGCTTTAGGCATTAAAGCTGTGAGAAGCCACTGAATCATGCATAGTGTTGTGCAAAATTTTGTCATGAACATTTAAACTCACATAAAAAGGGAGAACGAGGTCCCTCTTGATATCACCAAAAATCTTTGAACTGAAAATAAGCTCAGCTAGTGATCATTAAGATTGACGATATCTTCATTCTCTTGATGTTTAAAGCCTTCAAAATTTGGGTCCCTATACACATGGTGGGCGGCTAAATCGATCAAAGGAGCAGGGGATTTTAATCTTTGACTTTGCTTGCTCTAGATTTGAAAGGATTGACTCTTTAAAGTGCTTGGTCTCGACATTTGTTTATTAGGCTATCCTCTATACGACGACATCGGCTTGCTAATTTGTTTTATTTACATTTGAAAAATGGTTTTTGACGGAGTACTAGATGAGATGGTAGTACTAGTAATGTCTACTTTGTTTTATAACGTTTTGAGTGCCTTTCTCTTTATCATTACCCGAGAATTTAGAGCAATTTCTTTGTCCTTTTTGTTTGACCATTTTAGGCTTGATTGTGGTGCTTGTTTTGTGAATATTTGTCGAGGTTTTAGTGTTGGGAGTTTTTTGAGTGGTTTGCTTCTAAGGTCATATTATTTTTTGAGATTCTATGATGACATTTTCTATGTTTTGGTAATAATTTTCATCATCTATCTTACTTCATCGTAAGGTGTGTATAGACCTTTTCTTGTATCATAATGAACCTCAAAGTCATCATTATCTACCCCGGCATGTTTATATCATCCTCTTCTATTATTTTATTTGTTTCTAACCTCACTTACATAGTTTTGATGAAAGGGAGGAGTGACCTGTTGATCATCTTCCCTGGATCTATTTGGGACGTTGGTTCCTTCTAAAATTTTGATTATGGTTTCGTTTCTCGTTTTGAGGAGAATTTTTTATTTTTGGCTCGCTTGTTCTCTCTTAATTATGCTCATCTCTTTCATCTGTTTCTTCCATCATTTCTCCCAGTTTTTGAGCTGAGAAGTAGAAGGTGTGGATTCCTCTCTAAAAGATACTCTCTTTTCAATTTTTCTTTCTTTCTCTCTTCTCCATCTAAAGTTGACTTCCACGAGAAAGAGCACCCTTTTGCATCTCTTCAAAGAGTTTGAGAAACTCTTTCATCGTGTGATAGGCCATCTCGGGAGTCAAACCACTTCGAAACTTGTTGAAAGTTGCAGGCCTTGCGGAGGAGTTTTTGGTCCCAGAAAGTGCGTATACACCTGCTTGTGGAAATCTAGTGCAATAAGCGTGTACACTTTCCCCCGTGTGTTCTATGGAGATTTTTGTAATCAGAAAGGACTTCGGGAGGGTTTTCTTTACTTCCCATTTGTTTAAGAATGTCGATGGAAGGTTTGGAGATCATTGATGTTGTGGGGGTTAAACATTTAAACCATTTTCTTATTTCTCCCCCTAAGCTGCTGAAGAAAATAATCTAAGCTTGACAGAATCTATCTATCCATTTCATTTACGCTCGAAAGTAGTCATTCCTTATTTATCCACATGTTGTGATGCGGTTGTAGCATTGCTAGCATCATACGATGGAATTTTGGACTAATAGTCCTGTGGAAGATTGGCTAATGGAAGAGGAAGGACTAAGGGAGCATATCATGCTTTGCCATGATATGGTGGGGGTGAGATTAACAAAGAGTGAAAGTGGGTTGAAGTGGAGTGTGGTTTGGATAGTGAATGAAGGATAAAGGGATGTGGATGGGCACGGCAGGTGGATTTTTCGGTTGATCTTGGATGAGAGACACCTAAATTGTGAAGAAAAATGCAAATCGGGAGGTGTTGTTTCTCTACTGCCGGGATGTTCACTTGTCTGCGGGGATGAAAGTGAGGAGCTCGGAGAGTCTAGGCGAGTTATAACATCAAATGACCTAGTTCTAAGTGGATTTTCTAAGTCAGCTTGTGATTGTTGTAGAGCTGTGAGATAGGAGGCCGAACTGGCTTCTGAAGGGTGATGCGAAAAGCGGTTGACAATTTAATCCCGAGGAGACTTCCTAAGGATACTTTCTAGGTTACGCAACTATTTCGGGTGGATCGGGGTCGTGAGAGGTTCTAGTGTGAGATCTTTCTAGGAGCCACTATGTTGTGGCTTTTTCGAGACCCAAATAAAGCAAGAAAAGTTCAACCGAGTGCGACAATCTTTTAAGAGGTCAACTGATCTGACTTTACACGATGCCAATCACTATAGTTATCTATTTGCGAGTTTGAGACAGATATTATATTGATAAGGGTTCTTCCCGGTGGATTCGTAAGTGCATGTCGAAGTTGTGGAGTCGCCCAGTGGAAGTTTTTAGCTCTTTTGGAGGTAAAAGGTTTTAACAGTCCACCACACTATGTTTATTTGGGTACTGATCCCGAAATATTTTTTGGTGTTTTACGGAGTTATTTTTCAGTGTGTGGTTTCTAAGAATATCCTAACTTTCTGTTTCAAAACTTAGCTACTGGTTATGAGACAAAGACATTCTACTCTTATGAGCGCACCAAGCTTGATTTTTTCAAAGGTTGAGATGAAAGTCTTATAAGAATCCTTTGGGTTTGCCTGGTTTGTCAGCGATTCAAACAAGTTATTTCATGATTACCATTTTTTTGGTAGTGCTTGAAAAGGTTGCTTTCAACTCATAAGGTTTTATGAAGTTTTTAAAGGGGAACCTACGGTAAAATTCAGCCGAATTCCCAGTAGATTCGCTCAAAAATGTTAGTTGTTGGTGGCTCGGTGTGGGTCCAAATCTAAAAATATTATTTGAAATAAATCTCGGTGTCCTATGGTTACGCTTAAAATGAAAAATGATTACGGGTTTTTGTTCGGTGGAGTCGGCCGAAATGTTAGTTCCACCAGCAATCGAGCAAGATTGGCAAAGAGAATCTACGATCGTGGGGAGAAACATCGTTTCAAGTTTGCCTGAGGATTCCTAGGATCTAGCCCTCACTGAGATACGGAGAGGGATCTCTCGATAAGTGCTAATATCTGGATTTGTCTTTAGAAGTTTTCGGGTTATGATATTAGGCTAGTTATGAAAGCAGGGTTTTGTTTTGGATGGTTGGACTGCATGATTACTATTTGAGGGAAAGTTCTAAATGAAAAGAGTTTCAAAGGTGAGAAGTTGCGAGTGAATAGGAGAACAACTGTGTCTAAAAGAGATAGATATAACTTTGGTTTTTAGTCCATTGGGATATGGAGTCATAACGGGGCTTTAATTGAGCAGCAACATCAAGAGTGTTCCCGAGGGGCAAGTCATCTATATCATAAGATTGACTGAGATTAAAATGAGTGGAAATTGGCTCATCAATAAAGTGTTGGAGGGGAAAGGCGAAATAATAATTTCACAAGGGATTTATAGTCGGTCAAACAAGAAAAGGCCTCTTAAGTAGCTGCATGTTTAAAACTCAACCAAGAACGGCTAAGCATAGACTTCTTGGGCAATTTTAGCATTGCAGCGGCTTAATTGACAAATATTCGAATAATCCACATAATTACCTTGAGAAAGGTATGAAAACACATAAGAGAAAACAAAAGTGTAACCTAAGATCGGATATGGTACTTTTCACAACCTAGTCTTCTTTAGGTCAACGACGAAAGGAAACCTTCGGAGAATCTGCCTTTGGAGGCCAGAAACTAGAAATAGGGCAAAACCATCACTTTTCTAGTGCTAACTTTAATAAAGAAAATGATGAAAATAACTTTCAAGAACAGTGTATTGTTGAAAATAGTAGGACGAGGAACACCAACATTCCTAATTGCTTAACAGCTGTATTGAATCATTCTTAAATAAAAAAATTGGAGGAAAACATTGAGATAAAAGCTTATCGATTAGAGAAAGTCTTGGTAAATAGTAAATCCCTAACTCTATAAATGTTATTCTTTATCGAGAGAACGGTGAACAATATGACATACATAGAAGGAAAAAAATAACAAAGAAATGGGCACTTCACTAGTGACATAGACCGGAGATCCCAAAGAAACGACTTGTTATTAATGTCAAACCAATTACGGGTCTTCGAGGTCGATGTTTTGATTGAGTAATCATCTTCACTATTAGAAGCCTAACTAATCTAAAGCACAAACGGCAGCAGAGCGGCGTAGACTACTCCTGATGAAGGTTTAAGCTCAAATATATTTCAGGATTACTGCAACCAAAAAATTTACCTCGAATCTTCCTACGGAAAGTATTTACTAGAAGAATGAGGAGGTGAGATGCGACAAAGATCTCTACGGGCCAAATAATCACAAAATGATGACTTCTGGCCTTTGCTCGATGGAGGATTTCATGGGTGTTTGCTCTGCGTAATGTTTCTGGCATTGAATATTTAAGCTCGATGGGAGCTTTTGTTTTGACTTTTTGAGGCTGTGTCATGACGGAGTAACTGCGGATATTTTGCATTAAGTTCCTTACGAGAAGTAACTCTCTCTTGGTTGTCTTTGAGAGCAAATATCTTCGTTTGATCAGTAACTTTGGCCTCTGTTTGGATGTTGGTGGCTAGTGGCACTATGGTAGCTAAAAGGAATCAAATTTGCCTTTGTTTGAGGCGGTGGAGGCACGTCTATGCTGATAACACTTATGATGTTTCTTTAGTATGGTATCAGTCTGGGGATTCTGGCTTTTGATAATCATTCTTAATTATCAATCCCAAAAAATTATCTTCAAATCCTTTTTGTTGCATTTGTGTTCTTTCTTCGACACTATTTGTCTCCTTTAATTGTGATTTAAAGATCCACGGTGTCTTGTTGATCTTTGCTGTGCCGCGTTCGGGCACTCTTGAGGCATCAAATTCCCATGAATCATTGACGAAAGCACGTGGAAATCGAACCCAGCGAATGTTCTCCTTTGATGATTCAAAGGCACGAGAGCCGTCTTTCCCGGCCTTTGGTATCTCTTTAATTACAATGGATAGACCACTAATAATCTGAAAAAATACACAAACATATTATAGAAATCCTGCGTTTTTGGTTTTCTGTGTAGAGGTGAGGAGGAGCGTGGTGAGTCGGATGAAATTCACCGACGAGATCAACGGTGGAGATTCGCGTTGAAAACTTTGGTGGAAGGCGGAGGGCGATGCAGCGTGAGGAAGGATGCTTTGGATCCCTGATCCGTCTGGACCGAGTGGATGGTCCAGGATCCGATCGGAGATCGTAATCGGAGGGGAGAAAGAGAGGGTGTAACGAAAATCGCTAATGTGATTGCGCGATCGGGAGGTACCCGATGTGATTAAGCGTTGACCATCGACTACTGCGAGGATGGGATCGGCGGCGAAAGAGTGAATCGAAGGGGTTCAAAGGTGAAAGTTCACGCTAGAGCAAATGAGGGTCGTTCGATCCGAGGAAAGCGGGGAAGATGAATGGCTAAGGATTGGTCGAGGGTAGTTAATCGAAAGGGGAACAAATGCACGGACAAAACTTGTGAGTGTCGATGTTGCGCGGGTCGTTTGATCGGCTTACGATCAACGAGCGATTTCTTTTACCAAAAGCGAGACCCGACGAGAAAGCCTTTTACAATGCATTGACGCGTGATTTTTAATATAAAACAAAAGTTTTGGCAGGTAGATTACGGGCGGAAGAATATGCCTGACGTGGTTAGGCACCCAAGCTATGTGAGGCCTTGGTCTATATGGAATGATAATGAAGGCTCGAGCGCATGCCCGTACGGGAGCCAATCGCGATCGGAGCTTCGGGCTTGGGATTTTCAATCCACACCATTTGGAGATTTTTGCGATGCGATGGCGCCTCGTTAAAATTTTAGTCACGGGCGTGGGTTATGATGGAATGAAAAGCGGCGATGTTACATGGGCTTAATGCGCATCGGGAACCTGACTTTAAACATGGAAAAAATACTTGCACACTTGGACTTTTGCGATGTGATAAGTGCTATGAGCGGTTAACTTTGATTCTAGTGCTAGGGCACATGGAGGGGAAGTGGTTTTAATCTTTGGCTTAAGGAGACTTAAACCTTTATGCAAAAAATAACTGTATTTTTCATGGAAATTTTCAAGTTTTCAGCAATTTTGGGAGTTTCGTGGGTTTAAAAATGAGTTTTAAACTATGTACAAGAGGATTTTCATGAATGGGATGAGGGAGTCGTGAAAAATAGAGAAATTTTATGGAGAAAAAGGAGAAAATGAAGGTTAGTTTTTGAGTGGAGGAGAGAGAGGAAAATGATGATTTTGCCATTGATCTTTTCTCATGAAATCGTGAGAGGGAGCGACGGTGAAGATTTGGACAGTGAGGCAACGAGAGCCGCCAAAGAGTCTTTAAGAGCAAACACCTTTTAGTAATAAAATTTGTTCCTTGAAGGCTCAAAATTTTTAGCCACCTTTTGCTATAATGAATTTTATAGGTGGCTAACGAGGTTCCTTCTCTCACCATATTTTTGGAAGAAAACTCACATAGAGAAATATATTCATGGTAGTTCACATCATTTCCCTACCGAAAAGGTAGGTGTTCTCAGCACCTTAGCAACCAAATCGTTTAAAATTTCTAATGAAAACCACGTCTACAAAGAAAAACCCACCTCCTTAATTTTTTTAATAAGAACAATTATGTGGGTACCGGGGCCTTAGAGATTTTCTTAAAGTAGAAAATTGTTCTAGAAATGATTGGTTTCTGGAGTGCACATACATTTATTCAAGGGATCAACTTTTTGATAAGATCACTAGGATCTAAAAAAAAAATAAGGTTTCTTCGACTTTCAAACCCCCTTAACACTATTCGGAGCTCTCTAATATTGGTAAAGGACCATGAACCCCGAGAGATGGAAAATGTGTATACATCATTCCTTGCTCTTGTGGGACTCAATACATTAGTGAAATTGGTCAATTGATAAATCAAAGGATTTATGAACACATTACCAACATAAAACATGGAAGGTCCCACTCCTCTTGCTTTAGTAGAACATGTGAAAATACTAACCATCACATACGCATTGAACAAGCTAAGGTCATTTCCACAATTAAACATTTTCATCACTTTGTAAGTTAAGGAGGCCTTGGAAATTGAAAAAAGATGCTGTCAATCTTAATAGAGATGATGGTTGGAGTATTAGCAAGTGTTGGACCCCTCCCATATATTACTAGGTGATGATAAATTTATTATAATTAATTTGAATTAATTAATTAATTAATTAACTAATTAATTAATTAATTTAGCGCACTTCCTTTATTCAATACATAATAAATTTAATTTAATTTATTATTTCTTAATATTAATATTGTTTAAAATAATATTCATTTTAAGAATATTATTATTAACAAAAAATAAATTTATTATTAACGTTATAAACAAATATAAATATAATAAATTTATTAATAACATTATAAACAAAGATAAATATAAAACAAACCATTAAAATAATTATTTTCTCTTATTTTTTATAGTTATTTCTTTGGAACAATCAATATTGACCATTACATAAGTACCATTTGAATGGTTGATTAATTAAATTTAATACAAAAATATAATTAAATGAAATAAAATTAAATAAAAATAATAAAATTTATTATTTTTAACCAAGTAATTGTTTTAAGTCAAACTAGTTGTTATGTTAAACACACATGGAATGTGTGGATGGAATATGAATGATAACACCTTCAATTGCATTTCTATTAATTGTAGATGTACATTTATAATACATCGGGGTAATAGATTAGTTATTCATATTCCAATGTCTCTTGGACTCCCTTTGGTTGTCCAATCCCACACCTTAATTGAATCCCTTTTGGTTTGTCCAACTCCCACACCTTAACCACAGCGGATTAGGTGTCCAACATTTCCCCCTTAATTTCAAGGGGTATGTATGAGTCCAAGAGAGCTATAACACAAAATACAATAATGCATGAAAAAATACGCTAAGTAAATGTGTTCTACGAGATGATTTCATAGGAGGTGGTTTAAGGATGACTACCTGTGTTGGAACACTTAGTGGAGTTCTCATGACTCCTCAAATGCGGAAAGTTGAGGTCTTGCTAGAGAAGTGCTCTAATGCTTTGAAGGAGACCTTCAACTTTGGAAGGGAGGTCCGCGACCCATATAAAAGGAGAACCTCAACTAAAGGGATGTCTCATCATGCGGTGGTTTAAGGATGAACACACACTCTAGAATGCTTAATTCAATTTACGGAACTCTTCCAAACTAGTAAGAATTTGAAGTCTTAGCAGAGGAAGTGTCCTCAATTATTTGAAAGAGGGAGAAGTTCAACTTTGAAAGAAGGTCTCAACCCCATAGATGGTTTCTGGTGACCACTAACCAATGGCATGCTCATGGGCATCTCTGTCTCTAGCTACAACCTCTTGAGTCTGGTATAGCGGAGTTGTGGCTCGAGCTCACATGAACTTATGTGTCTTTGGATACAACTTTGAATCTGGTATAGCACGTTGTGGCTCGGGCTCGCTTGATGTGTCTTTGAAGATTTTAGATGACCATCACTTCCCCTCATGTCGGATACAAGGTGAGATGATGGCAAACCTTACTCAACTACAATTCCTTTTAATATTTTAGAATATATTATGACATATGACTAAAACATCTTCTTGGATGTTGATGCCCATTACCAAGAGCGATCCATCCAAAGATGAATCTTTTGTTCTTGCGGGAGACTTGTTTTTGAAGCATTTTTTGAAGAATGAGTGGTTTACAATATTGCCCATGGGTGAAGATTAAAAAAAAAATCTTTCATATGGAAAAATCAGTCACAATGTTGGCATTTATCAATTTGTTGTGGTTGTTGTGAAGGGGAGAAAAATCTAGAAACGTTGAAGGTGTACTATCATGAAGAAATTTGACACTCTAAAATTTGATAGGATTTGAGTAATATGGAATATGAAAGGACACATCCTTGTCGGTATCTAAGACCATTTTTGTGCTTGTTATAGACAAGATCTTCCCAAGGTCTAATGATGGGCTTGGGAAGTGTAGACTAAGCTACGTATCTACGCGAAAAAGCTGCTCTTGAACTAGGCCTTGAATGTGAATTAGACCTACGACTTTATATTCTTGTTGTTGACGGAGTATGTCTCAATTTTCTAAATAGAAATAGGTTAGAATGATAACTCCTCTTTTATAATTGTTCTTCTTGAAGATGAGATTCACTTTACAAAAACTCTATATTTTCTTGTGCATTTTATAGACAAATCTTAATATTGGAAAAGAGAGGGTTTTTTTATCTTAATCATCTCATCAAGCGTGGAATGTATTAGATTATTAATTAGTTTAATACATCATCATTCGATCCATTTCAAAAAAATTGAGTCAGGATAGTTAATTGGATTCAACTACAAATTCACCTATAAGATGATAAATATAGCTCCTACTAAATAATTTCAATTATTAGATGAGTAGCAAGCTATCAACAACCTTTGTGAAATATTAAACCAAGTGAGTATGACATACAATGCAACATGAATGACTCAACTGCTTTAGCAGCACTAACTTCTCAAATTATTCAAACTACTCACATTTGATGTTGTATTGGAATGGATTGCCCTTTTTGAAAGGCTTTGCTATCATAAATCATACGAAAATTAAACCTCCCAGATTGTAATTACCTATCCCCACTACGCCAACCACATGATCGCGACTCTCCTTAGCATTTGGGTCAAGTATCACTTCAATGCGAACAACTAATCGAGGATCAGATTTTTCCCTTTGAATTGATGTCCAAGTCCTTGAGAAAGGGAAAAATTTATTCAAATAGTTTGAATACCCTATGTTGTAGGTGATGTTTTCATGAATTTGTTCCATTGCTTGGCGTTGTTTTAAAATTATTCATGTATTAAAAACCTCAAATAAATAGAAATTTTCAATAACAAGTTCCAGGACCACAATGCAACTCACAATAATCAAAGGGAACTAGAAGAGATACATTTCTCATTTTAAAATAAAATTGAATATACGGTGAACTTACTAAATACATCTACCACAATTCTCGGGCTTTGACACGGATTAATGCATGCAAAACTCAATCTTGAACACATTTGTGCCCTATATCATCCATTAAATTGAAATTGCCATCACAACATCTCCAAATTGTTTAATGCAATTTCAATTTACTCAACACAAAGAATAAATACAATGCATCGTCAAAGAATGGGCTCAAAACTTGCAAAAGCTCGTCATGATTCTTTGGCCTCATCCATTCAACATCTCATTGATTCTTCGAGAAAAAATTCCCCCGGGAACAAATTTTCACTTCTTCATGATTTTCGGCGATTAGACAACCCATTACAATCATAAAAAACTCCTTGGAATCCCTCTTGAGATAAATTGGCACTTCTCAATCTCTAAGAGCATACTTCCCATTTTCCCACCAGAGATCTGGATGAAGCATAAAGTGATTAGTTAAGTATACCCTTCCATCATTGTGGCCTTTTCACTCTCTATATATATATCGTTTAATTCTCTACTTATGAGAATGCATACTCTATCAAGGAATTTGAAATAGAATGTACAAGTGAATATTAGATTGTTATATCACATCAATATAATACACATGAACATTTTTCAAGACTATTCAAAACTATACCAAGCGGGATGGAGGATATCAAAAATCGGTGGTCGATTGTGCGTAGTGTTAGTCATGAGAAATTTTGCTATTTGTAGATGACTAAATGCTTGTCCCTAGATTTCTAAAGAGAGCAAAATTCATGAATATTGTAGTTTTAGAAATCTCATTGCCTCATTATCCTTGGGATAAATTTTTCACTATTTTATTATCCTATCATGTCATGGTCAGCCTATCACTCCCACATATGACCCATCATGGGCTCATGCCACTCATTTTCACTATGTTTTGCAACCTCGACCTTAGCACTGTTGTTTTGACTTACCCTAACCACGTCCACTTGCCACCTAGGACCACCAACCAACCTATTCATTCTTTGTTTCCCGAGATACATCAAGCATTGATGGTCTCAAAACTATCTCACAGCTCTTTAGATAAATCAAGTACAATGGATTTTGGATCTTCAATACATCAAATTGTCAAAAAGCTGTTTTTTATACTTGAAGACCTCAAAGACGAGCTTTTAGTCAAAGACAAGCCCAAAAATCCTCCCACTAGGTCATTTAGGGTTTCATAGGTTGTAAGATTGTTTTGGTGTTCTAAATCATTGTTTTACATGTACCCGAAAGCTGAATCCAAGTATGAAATAAATTCAATACATGATTTTCCAAAATGGATCGAAATCCTTGAGAAGGCCCCCAGTCAAGCACAAATTACGCAGAAACGACTACTCATTCCAACATTTACGTAAGTGCCAAGGTGGCTATCGGCGAGAAAATAAGGTAAGGCAAGAGGCCAACTCCTCATTAAAGGACATCCCACAACAAAGAAGTAGAATCAGCCTATGTTTAAGAAAAATCAAGGTTTCTAAGATTGATTAGACCAAGCGGTTTTCCAAACGAGAGCCAATGCATAAACTACGAGACGGAGAGCACATCAGCACAAACAAGCATGAGTTGAAGATTTTGAAGTTATAAATGAAAAAGGGGAAAAAGGTGAGGTGAATTGGACAGAAATGAATGAACTTGAAGGGCTATAGAGAACTTAGAAGACAACATTTGAAAATTCATCTCTAATAGCCCAAAAGCCTAGAGGTTTTGGTAAGATAATCAAAGAAGGTGAAAGGAAAGTTTGAACTCCATGATAACAAATTTTCTGAGAATATCGATGCCTACAAACATTCCAAACTCATTTCAAGGGGTGTGTCATGATGAAGATAGACGAAGAGGGTTAAATGAATGTTATGAGACCCCATGATCACGGTAGAGCGAGAAAGTTTTCATAAGCTATTGAAGGTGACCTTCATGGTTTCCAAGGTAGTAGTGCTTCACTACATCAAAAAGAAAGAATGCATAGAATATCGGTGAGAGAGGAAGGTCATGTCTTCAAGTGCAATCGGTTGTCCTCAAATGGTGAAAAGGAAGAAAAAAGGGCTAAGCTCAAAATAGAAAGAGCAATTTGAGCATAAGTTCTTGTTGAGTAATTGAGGTTTTCAAACTCCAAGAATGACGAGAGGGAAAAAAAAAAAAAAATTCATGGCACTGTGATAAATCGAGAAGTGGCCAGAAGAGACATAGTAGGCATGATTTGTAGTCTTTGTCAAAGTGGATGGAGTCCCTTTGTCAAAATCGGTAAGAAGGTAAGGAAATATGTTTTTGGATCACTTACACTCGAAATGCAAAAAGGGATAAAATATGTTTTTAATTTATCGGTGTAAGAAAAAGGAGGTTTGACAATGCCAAGACCCTCAAGGTTAAAAAATTACCTCTTCATCTCTCCATGATCATCACCAAAGGAAGAATAATCACTATGAAAAGTTTCGGATCACTACTGATAAAGGGTCAAAAGATATCAATCAAAATGATAAAGTGAAAAAAACTTGGAAAAGTGGGTATTTTTATTTCAAATTATTTTCAAAAGTATAAAAGGCACCCTAGTTATCATTTTTTAGCTCACTTGTCATTTTGAGAAAGAAAACCCTTTAGGGAGGAATTTTGAATTATTGTCGAAGTACGGGCAAATTCCACTAGCATTGCGCTCGGACAACGATGTTGCGCTCTGAAACTCGGCATTGCATGAAGGAGCTCCCCCACGGTAAATTTTTACACATTTGATACACATGCAGTGACGCTGCGCGCCTCTTTGGCGCTACACCCGAGCGGACCGACATAGGGACACGGGTGCCTACGCACGGGCGGCCGACACTCATTCGTGCGCGGCGTAACGCACGAGCACAGAAACCGAGCTGGCGTTGCACCCCGAGAGACCAACGAGGCCTACACGAGGAGACATTACTACACCTGAATCACCCAACTACTTTGGTGCTCACTAAGACACGCCAGGCACAGATGCTATGCTTAGAGGCACACAACAAGCTTAGTGCTAAAGCTAATGAGAAGGTCACCCAAGTTTCTAAAAATTTTCCATCGGCTCAAGGGAAGCCCTCCAGACCCATTTTTCAAAACCTATGAGAAAAAATAAAGTGTTAGGTGGCCTTTTCATCCTTGCCCTCCAAGTAATTTTTGTTTTAATGGTTAAAGAGAGGATTAAACCTAGGTCTTCATGACCCAATAAACATCTATTTCTAACCTCCAAGCTAGTAATTTCCATTTGAAAGGGGTGAAACTAGGAAAGCATAGATCGATTAAAATAAAGGCCCTCATCAAGCACAAACTAAAACATTCATATCTCACCTCCATATCACCCATTTTACGAAGTGCCCACCATCATTTCATTTTACTCCTCTTACCCAAGTTTGTCCAAAAACAACCTAATTACCATGTCGGGAAGCGGCTTGATGGCGAAGTGACAAAGGCCAAGGGCCTATGAGGCCAAACCACAAAAGAGGGGGAAAGTGAACGATTTGAACCCCGAAGAATAGTGGATATCACCTCATCTCCGCAGTCTCTCACATGTTTTCCCGAGAATGTGGGATGTTTTCAATTTTGTGAGAAAGGTCAAACAAATACAGCACCACCCCGGAGCTTAAAAGGTTGTTTTTGTCCTCAACCTCCATAACAAATGAGGTGAATCTTGCAGGAGTGCATTTTGAACTATTAGTAGATTCATCACTAATGCTACGAGGAGCATACACACATTGTTGTTGGTGAGAAATGGTTCAGAGAGCAAGGTTTGACATGAACCATTATGAGCCATTTGTCAAAACTGGGTACGAGTGAGCTGCGGGGGCTATCTTCCTTTTTCACACTAAAATAGAGATTTGCACCCTTGATGAGGGTTATAATGAAGTACCTATGAAGGGAGGTACTCGAGACTTTATTCCTACCATGTTAGACTCCTCATGCATTTCACAAGAGGTTAAAATGCTTCATTTGCCTTACTACCTATAGAAGCATTGAAAATATGTCATTTGTTGTCCGGAGGAGGACCTATACCCAGCAAATGCATATTTTATTCCACCATTCCCTTGATCAATATGGTGAGTATTACATAATTTAGACAAAAATGCATTCCTTGGGATGTGCTCATAGCCCATGAAGTCTTCACAAGCCCTCTGAGTTTCCTCATCGAGGCAAACTTGCATTCATCATCTGCACAAATGTCCTCACCTCAAGTAGATCTCCCTTCCTCCCATTCTCTTGATCCATCAAATGAAGAAGGAAGTGGCAATGATGAATAAAGTGAAAATGAGGAGATAATCATAATGAGTCAAATCAAAATGAAGACGGTAAGAGTGACAATAAATGGGTCAAAGTGAAGAAGTAGATGATGAGAGGCCCACATACGTGAGGAGAGGAAGAAATTGATGATGAAGTGGAAACAGAAAATGATGAGCGAGAGACATAAATTGATGAAGAGGAAGAAGAAATAAATGATGAAAGGGAAAAACGAGAAAGTGAAGAAAGAGGCAGAGTTAGGGAATCAAGAAAAGGGTAGTGAGCATGACAATGATGAAGATGGGAATAGTGAGTGAAGCTTGGTGACAAAAATGAGATAATGATGAAAGAGGAGAGAAATGGACAATATAGCGAAGAAAAAATTTACTGTGATCCATGACAAGTAGTCGGCTCCTCGAATTATAATGAAAATGATGGCGGTGCGAGAAGATAAAGAGGAAAGTAGTCCTTGTCATGATGATAATGAAAAGGGGGAAGTGGTGATAGTCCAAATGATGATCAAAGCCATGATAAAGACACCAACAAGACCACAATCACACCTCTTTCCTCACATACTAGAGAGGTCAAGGCTTGTGTTTGTTGCCTCCAAAGGTGGGACCATGAAATCACCTCGGCTCGACCACTAGACAAAGGCAAACAAAAGGTAAAGAAGAAGAAGAAGATCATGAGGTGGAAAGGGAGTTTACAATCATTAAATTGGACGATGATGAGGAAGAGGAAGAAATAATCTCAAACTTCCTCATTCAAGAAAACAAAAATTCACTCATTAAAGACCTCACGCCAATACGAATAGGGCCAAAAGTGTGAATGATGCCCTTGACTTAGAAAATGGCTAGGAGAATGAATTGGTATTTATGTGGCTAGAGCCATTAAGGCCGAGAAAAGAAGCCCAAAGGGAATAAGTGAAACTAGAAGAGTTCATGGGAACTTATGAAGAGGGTGAAGATGAGCAAGGTCGATCTAGGAGGAGAGGCCTAGAACCATGGGATTGAAGAAGCATTAGCAAAGGAAAGAGAACAAGAAAGAAGCCATAGCGAATAGCTCCCCTAAATGAGCTATTAGCCATGGAATAGCATAGAATCAGGAGCCTTGGTTGGGAAGAGCCAACATACACTTGGTGGCTAAGTTAAAGAGAAAGGAAAATCGGGATGTGACCTCCAAAGAAGGATGACTAAGCTTTATGCTCGGAGAAACCAAGTTGCAAGGGCCAAACTAAGAAGGCCCAAACCAAGATCCAGGCACTAAAAGAAGCAAAAGGCCAAGATATACTTGTAATTTTGCACAAGCTTCTCTGCAGGTCTCTCAATCCCATGACGGAGACACCCACCAATTTTGAAGAAATTTTGACAAGGTTTTGTTTTTTGTGAATTTGGAGGCCTATAAGCGCGGCGCCACTAACCCTGCTTTTACCTCGGGCATATTCAAAGGGAAAAACTTACATTTTGAATTTCTCACATTCCTATTACATTATTCTCAGCAATTTCAAAGCATTTTGGAGCATTTTTAACCCCTCGGAATTCGAAAAACACCTCATTTTCTATCATTCTACCTCATTTTTAGGCTGGCAGCAACGCTCATAGAAATGTTAGGAAAAATTCCTTTTGGACAAGTTTCACGAGCTAAATCAGAAAACTAATGGTATATTTCAAAATTAGACTCCTTGACTTTCCAACGATCCATAACGGAAAATTTCGACATCGTAAGGTCCCAAAACTTGACTACAACAAGACCTATTTTTTGCCTAGGATAGTATTTGTGTATATACGATGCGCGTGTTTTTGAAGCCAAAAGTCAACAAACCACACTCATTTATCGAAAAATCATATTTTAGTATTTTTTTAGGCAAATCACTCTAGAATTAGTTTCTAGTGAAGGTGTGTTTTGGAATTTATTTCATGGGATATTATGTGTCTTGGGCCTTGCATGGTCTTCAAGCACATAAATGACATTTATGATGTATTTATTGTTTCTAGAAGCCTCTTATGGTTTCCACCTCCCTCATTAAGCTAGATAAATAGAGCAGGAGGTCCTATTTATTGTGCTAGCATTTGATGAGTTTGAGAGCAATACATGGTTTTTGGAGTTTTGGAGAAGAAATTGGTGTTGTGGAGCTTGTGAGAGCTTGTTTGCTTGTTGATGGAGGGCGCTACTTGGAGGATCCCTAAGCTTGGCTAATGGTGATGTTCTTCTATTCATTTATTTTTTCTCATGTTTTCATTATGTTTCCATCCTTCTATGTTGCAGTAGAACAAAGTATATGGTAAGAAATGTTGTTTGAGGCACCTTAGTCCTTCTTGTTTTCTATTGTCTTTATGTTTTCCTCTCTTCAGGTTAGTTTAAGGAATTCGTAGTTGCTTCTTAGACCTAGCTATGCTTTTTTATTCCATTAATGGTTTGATATAGTAGTTTTCAAATAAGTTTTAGGGTTAGACTTGCTTATTTGACACCATTTAAACTTTGTTTTGGAATCTCATTTAAAGTACTACTTGTTAGGTTTTAGCCAAAGAGGCCATGTTATGATCATGCCCTTTTTCCATGCTTGAGAAGTTGCCTTAAAGTTCTTTGTAGATTGATCATAGATGCTTAGGATTTCCCTCTTCTTTGATTAAACTTATATATTATCTTGTATGTTTTTTAAACCTTGAAGGTGAAATCCATAGAAGTTAAATAAGTTTCTTGCTTTCTATGATTCTTGAATTGTTCATCTTGAATGCTTGTTTGCTTAAGTATAATCAAAAGCTATTGCTTTCCCTATCTTATGATTATGTCCTTATGTTAATCAGTATTCAAGACCATCTTGTTTAAAGGTATTGTTTAGAGGATTTTCAACGCCCTTACACACCTACTATGCTCTAAAATTTTATGTTCATTTCACTTCACCCATAAACCTTGAAAATCCATTGACCATGCTAGATTTTCCCACTGTGATGATCCATGATCCATTGCTGAACTTTTCATGACTTTCATGAACTCCATAGCCCAATGATTTGAAGACCTCTCACTCCACCTATTCTACTTTATCATCTTACCCAACCAAAACAAACAAACAAACCCTACACTTAGCAACTAGCCTAAAATCAAAACCCTAAAAAATAACAGAGTTCACATCCTTTGCATACTATGGAGAGATCCCTCTCACGAGTCTAGGAAAGGCTAGGTCCTAGGACTCCAAAGAAGCTAGTTGATGTTACCTTATTACTGGTCTCTGCGTCTGTTAAATCAACGGAACTAACATAATGGCGATCACGGTGGGACCTTACGAGTACATAGTTGCCTAAATACCTTTTAGGACTCATATGACCCTCAGAGTTAACCTTACAAAATCATTGATAGCCAAGTAGAATCTAATTGTTTCATTATCCTAGAAAAATGATGACTCAATTATACCACACTCATTAGTAACCTACTGTTGTATAAAGAAACTTAGAAAACCCCAATTATCTTAGATTGGTGTTTTGTAAATTGTTAGTGATGGTGGACCACAAACATCTCTTCAAAACAACCAAAACATCCTGAAACTCCACTAGCCCAGTGAGCCTATTAACTCTACCAATTCTCATTAGACTCCCGGGATTGTGTCAAATCATCCCTAAGAAGTCTAGAAGCCTAGTTATACAACGCCCAGGTTTATCAAGCTCTTAGAGAGGTCGGCCTTTCGAAAAATAGTTATAAACTTTCAAACTCTCTACATTTTGAATTTGAAATGCGCTTCCACTGAAAGGATCCATGAGATCTCACCTAGACCCAAACCCCCCTACCATAGTTGATGACCCGGAAAATATTTTGTGGAAAAAATTCTAAGTTTGAACATTCAACTATTTTGTTAGGACCATTTATAAAGCAGAGTTTTTTCCCTTGAACATCTTACGGCCCTTTTTCAATATCTCCATTTTGACTTACCTCACGAAAGAAACTTTTTTTAGAACTAAGTCACAAGCTGGAACAGGCGGGCCCGACCTTAAACCCAGATTTGCACCAAAGACTTAGTAGACGAGCATCGCCTTCCACTCCTCCCGATTTTCAACTTCTCGATCACTTTGGCTCATTTCTATTCCAAGAATTACGCAAAAATCGGTTTTACAGTCCAGTACTTCCACTACACCCATTCATACCACCATATGCAAACCACTCCGCTTCATCCTCCACCCCCTCTCTCACAGAACCCTCCCCTTGTAAATCCTCCTTTGATTCCATTAGCTCCCATCATGGAAGCTTGAAAGTTTGTGCCCCCGGCTCTGCCACAACCTTTGTTACCTTTGCCAAATGACTATCAATCCAAAATCCCTCACTTTTCTAGGAAAATTGAATCCATCCTTTGCCCAACAACATGTAGATAGGATAAATGATGCCTTTGATTACATGTAAATATAAGGAAACCATCAAAATGAGGATCTTTACAAATATTAGGAGGAAGCTAAAAAATGGTTTAAAAGCCCAACTCCCAAAAACATCCATGATCTCCTTCCCTCTACCAAACTTTCATAAACAAGTGGGAAATAAAGAAAAACCCCGCCAAATCCTTTACAGATATAACAATCTTAAGAGGGATGTGGGGCGAAAGTGTACAATATTATTGCACCGGGTTCAACGATTGTATACAATGCCCTCCCACCTCATGAAACCCCCACAAGGCTTGGCACTAGTAGAAGTGTCCAAAAGGCTTTGATACGGACATAACCTACCAATTGAGGAGAGAGACCCACAACTTTAGAAGAAATGCAAAAGAGGAGCTATGAGTGCAGAGGCCAACTTGATTGAAAATAGAGCTAGGACGAGGTTGGAAAAAGAGTACAAAGATGAAACCATAGCCTCCAACACTCCTCATCCGATGCGAAATGGGCTGACTGATTAGGACAATGGAGAAGAATGAAGAGAGGATAAACTTTTGAAGAGCACCTCTAGGGAGGGCAATCAAATCCCCAAAATAGAAATAGAACTCAAAACTTAGAAGAGACTCTCCTCAAATCAAACAAAGGGAAAATGACCAACAAATCGGACCTCCCTTTCAACAAAACTATGTAGATGAAGAAGAAGGAGAAATTATGAGTCGAATAAGACCATATAAATTTGAGATACGATAATAAAGATGATTTTTCTCACAAAAGAAGAACAAGAGTTATTTTCCCAGTTGGCAGAAACAACTATGAGGATTTCGAAAGAGTATATGTTGGGATTTGAAAATTCCATAATGGAGGTCCATAAACATATGACCTTAGGAGCAAAAAGAACCAAGATTCCCAACAAAAACAATCTAGACACTCTTGTTAGTAAAACCCCTAAAAACACTCGTAAAAGGCGACGAAGCAACACAAACACTATGGCTAGAGAAAATGATCAAACAAAAGGAAAAATCGCCCGACAAAATGATGACCCGGTTGCCCTAGTACATCAAATAGTGGCCACCTGAAAGAATTATATTTAATCCGAAGCCTAGAGATAGGAGATCAACAAACTAAACTTATAGAAAAAATTATGAGTGATAAAATTGATGTAAATATACCCAAAACACAAGTACCTTTCAGTTTGGAGGGATAAATTGCCAAGATCAAAATAAGCATACCACTTCTTGATGGTAACCCAAAATGTATATAGGAGTCAAGTCTTGAAAGCTTTGAATATAGGAAACGACACGAGATACTCACCGAACTGTGATGACAAGCTTGAGTTATTTTTTGGACTGAGGTGGAGGAAAATACTAAGAAGGAGTTGTCCCTCCTTTACATGTCGGCTTAAACATACATGAAAAAATATTACACAATGCCATGCTAGACCGGTGCCTCACACAACCTCATGCCTAAAGTTGTGATGGAGAGATTAGGCCTAGAAATAACTAAATTTTACAAAGACTTGTACTCATTCGATTCGAGTAGAGTCAATTTTTTGGGCCTAATCGGGATCTTTGTGTCAATGCGCGCAAATACTGCTAGAGCCTAGTCATGGACATAGTTGTAAACACGACATTCCCAGAAGTATGGCATTATTTTTATAGATCATTGGGAGCCAAACTTCAAAGCGACCTTCAAATGGACATGTCATATGCTACTATCCTTGTCTTGATCAAACCGAGGAGGTTATACAGGAGTCCCACATGAAGTATATGGTAAGAAGGAGCCTAGATGAGCCAAACAGCTTGTCTATTCCATTCATTGAGACAGACTCATTCATCTTGTATAATGAAAATGACATTGGTGAATAAGTGAATGAAAATGACAAAGATCTAGGCCCACCGAGCAGTCCGAATCTATCCTCAAATGAAGAACATGTCATCCAAAACTCTAGCAGCCGCTGAACAACAACATGTTGGTAAAGGCTGAACTTAATTTTAACAAGCTGAAAATGAAATTGTAAAACCAAAAATTAGTTTAAAATTTAGACCCAGGTTTCTCAAATAAAAGGAATGAACCTCAAAAACATAATAATTCTTTTCCAATCCAAAAATCTTTGGAATAATTTCACATAAAAGAAATTTTTAGGAATCTGGATCAGAGGAGTCCTAAGGTTTTTATCATCATAGACAACTCATCATCAAAAGGTTTGTCATTTACGAAAATTTGTTGAATCCCAAAAATGTTGCTAGAGACCCTAAAAGACTATCTCAGAGGCCGATATAGAGGAGTATGATGTAGGCGGCCTAGAAAAGACCCAAAATGATTAAAGTTATCCCAAACTTTACCATTTCACACATAAACTGAAATACATAAGGCTATGCAAAGAAGTTTCGAGGATGTTTTGGTAGATAGTGATGACAACTCAAAACTTTGTGACATGAACATTGTTAAAGTATGATCCCTTAGAAAAATCATAAGTCTTTGAAACGAGATTATGTCAGAAATAAAATGAGGATGTAGGCTATATAGACCTTAGAGATCTAGATCAAACCTCCCCTAAAGAACAAATACTCTTTTTCCAAAACCAACCATATGCTACAAAGGGTAAAGGTTCTAACAAGATGTCATTGTTTAATAGTGTTTAGATTACAATCGAGATGACAATACTTCCCACAGATCTACATGAAGCCACTTTCAAAGAACCTTGGTACCTACTTGTATGATTAAATGCCTTGAGTCATGGAGTGCTAAAGCTACTTTCCAGATCCATGGCTCTTTGATTTGGGCTATTCTACCATGATATACATTGATGACATCATTTTCTATTTTAAAACTCATAAAGACTGCCTTGCTCATCTTAGAGAGTTATTTAATAGTGACCAAGTTCGGAGAAGCAAAAATCAATGAGAGAGTATAAAAGAAAACATGACAAGTTTCACGTAGGGAAAATCTTCATATCAGGCATTCAGAGGGATATAAATGTTTTTTGTTTACCAAAATTTGAATGGAAGAGAGTTTGAAGATCATGTTGATGACGGGGAGCTCAAGTATCATTTCTTTCAAAATACCTAATTTAAAACATTCATTCATTGTATAACATTGCATGAAAAAAATAAAAAAAATACAAAGACAAAGAAGAAGGAAAAAGAAGTCATATTTGAAAAAGGAGTACAACCCATACCCAAAAAATAGTAATGTTAGAATTTTGCAAACCTAAATGCCACTACTTGTTCAAAGAGTCTTGTTCGGGCATCTAGCCTAATCATGGGCCGAACATGTTTTGATTTATTGCTGATAGGTTAGTGAAAAGGAGGAACTTTTCAAAACATCTAAACTTGACTTGTCGGTAGGAATAGATTAGGAATGAAGATCTTTGGTTCCACATGCTCAATTTGAACTAAAGAGAAAGATGGGGATGCATAGCAAATGATAGATCACGGTTCTTATTTTTCTAGTTTTTGATTGTACAAAAATAATGTTTGTGTGCAGCTTGTCTAATGCCACAACCCATGGTAATTGATTGCTTAATCTACGATTCAAGCCATGTTTTCAATTTCATGTCAATATCATAGAGAATGAAGTCATCATACGGTTTAATCTTGACGAGTCAAATAGTCTAGGTAGAGAATAAAAGAGTTCACTAGCATAATCTGAACTCTTGAAGTTATAAGAGTAGAGAAGTAGATAGTTTGTTTTTGTTTTTCAAAATAAAATAAGGCCAAGGGTTTCCCATTCAAGCACCACATGACAAGGAAGAAAAAATGTTAGGCAAGTAAGTTGGGTAGGTAGAGATGAGTTTGAATTAATCATGTTTTTGATTCTTGAGATCATAACTTCAAAAGAAACATTAGCAAAAGAAAATAAGGAGAAAAATATGCCCCTTTGGATGGGGCTTAGCAGTCATCATAAAACTAGAGACTTGAAGTTAAGTTTCCTCACGAAATGGACCTACCCTCCCCTATTGGATCCACTATTAGTCATCGATAATTTTTCTATTTTTTAGATGACTAAATACTTGTCCAAGATTTCTAAAAATAAAATTCATGAATATTGTGAGTTTTAGAAATCTCACTGCCTTCATTATCCTTAGGATAATTTTTTCACTATTTTACTATCCTATCATGTTGTTGGTACTATTTTATTGCTACCCTTTTCTCTTAAAAATCCATCATTTATTTATCATTTTTCTCCATAAACTTCCCATAAGTCCATTGAAATTAAGTAGTGAAGCATTATAGTTGTTATTTTGCATTAAATTTAATTTATGAGTTTTTATGTTAAAATTTGGAATTTTTCAACAAAATTACGGATGTAGTGACTTCCTGTAATCAGTTTATGTTGTGACATGTGGAATGACAGGAAAATCGAAATAGAAGGCATGGACGTGATCTAGGATGTACAAAGATGGTTGAAAATCTATTTAGCATCGAATTTGGGGTTCCTGGATATATGGTCAAAGTCAGTCAAACTCGGCCTCTTCGGCGAGAAAAATCGAAGGCTATAATGATGTACTTGATCTTTTTCTTAAAGTTAGGAATTTTAAGGCGATTCGAACTATGTTGGAATCGGTTAGGAGGAAGAAGGAACGAATATAGCCTTCTAGTTGTAAATTGTAATAAATAGGAGGATTTTGATTAGAAAAGTTAGCTAATGAAAACATTGAAGAAGATTCAGGACTTAAAGTACAGCCAAGCGTATTCCAGTCTTTTTGTTTTTTAATGTAATCTATTTCCCGAGGAACTTAATGAAAGGAAGGAATTTCACCAATCATTGTGTTTACGAGTTAAAGGTTTATCATTTGAAGTTATTAAATTATTGCCATCGGAGCGTGGAAGGGCCTACGTAAGGTGGTACACTTTCTTTACGTTTTATGTTTCATAGAGTTGGATTTCGGATCGAGCAGTGTATTTCATTTCATTGCTTGTGAGTTCATTCATTTACTTTGTGAGTTCATTCATTTAATTAGAAGTTCTTGAAATGATTGTTATTTTATGATTCGCAGTAGTAGCTTGAAAATTCAATTGCGGAATTATTGAATCATTCCTTGTAAAAGGTGTAATCGAGCATTGGATTTCAAAATATCTCTATGAACTCTGTTTTTTTATGAATTTGATTTCTAGAACGTTTAGAGTGTTATCTTAAAGGATTTTTGTGAAACATATCACGTAAGAGGATTGAAAAGCTTCAGTTAGTAACACTCTATTTTTTAAGATCGGTAGATTAAATTTGATAATATAAGTGTTTAAATTGTGAAAACATATTTTAGCCTCTTGTAAGTGCGGAACTGTCACAATTAGACATTTATTTAAACATATATAGAACAAAACCTTTTAGATGCAAAAATGAAGTAGATGTGCCTCTAAGACTACCGGCCACAGTCGACATTAAATTGAGTCTAATCTAGAATCCTAGATTGGTCTTTACATTTGGGCGTCGTTGCTTAGGGAGCGCAACTGGGAGTTCTAAAACTCAAGCAGAACAAAAGCTTATAGATTTAATTTTAATTTTAGAAGTCATGTTTACATATGTCTAGACCTAGAGATGATAAAGGCGATTCATAAAAACCCCCCATCCGAACTAACCCACCATTAGGAAATGAGATCCTTTAGAAAGAATTGAACACACAACACCCATTTGGGAAATTCAACGTACGAGAACTAGAGGATAAACAAAAATCGAACCATAGACTTACACTTATAGAGACAAATTCTATTGGCATACGAAGCAAAAGGAAAACACTCTTTGAATCCTCTCTGACAAGAGAAGGCATCAAAACAACTCAACAATCTCTCCTTGAACCTATTGTTATTGAACAAATTCAATTAGGAGAAAAACCAACCTGACAACTTCTCTTTGAAACAAGTGACACTTGAACAAGAACTTAAAACAACGGAGGAACCTATCAAAATGGATGAGGAAGGAGGAGGATCGGCAAGAGGACCCACTCCTGAACAACTTAGAAGAATATATGAGACGCGGGGAGGAAAGAAGAAGACAACGATAAATTGAGCGAAACAAAAACAAGATCAAGATCGAAGAGAGGAGGAAAGAGTCAACCTTTAGAATTTCCTATTCAAGAACCCAGGGAGAAAATCATGATGAGGAAATCAAAATGAAAAAGCATACCTCCATCTGTGTTACCAAATTTTATGGCATGGCTTCGAGAAGATCAGTTCATTCTTGTTTGAATTTGACATAGTATGCCGAACATATGGTTACATAGATGATGCTCATAGCTTAGACTCTTCAGGCAACGATAAGAGCATCAGCATTAAGATGGTTCATGGGACTAGGTGAACATGCAATAAGCTGATTGGGATAATGCGAAAAATATTCTAAAGAAATATCAACCTTATTGTAGATCGAAAGATTCTAAAGATGATATCTTCGAGAATGAATCGACGGGAGGATGAAACTTTAGAAGAGTATTTGGAACGATTTGTCTACTGACTTACAAAAATCAAAACATAGAACCATGTCTCTTGATCGATTCGAACAATATTTTTGAAGGGCATTCGAGAGAATACTTAGATGATCTTAATTTGATGGGTAAAGGTGATATTTCCACCTTACCTTTTGATGAAATTCTTTGTCTTATGTGAAAAGTATTCCGAGAGACAAAGCTAGAAATGGAAAAAGAGCTATATCATCCAAAGCCACAAAATCTTGCTTGAAATTTAGTGTCACAAGAAGTGAAATAGGAAATCTATTGAAGAATTCAAAGCAGGACCTATTAAGCACCTTAGGAAATCAAATTGACACTATGAAAGCGAAAAGGCAAAGAGAAAGAAGATCAATTAATGGTTGTCTTTTGTCCAAAATGTCGGAAGAAACATGCTTTGAGAGATTGTCCTTTAGAAAACATTCAAGTGTGTGCCTTTGTGCGAAAATCATGATATATTTCATTGTTCTAAAATAAAGATTTTGGAGAATTGTAACTTGGAAACCAATGCGAGATTTGGAAAATGTGTATTTCATGGGTCTTAAGAGACCATGGCGGCCCGAAGACCTCCACCTCCGGAGTATGTTTCAAAATCGAGAATTTTCAATTTCTGCACAAGATCAAATGTATGTTGAGAATTCTTGGAATGTACCCATGCCATGGCAACACCAAAAAATTATCTAACAACAATGGAAACCATTTCGACAATACCCATCATATCATGAAACCATACTCATCATATCCTCAACCATATCAACGGTATAATCGGCCATATCGGCGTATCTGAAACATATGACAATATCCTCAATGACAAGTTGTTCATCCACCCCAAAACATTCAACAAACATTGCACGCTCCTCCTATAAATCCACAATTACAACTTCCATCTAACTTGACCTCCTAGACCCACTGAGATTCTGCTCAACTTTGTACCAAATCCAAATAATAGAAGCGAAGAATGATCTTACGGTGTAGATGAGGGACCATCATATCCCACATTACCTTTACAAAATATTGAGTTGAAGTGCAGTAGGTACTTCAAAAGAACTTCCCATAGGCGAGAGAAACAACGGAAAACAAAAGCAGTAGAAATGAAACACCAAATCAAAAGAAACAAAATGAAGACATCAAAAATAAACAAATCCAACCATTTCAACCACCACCTTTTCAGGAAAGATTGATCCAACCCAAGCTTCCCATATCTTTACCACAGTTTGATGCTTTAGATGAAGTGAAGAATGTCTATATAAAAATTCCACTTCTCCAAGCCATAAAAGACATTCCTATATATACTAAAGCAATTAGAGAGTTATGCCTCGAGAAACCTACAAGAAAAAGACTTGATCCACAAACAATTCACGTTATTGGACACCTCGGCGGCTTATGTCAAACACTATATCAATGGAAAAGTATGTTGATCTTGGCATTCCCGAGGAGTAACTACAATCATCGACAACATATCTATTCCAAATACTTTAATTGACTTAGGGGCAGCAATAAATGTGATGACTCTTGACACAGTAAGAAACACTCAAGCCCCAAGAAACTTGCAATACACACGGTGTTTTAGAACTAATTTGATAGGTCTAAAGTGATTCTGAAGAATTTTTGGAGGATATGGTGTTTCCTTGGACTCTTGGGAGCCTCCGGTGGACTTTTTAGTTCTTCAACCAAAATCTAATTTGGGAGGTCACCCTATCATTCTTGGTGAACCATGGTTAGCAACAACGATGCATTCATAGGGTGTCGATCGGGTAATATGATCATTTCACGGAGCGAAAGGAAGCAACTCACTCTTTACCCATCGGCACAAACACCCGGCGGTAGCAAACAACTTATGGCTTGATTATAAATACAATGATAAGGAAGAAGTTCAATCTATTTTTAGTATCAATCGGATCTATGATTTTCATGAAGATAATAATAATGATTTGATATAATTGTTCCTTCCCCGAACCTCAAATGTCTTGAAGAAATAAAGAAATGAACAATACCATGCGGCGAGATAATTTTGGCACAAAATTTTCAAGAAATATGCACACTCCATTCTTTGCGATCATCATTTAAAAACATTTTTCCCATTCAATCTATCACAAACACTCGAGTAAGACTATAGAAATTAGTCAAAGAAAAACATTGAATATTAGCACTCACCTAGACTTATCCTCGGAAGACAAATTGATTCAATTATTGAGAAAATATCGGCAATCATTTGCTTGGGACTACAACGATATGCACGAGAATCCACCACAGAAACATACACTCACCATATTTACCGAGATAATAACATAAAACCGGTGAGGCAACCACAGAGAAGAATAGATCCCATTCTTCAGAGATATTGTTAGAGGAAGATTGCAAAAAATATTGAAAGTTAATTTTATATATCTATCTCACGGCCGGTCGATGGGTATCACCATTAGTAGTAGTGCCCAAGAAAAATGGCAAGTGGAAGTTTGTGTTGATTATAGGCAATTGAACAAAGAAACCCTCAAAAAGATTATTTTCCACTACCATTCATCGACCAAGTGCTGAACACTTTAGCTAGGAAATCATCATTCTCTTTTCTTGATGGTTTCGGTGGCTATAACGAGATCGGGATAGCCTTAGAGGACGAGGATAAGACCACTTTTACTTTTCCCTGGGGCACTTATGCCTATAATGTTTTACCATTTGGACTTTGTAACGCTCCGAAGCTACATTTCAAAGAAGTAGTTTTAGCTATTTTTGTTGATTTAGTTCATGAATGTGTTGAAGTTTATATGGATGATTTTCGGTCTATGGTAATTCATTTGAGCATTCATTAGAAAATCTTGAGAAGGTTTTGAAGAGATGTATTGAAGCTAATCGTCGCTTGAGCAATGAAAAGTGTTTTATGATGCTAGATGAAGGGATAGTATTGGGTCTATATTTCTTCAGGCATTAAATTTGATCAATAAAAATTGAGATCATTGTCAATTTGCCAATTCGAAGACTCAAAAAGAGGTAAGAAGTTTTCTTGGGTATGCAAGCTATTATAGGCAGTTTTATTCAAAATTTTAGCAAAATAGCTCTACCTCTGTTTTAAACCACAGCAAAAGATACACCATTCAAAGAAGCTTGGAATGAAGATTGTCAGCTTTTGAAACACTCAAAGAAAAACTATCAACCACACCGGTCTTAAAAGGACCTAATGAGTCTACCATTTCACATCTTTTTCGAGGATGCATCGACAACTACTTGATGGAGTTCTTCTTTAGGTAAAAATAAGAGTCTTTCAATTATCTTATCTATTTTATCGACAAAAATCTAACAACTGCTAGAATTAAATTACACGAGTCAGAAAAAGAAATGTTGGCAATCATACATGCGTAAATAAGTGCGACACTATATCACTAGTTATGAGGTTTTTGTACATGCGACCACTCAACCATTAAATATCTAATGAATAAACCAATCACTAATGGCGAGTTACCGGATGGTTGTTATTATTACGAAATTTAATATTACGGTGTTAGATAGGCCCGAGGTGGGAGAATCGGTGCTGATTTTCTTTCTAGACTATAGGAGCACCGGTGAGATTGTTCGGTTGAAGATTCTTTCAGGATGAAAATCTGTTGCAATTTGTTAGTAGATCCATGGTATGCGGCTTAGCAAATTATTTTCCCACGGGAAAGACACCTCCACATTTTACTACAAAGGAGAAGAAAGAGGTGATCAAACAAAGTGCTAGATATTCATGGATCAATGGAATTTATTTTTACACCGGTTATGATATGATTATTAGAAGATGTGTAAGAAATGATGAAATAATTGATATTTGAAAATATTTTCATGACGAACCGTGTGGTGGGCATTTTGCAGCCAAGAGGACGACATTCAAGATTCGGCCCTTGGCTACTGCCGGCCATCTATTTTTAAGGATTCCAAGAGGTATGTGAAGAGTTGTGACGGTTGTCAAAATGGGCGGTTACGGCTTAGGATGAAATTCCACTTCAGCCCCAAGTACATTTAAGAGCCATTTGAGGAAATGGGCTCTAGATTTTATGGAGTCCCATCAATCCGCAGCATCAAAGGGAAAAAAAGTACATCCTGAAGTATATGCGGTTACGTGACAAATGAGGCTGAAGCAAAAGCATTGAGTCAAGAACAGGCAAACAGTGGTAAACTTCCTCTTTGAAGAAATTTTGTAAGGTATGGAGTACCTAGGAGATAGTCCTGGTCCAGGAGTGCAGGATCACTTCAAAGTTAGTTCAAGATATAACGAGAAAAATATAGATCTGACACGAGAAAATCCACCTTATCATCCAGGGCCAATGGCCAAGTGGAATCAACAAATAAAACTTTGGAGGGGATTATCACTAAAGCAGTATCAATGTGAGCAGAAAGAATTGGGAAGAAAAACTCAAAAGATGCAACGTAGGCTTACGAGTTACGTGGAAAGACACTCTGCGGATGTACACCATATCGGTTGGTGTACGGAAAAGAAAGATCTTGCTTCCTATCGAATTTCAAATACATACTTATAAGATGGTTGCGATTTAGGAGTGATCTCGATTGAAGCACAAAGCGGAGAGAATTATGCAATTAAGCCGAGTTAGAAGAGATGAAATTGACAAGCAAAAGAGAACAATCTTAATGCGGGAGACATAGGAAGCAGGTGGCATGATGCATTCAGAAGAAACGGTTAAAGAGGAAGTGGGCTTGCTACTCTTTGACTCTAAATTACGGAGACCATAAAGCCAAATTTACAACATTGGATGGGCCCATATGAAATAGTTGAAGCATATGACAATGGATCGATCAAACTTACAACAATTGATGGAGAAGCGATACCTTCTTGTCAGTAGTCCTGGAGCTGAAACTCTATCATAAGCCCATAAACAAGGAAGATTTTATTGAAACAGTATCTCAGCAAAAGGAGGTTGCGATATCATAGCCTTCAGCTGTGATATCTCTACCTTAGTCATTTCAATTTCTTTTAGAAAATAAAAATATAAAAAAAAACATAAAATTAAAAAATAAAAATAAAAAATAATGGTTTAGATGTGAAAACCAGACTCTAGCACACTCTAAACCTGAATTCTTACTTGAAAACCAATCATTTGGCTACTAAGAATTCTTTGTTCTACTTGTTTATTGTTTTTTTCATCAATTCAACAATGACTTGAGGACAAGTCAAACACTTAGTGGGGGAGAAGAATTAGTGGTTTTTCTCTTTGGTAGTGTTAGCGCTCAAATCTACCTCAGGTTGAAATGAGGTAAAACTCGAGCTACACATCAAACCACGCTCGGCCCTCGTAGCTGGCCCTACGAGGGACAGGGAAGGGCTCTCTCTGTCAATCTCTCGATAAAATGTGCAATAAGGGTGCGAGATGACTTACAATAGGAGCTGATTTTAGGCTAGTAAAGAGATAGGTAAGTTTGATTTTGATTTTTTGGGTTTTCGCTGGAGAAATGGGAAAACAAATTTTGGGTCCGGGGATAAGGTCAGACCTTTGCAGATTTCAAGTTGGGGCGAGGTAGGTGAATGTCTTGATGCTTTTGATTGGATATATGGACATATTAGACCGACGAGGAGCTGAAGAGGGCAAAGAAGAACTTGGATCCTCTCCAAACAGTCGAAAACATATAGAACTAAATGAATTCAAAGGCAGAGCACGGTAAACAATGGATTCAACCTCATCTACTCATTCAATTTATTTCAGAAGCATATGAAAGGAATGGCATACATTAAACATGAATAAATTACAGTAAACAGAGAGAAAACACCATCAAGAACAAAACACCACAAGGATCCCAACAAGTTCCGCAAAACCTTTGATCTTTCCTTAGCCAAAATATGAAAAAATATGTACAATGGTGCCAAAAGTCTCCCAAGAGTCCAACCTCTCCAACCTTCGAAAATGATTGAGAAATTACATTACATAGATCATCCCAACCCCTTCCCATGCCTAGGTGTAGATTTTCTTCAGGGACTTGGTTTCTAACCAATTTTTAATCAATAGAACTAAAATCTAGGCAAGTTTGAATAAATTGGCTTAAAAAAGAGTGGAAATCGTATTCATTTACATGATTTTCACTTTTTTGAGAGTGAATCTTCTAGAATAGGAAAATGAACCAAATTTACATAAACATAAATTTTCATATCAATCAAAAAAATTTCTAATCTCACAAAAACTGTCCAAATCGGTCGAAACTCCGGAAAATGGGAAGTTGAAAATTCAGCCAAAAATTTAAGTGGGTCTCACCCCTGAAACAAGTGGGTCGCGCGCCTTTCAACCTGATTTTTAGGTACTTCCCGGCATCCAAATTGAGCTCATGATAGCTCGTTTGAAAGCTATGGATGTTGGCTATCCAACCCAAGTGCAATTTCCAAATTTGAAGCTCATTTTCTCTATCAAAAATCAAATCTCCCAACACTACTCCCAGCAGGTGCATCAATTCTCTTGAGGCAACGGTATTTTTGACATTTCTCTAAAACCATGACACCTGTGTAAAAATTGAAGGAGGTTTTTCTTCCTTGGCATGTTTTGGACAAAAACCTCTCTCTTTTTTCCAAAATTAATCTTTGATTTCTCTGAAACATCTTTTGAGTGAAACCGATCCCGATGTGTGGAACAAGGGATTTTGTCGAAATGAAGCAAAATGAAGGGGATAAGGGGCTTCTAAATTCTTGGGGAAATTTTTGGAAGTAGGGAGGGATGTTAGGAAGCAGGGGAAAGTGGAATCTCAGAGATTGAGTGAGGGGAAGGGGTCCAAAAGGGAAAAACACAGGCCTAGCCTAGAAAATTGCCATGTTGTGGCAAGAAACTAGGGTTTGTGCAAAAATGAGGAATTTGGGGGATCTCAGTGATGGGAAGTGTTTAATAAGGTGCATTAATGATAGGGGAAGGTGTATGAACATCAGGATACAAGTTTTTTCGATGATTTGACCATCCAAGAGAAATTACCTCCAAAACCCTAGGAGAGGGAAATGGACCTTACCTAGGCACAACTGAAGCATGAACAAGGTGTAAAATGACTCAATGGAACCTGACATGATGATGAAAACCCTCTAAATGATGGTACACTCAGCTGAATGGTGACATGGACTGACATTTGGACAACTTTGAAAAGAGTGAAAACAAACCCTAGACCTAATGCCTAGTGACCAAATTTTGCTTGAAGACTCATTGAAATGACAAAATTTGACCTCGACACCTTAAAATCACTTTGTAAGAGCATGTTTGATCACTGAAGGAAAGCTGCAAAGGCTGACACTAACATTGGCTCCAATGGGGATGGTAGCTCCTTGGAGGTGCCAAGAACGGCAGATCTTTGGGAGAGCAGACCAGTGCCTTATCCATTGGGCAATGGAATCAAAAACTCTAACTGAAATGCATGACTGAAAACTGATGACTTGACGACACAAATTGAATCTCACTCAACTAAAAACTAACTCGATACTTAAACACAACCGACAAACTGGAAATATGCTCAAAGTAGAGCTTATTCAATACAACCTACTCTAATTGTGCTTTACACCACCCGATCAAGTGTAATGGAATAGCCAATGCAACCATGTAAGCATGCTGGCTGCTGTTTGATTTCTTCCCAAATGCTTGCTTATGAACAACGAGAAATAACTACTGAAAGGCAACTCCCATGGAAAATTTGAACCAAGTGGACTGCTGATAAACTTGCAAAGCATAAATTGACTGGATGACTGCAAGAATACTGCGAATGGATCTTCATAAACATAGCTCTGGTCCAGATAATCTCCATACCTTGATCTTAAACTTTTCCTCACATCTGCGGTGCTTTTCTTTGGTGATTGCAGCAAGCTGTCAAAAGGATCCTAAAATTCATGAATAACCAAACTCTGTTGCTGATTCCAAACTAAACAAAAGCCTCCTTTATCAATCTCCTCATATGAAAAATCTGTTGAACAACACAATGAAATTGACTTTTGAACAAGATTATTATCAACATTCTTTTCATGCACATGGTTAGCTAATGAAGGAAAACTTTTACAACAAACATCATCCAACACACGAGCAATAGGATCATCAAAAACTTGAGAAGACTGCTGCACTGTATCCCTTGAAACTGTATGACATCCTACTGGCTGTTCATCTTTTCCTTGAGATATATTACGAAGATTCTGCCTTATAAACTGAAATGCCTCGAAACAAAAGGGTATAGAATTTTCCTGCATCATCAAATCATGTATTTCATCTTCCACACCTTCATCTGTAATCTGACCTTCAATTGCATTGGATGGCTGCAAATCTGATGCCACAGGCTGCTCAAGAATTTTGTTATCTGTCTCATCCTCAACATTAACACTGAGAGATTGCTGATTTCTTACAAACTGCTCATTTGAAGATTTACTATACAATTTTTCTCTCAAAAACTGAAATGATTCAAAACAGAATGGTACGGAGTCACCTTGAATCATTAAATCATGTGTGCCCACTTCCAAGTCTTCAGCTGCAACTTGACAATCAATGACTTTTGGGGGCTGCAAGTCTGAATATGAGAAGTTTTCGTTGCCCTCAAGACGATCCAGATCAAGACTTGTTGACGTTTGATTTCTGATTGCATGGAAGTTATCTCTAATGAACTAAAACGAATCAAAACAAAAAGGCAAAGATCCTTCACTTACATCAAAATTTTCTGCACTTTCCTCATCATTGCCATAGCTGATATGCATCGGTTGATCACTGTACTCGAGCTGCTGAAAGTGAACTTCCTCCTCGCACAAACTAGCTACTGATTTGTCTGGAAGATTAGCTTCTGTTTGGAGAACATAATCATCATCATACTGATCAAACTGAGGCAATTCATCAGTATAAAACACATCATCAAACATACACATCATATCAACAGCTCTCTCTTCTTCACAATGATCTATAAAACAATCACTATGACAACTGGGATCATAAACAAAATGTTTTGGATCAGCAACTTGTTCTTGAATGTCATTTTCATTTTTTGCAGTCATTTTCCGCATTATCTCTTCTACTGCGTTTACTAAAAGATCAAGCTTGTCCTCTGAAGGTGTCGATTTCTCCGGATCTATGTTTTTCATCTCTTCTTCCTTCAACCTTGCTCTCAAGATCAACAAATGAGCCTCTACATTCACTGCCTTGTTCTGCATTTCGTGAAGTGTTGCAATATTCTTTTCCCTCAGCTGAAACTCCATTTCCGGATCAAAGGCACCCGGGTAGTGCAAGAGAGCAGATCTAGGAGAAGGTCTTATATCAACTGGCATCGAATAATAAAATTGGTTAAATCTAGCAGAAAATTGTTGTACTGTCTCCCCTGGCAATCTTTTCAGCTGGTTATACTCCTCTATAATCAACAAAAAGTTCTGTCCGATCATCCACCTATCAAGGAAAACTTTGACAAACTGCTGGAAATCTGTGATGCTCGCATCAGGCAGGGCTTTAAACCAACTCTTCACTTGGCCTTGCAAAGAAAGAGCAAAAAGCCTAATACTAACACCTTCATCATCAACTTCAAAAAGATCTAGAAAAGTCTCAACATTCTGCACATGTTGCTCAGCGTTGACATTGTTACATTCACCGTCAAATCTTGGTAGATATAGATCATAATTTGCAGGAAAAGCATGGAGAACAGAAGGCAAAACAAGAGGTTTATACCGATCTGGAATTTTACAAGGTGTAGGGGCATGTACAAGAGCTGTGGGATCAGTTTTGTTTTCTAGCTCATCACTCTGAAGAAAGTCATCATAATATGTGGGAAAAGTAAGGAGACCAGGATCAAAGGGAAACTCAGTATTTACACTCTTTGAATAGGTCGAGTGAAGATTTTGATGACCTTTCTCATACAACAAACTTTGAAAAACTTTCAGGACAGCTTCAAAACCAGCAAAGAAGTAAGTTACAAGAAAGAATATTAGATCCTGAATACCATTCCACTTTAGATACCTAAACTTTGTGTAAGATCCTTCCATTTTCTCAGAGAAAGAGTCAGTCCTCCAGACTTTGAATTGGAGTCACCAGGTGAATGATTTCAGCCTTCTTATGTCTGATCGTTGTCCACCATCAACCATCAGATCTGAACTCGATACATGTACTGGGGGAATTTGCAAATCAAGGGACACATTCACAAGCTAAACCGGAGATCGACTGAAGCAGCTTTTATCTACTATGCACTCGCAGAGAAATGTGCAGTTCGAAGGCTACCTGGCATGACTTCAGACTCTGTCTATAGCAAATGATAGTAACAAGCAAACCATTTTCTTCCCCAGTATGGTCGCCACTATGTTAGCGCTCAAATCTACCTCAGGCTGAAATGAGATAAAACTCAAGGCTACATCAAACCACGCTTAGCCTCGTAGCTAGCCCTACGAGGGCAGGAGAGGGCTCTCTCCATCAATCTCGATAAAATGAGCAATAGGGTGCGAGATGACTTACGATAGGAGCTGATTTTAGGCTAGTAAAGAGATAGGTAAGTTTGATTTTGATTTTTTGGTTTTTTGCTGGAGGAATGGGGAAAACAAATTTTGGGTCCGGGGATAAGGTCAGACCTTTGCAGATTTCGAGTTGGGGCGAGGTAGGTGATTGTCTTGATGCTTTTAATTGGATATACGGACGGATCAGACCGACGAGGAGCTGAAGAGGGCAGAGAAGAACTTGGATCCTCTTCAAACAGTAGAAAACATATAGAACTAAATGAATTCAAAGGCAGAGCACGGTAAACAATGGATTCAACCTCATCTACTCATTCAATTTAGTTCAGAAGCATATGAAAGGAATGGCATACATTAAACATGAAGAACTTACAGTAAACAGAGAGCAAACACCATCAAGAACAAAACACCACAAGGATCCCAACAAGTGCCGCAAAACCTCTGATCTTTCCTTAGCCAAAATATGAAAAAATATGTACAATGGTACCAAAAGTCTCCCAAGAGTCCAACCTCTCCAACCTCTGAAAATGATTGAGAAATTACATCATATAGATCATCCTAACCCCTTCCCACACCTCTAGGGGTCGAATTCCTCCTTCAGGGGTCAGTTTCAACCAAATTCTAATCAAGGAACTAAAATCTAGGCAGCTAACAACTTGCCTCTAAAAGAGTGGAAACTGATTCATTTACATGATTTTCACTTTTTTAAGAGTGAATCTTCTAGAATATGTAAAAATGAACCAACGTTAAATGCCAAACATAAATTTACATCATAATAACTCAAAAATTTCATCCCCAAGCAAAACTGGTCCAAACTGGCCGAAACTCTGAGCTGGAAGTTGAAAATTCAGCCAAAAATTTAAGTGGGTCTCACCCCTGAAACAAGTGGGTCGCGCGCCTTTAAACCTGATTTTGAGGTACTTTCCGGCATCCAAATTGATCTCATGATAGCTCGTTGGAAAGCTCTAGATGTTGGCTATCCAACCCAAGTGGAATTTCCCAATTTGAAGCTCATTTTCCCTGTCAAAAATCAAATCTCCCAACACTACTCCCAGCAGGTGCATCAATTCTCTTGAGGCAACGGTAGTTTTGACATTTCTCTAAAACCATGATACCTGTGTAAAAATTGAAGGAGGTTTTTCTTCCTTGGCATGTTTTGGACAAAAACCTCTCTCAGTTTTCCAAAATTCATCTTTTATTGCTCTGAAACATCTTTTGAGTGAAACTTATCCCGATGTGTGAAACAAGGGATTTTGTCGAAATGAAGCGAAATGAAGGGGATAAGGGGCTTCTAAATTCTTGGGGAAATTTTGGGAAGTAGGGAGGGATGTTAGGAAGCAGGGGAAAGTGGAATCTCGGAGATTGAGTGAGGGGAAGGGGTCCAAAAGGGAAAAACACAGGCCTAGCCTAGAAAATTGCCAAGTTGTGGCAAGAAACTAGGGTTTGTGCAAAAATGAGGAATTTGGGGGATCTTAGTGATGGGAAGTGTTTAATAAGGTACATTAATGATAGGGGAAGGTGTATGAACATCAGGATACAATTTTTTCTAATGATTTGACCATCCAAGAGAAATTACCTCCAAAACCCTAGGAGAGGGAAATGGACCTTACCTAGGCACAACTGAAGCATGAACAAGGTGTAAAATGACTCAATGGAACTTGACATGATGATGAAAACCCTCTGAATGATGGCACACTCAGCTGAATGGTGACATGGACCGACATTTGGACAACTTTGAAAAGAGTGAAAACAAACCCTAGACCTAAGGCCTAGTGACCAAATTTTGCTTGAAGACTCATTGAAATGACAAAATTTGACCTTGACACCTTAAAATCACTTTGTAAGAACATATCGATGTATATATCTAAAAACAATCATAAAATTCTAGGTGTTCTTAGATGTGTCAAACAATCATAAAATTTTAAAATTGCATTAAAACAAATATTGAGTACACAATATTTTTCATTAATGTACATAGAAAAGCTACTTTCAGTTGATAGTAAACTCAAAATTACAAAAACGTACCACATTTTGCATTCAAGAATGAATATTATAATTTAGACACATCTAAAACAAAATCGTGCAACCTAAAATTTGCATTATTTCAACTATGCTAGATACACAAATATGTACATTTTTCAATACTGTCATTATGAAAAAGTGTACCAGAGAATGTATGAAATCGTTTAAGACGACACAATCTAGACATGCGTATGTGTACACGTGTATAAATTACTTGTGTGCATGTACAAAAAAAATGTACATGTGCAAGCACTTTTACATATAACATAAAAAGGCAGTTCAATTTTTAGTTGAGTTCTGGAAGTTCTAAAAGATGAATCCAAAGAGAAGAAATTTTTGGGCAATTCAATCAAAAAAATTCCAATGGAATGATATCTTCAATGATATGTTTATGATCGTCTTTTGACATTTTCCATTTCTTAATTTTCAATTTTTATTTTGATTGAACTTCTATCAACTTTATGTGTGCTGCACACACCAAGTGACTATATTGACAACTTATGACATCAGGTTCATAGTATTGAAAGTAAACAAAATCCCCACTTTGATGATCTTGTTGGAAAAAATAGCCTTTTAGTATAATATACCCTCTGTCATATGTAAACCCGTTATCATCATATTTTTCCAATAATTTCATCTTTCATTCAGTGCAATGCATCAAATAATACTTCAAATTTTCATTGTTGATAGTAGGTGCAACTACAAAAAAAACATTTCCTGCACAATAAAACAAACTTATGTGTTTAAATTTATATCATAACTAACATAAAAATTTGACTTTAAAATTATCATGTGTACTTGATTTTATTATCTATTTCTAGATCTCTATCATTTGAAAGCAATTGAAATGTTACCTTCTCTAACAAGACCATAAACTCGATCACCTTTGGATGATACTGTAGTCTCCTCTGATTGCATTTCTTCAAAGTTTGCAATGGAAAATTTCCCCTTTGTATTTAGTTATGTATGTTTCCACTCTTTTACATGCTTTTTTTTTTCACAAACATCATTGGATTCTATGTTTTCTATGCAAACATGAAAAAAAGAATGTTTTCTTTTATCCAATGCAAACACATTTTTTGAAAGCTTTGTTTTAATTGAATGAAATTTTCGAGTCCCTTTTATTGTTTCAACGTCATCTCCAATCTATATATCTACATCTTGGACCCCAATATGCCAAAAAAAACCTATATGGAAAAATCAAAGAAGAATATAAATATGTTATCAAAATACCATCAAAGATAATCATTTTGATCAATATTGTTTAACATTAGAAATCTAATAAAAATTAAATCATGTACCTTCGTACTTCCCTTGATTGGTTAGTCTCATGGATTAGCACAACGATGCACCATTGAACAACTTGTTAAGATGAGACAAGTCAGTTTGCAGAGTGGTCCATTTAATATCTTCGAAGTGCTCGTTTTATACATGCCCCTACACCATCATGTTATCCTTTTCCATGACCAGTTTCAAAGATATTACAACAATGTTTAATGCGTCTTTTCATATGAAGGCGACACAACCAAAAGAATGATCATGAAGATTTGAATTGACCTGCGCATCCATTTGAACATATCTAATGTTCATTGAATTTTATTTCACGATTTTTCAAGGAGTCATAAATCTTTTCAAAACAATGTTGTACAAAATATGTATCATGTCTACGATCGTCAATGATATAAAAAGGTTATTATTTAATAACATGCCGATTTTTGCTGATACTTTCTATATGATCAAAATTTTGTCCAGCATGTCTATATAGAATATGGACAAGCATGGAGACTTGATCAGAATGATACTATTCACTCTGTATTTTTTTTTGTGGAAAAATTGTGTAGTTTTCTGCAAAATCAACCATTGAAAAAATGGTCCCTCGTGGAAAAAAATCATGGGATTTTTTGAATTTCAAGTCCTGCCATCGAGCTCTATGGGAATGCTTGGTGTATTTATAAATTTCTGCCTCAAACTTTCTCAAAAACTCTATCAAAAAAATTTCTTCTTCTTGTAAATCAATTCTTTTAGCACTTGTAGTACTACCCGAACCAATCAATGTATGGATATATTCATATCTCTTCCATTTCACTTTTATGTTGGACAATGATTGATTATTTATATCAGTACGATATTTATTTTGAAAATTAGTCAAATTTCCACAATCATCGCATTTTTTTACCACCAACACATTTATTTTGGTAAAATAATTCATGGCTTTCTCTTCCGCATAGAATTTGAGATATGAAATCATGGTTAGTGGAAGGAGGAGGTGAATCTTTCCAAAAAAATTACCAAAATTAAGGAATGTGTCATAGTATAACTGAAATCCCACATAATAAAGACAACAAAAAGTGTCGCGTACAGTGATAGGTTTAACATACCATGGTTTTTTTTGCAGAAAATCAGTAATTGAGACATCAATTTCACGATTCTCTTCTTTGAACTTGTTGAAAACTCTATCTAAGTGGTGTCCAAGAAATGTTTTGCATGTTCTTCATACTGATTTTGTGCTATTCTTCTTTAAATCACATCCCTTGCTTTTGGTGAAACACGTGAATTTTTCATCCAATATTCATATATTATTTTTTTAACATCTTCTCCAAGTCTATCTTTGTATGGTTGCCTACAAATAGTTGTCCAACAAGAGAATTCATCATTTACATATATTTGCAATCAAAATTTCCAATGTTTGTGCAAATTTTTTTGTGAGGTTCCTAACGCTTGTGCTATAGATTTTACTAAGTGATTATGTTTAGTACCTGATGAAACCACTTCCATTTGTATTGCTCTACGTGCATCTAAATCACTTTTCTTTCTAGATCTTCCAATTGAATTTAGAGCACTATTTATATTTTGTATCACGTTTTCCTTCATTTTTTTATCTTTTGTTGATTTTTGAATACCCAATAAAGTCATAGATTCTTTTAATTTCTTTGATGTTAAGAGACTTTTCAAAAATTGGGCTTGAACTACCACAATTTTATCTTTGAAGAACGAATCAATAATGCACTTGACACAATATCGTATAACATGGTTAGCTTTTTTATCTCCATATGTGAGTGTCAAAATTTTCTAACATCTCATCATCGATATTGATTTCATCTGTACATATTAGAATTAAATGTATATAATAAGTTTACATACTCAATAAATAATTAAACTAATAAATATTTATAATTTCAATAATACACATTTAACATATATATACACATACCTGGTGATTCAATTTCTTCACTTGAATTTCTTTCAACATTTTCAACATCTTCAATCATTGGTTCAATATCTCTTTCACTTTCTCTTTCAAAATTTTCTATCTCATCATCAATGTTTTAAGGAATATAGCTCTCTGTTTACATTGCAATTTTTTTTCAAATTAGTTCATCAAATAAAAATTAAGTTTCACAATACACTAGTCAAATTTTAAATGTCAAATTTATAATATTTACATTTACATACGTGCTTCAACTTCTAGTTGAGGTTGATTTTCCCTTTCAATATTTGAGCTTTCTTCTCTCTTTTTTTGTGATATTCTCTCCCATGTTCTCTACGTTCCTCAAGGTCTCTTGTTCAATCATATTTCCTCTTGCAATTCCTTCTATTTCCCATGATAATTGAGTATGAAGCTCAAACAATTTCCTTCAAAAATTTAGACAAAAACTCAATTAAAAGAAGCATCACAAAAGATTTAATTTTAAAAAAACTCATTTTAAAATTTTTTCACAAAGGACATACTTCAACCAAAAACACTTACTTTAAAAATTTCGCCAAAAAAATGTCTTTTAAAAATGAAATGAAGCTCATAATATTTCCTTCCAAGTCGTGTAAAAAAATTTCATTTAAAATGTTAGACAAAAACTCACTTTAAAAAATCATTATAAAAGATTTACTTCAACCCAAAACACTTACTCTAAAAAAATGTCACTTTAAAAAATACCTCCAAAAAATGTCCATTGAAAATTAAGCCCAAACTCTTAAAAAATGTCACTTTAAAAAATACCTTCAAAAAATGTCCTTTGAAAATTAGGCCCAAAAAACTCTAAAAAAATGTCTCTTAAACAAAGTACCTCCAAACATTGTCCTTTGAAAATTAAGCCAAAAAAGTCTCTAAAAAAAATATCACATTAAAAATTACCTCTAGAAATGTCCTTTGTATATTAAGCCAAAAAAGATTCCTTCGAAAATTAAGCCCAAAAAAAGTCCTTTGCAAAATCAGCCGAAATGAAGAAATGTGTGAAATTATGCAAAAATAATGATTCTGCTTTCGGCTATTTATGTAGCCACGAAATGTTTTTTTGGAAGGGCTTCATCGAATTTTCTGGCCAACGTAATTTTGATCAAAATTTTGGTCAAACTTCTATGAAAACTTTAGTCAAACTTTTTTGTCACTAGAATTAATGGGCCGATGGGGAAAAAAGAAATTCGGCCGAAATTTTTTAAAAGTTCAGCCGAACTAACACATCTGCAACTGCACAACAGCTCAGTTGTGAACATATTTCTTCAACTTTGGAATGATTAAAATCCATTAAAATTTATGAATTAACTCTCGAAACCAAGAGAAGCATTTTCAGAATTCAATCTACTTTCAGGAAATATAACTTTTATGGAATTCCATAAATATTTACTAATTTTAATTAATTTTGTAATAAAATGGGTGCAAACAATTCCTAAAGATCATTATGATTTAGTGAAATCAAAATTCTGTATCTTTCAAAATACACTATAAAAAAGTTTAAAAAATAATGGTGCATTACATTGATCCGTCGTCTGTAATGGGTAGGTTTTAGATTTTTAGTTTATAATTAATATGTTGAGAAATTGTGTGCGAGCCAAAACATATTCAAAATATGCAGTTTTTTCATATTGGATCTGTTCAAAAAATTCTAGTAATTATGATATGCATCAGTTGGTTTCATAAATATAACGAAACCAAAGTAGACTCTGTCTAGATTGTTGTAACACATTTTTTTTTCTAAAAAACACAAAGTTTTCAAAGAATACACCAACGTGTTTGAACATGACTTTTTATGAATCCTTTGATTGTTAAAGAACAAACACTCAAATAAATGTTAATTTGACATATCAAATGTGAATAAAACAATTCCAAAAAATAGGCAATAGAAAGCTAATTAAATTTCTAACAAGTTTTAGTTTTATCGTAAAATAAAATTCTAAACAGAAATTTTTTTTGGCTTGTAGAAAGTTGAAGAACAGGGGAAAAAAATTGATATTTTTTTCTCAAAAAAAAACAAAAAGTATAACCCATTTTTACATTTTCACCCCCATAAACCAAGTTTAAATCATTTATTCAAATAGCATAAAACACACAAAACCACAACTCAACACAATGGAAAGACAAGTACCATCATCCAAACCCTTAATAGAAAACATAAAAACTACCCATATCTCGACATAACAAAACCAAATCAAATACCAAAATGCAAAACATGACATATGATGGAAAACAAAGACATAATTAATAATTCTAGTATAAAAAGTTTGAATACTTATAACAAGAAGTATAAACCCAAAATTTTGTCACATCTCACAAAATTAGTAGCAATAAATGATAAAGACAAAACATGTTTACATTCAATACAGATTGTTTTAATTAAATGTGAATTAAGCACCATCCAAATCCACCATTGCACCCACCCAAATGCAAATTTTAATCAATATATTTTTTTCGAAAAATAAAAATAAAACATAGTCCTCTATATTTAAAAAATAATATAATTTTTATTTTATTAAATTAATGATTTATTTTAAATATTTTTAATTTAATTATACAAAATATTGTAATTATAATTTTTATTATTAAATTTATATATATTTTTAAGTAAAAAATTTAGTTTAGAATTTCAAATATCTGATACAAAATATTTATAGAAAATTTTCATTTTAAACTAAAAGATGTATGGATCAAGTAAAATATTTATGTGAATTAGGTTTATTTTTAACATGTATATTTAATTAAATAGCAATTAGTCTAAATTTATTTTAAGTTTAGATCTATCAATTAATAAAAAAAACAAATCTCTTTTCACTTAAAAAAATGTTTGTATTTTAAGATATTTGATCTTTCAAGGGAGTTGTTGGGGGTCTGTAATTTATTAGCAAGATTGGCAGAGTCCAATTACAGAAACAACATCGTTTCAACCAAATTTGGGATTCTAGGATCTAGCCCCCCTGAATCCGGAGAGGGATCTCTCTAATAAGTGCAAAGATGGATTTGTCTTTGAAGTTTTGGGTAAAAATGTTAGGCTAGTTATGAAGGCCAAGGGTTTGTTCTGTTTTTTGGATGGTTGAGCATGAATGTTACTTGAAGGGAAAGTTCTAAGTGCAAAAAGTTTCAAAAGTGAGAAGTTGCAAGAAAATAGAACAGCTTTGGCTGATAGATAGATATAACGCTAGTTTTTAGTCCATTGGGCTATGGAGTCATATATGGGCTTTAATTGAGCAGCAACATCAAGGGTGATCCAAGGGGAAAGTCATCTATATCACAAGATTATTGAGATTAAAATGATGGAATGGAAACAATAAAGTGTTGGAAGGGTGAAAACTGATAATAATTTCTCAAGGGATTTATAGTTAGTCCAAACAAGAAAAAAGCCTCTTAAGTAACTGTTTAAAACCAACCAAGAACAGGGCTAACCATAAACTTCTTGGGCAAGCCTGTATTGAAGCAGCTTAATTGATAAACAATCCAGTAATTCACATAATTACTTTCAGAAAGTATGAAAACACGTAAGAGAAACGCAATGTAACCTTAAGATCAGATAAGGTACTTTAAAACCTAGTCTGCTTTCAGTCAACACCAAGGGAAACTTTCAGAATCTGCCTTTGGAGAAAATAATCTAGGAATCAGGAAAACCATATCTTCTCTAGTCTAACTTTAATAGCAAATAATGGAAATCACATTTAAGAACAATGTTTAAGCAAACAGAAGGACGAGGGAACGCCAACATTCCTAACTGTTTAAATTGTATTGAATCATTCTTTAAATAAACAAATTTGAGGAAAACATCAAGATAGAGATTTCTCAGCTAGAGAAGGTTACTGATATACAGTAGATCCTAACCCTGTTTGAACTGTTCTTTACAGCATAATATGAACAATATGGCATACATAGAAGGAAAAACAATTAACAAAGAAAGAAGAACTTCACCAATAATATAGACCAGGATCCAAAGAAAAAGCTTGTTATTGATGTCAAACCAGTTACAGTGTTCAAGTCCAATGTTTTAGTTCAGCAATCATCTTCACTATTCAGCCTAACTACTCTATCACAAACAAAGCTTCAAGGGCCAGTGAACACTATGTACAAATAGAAGTCTCGAGCTCAAATGTATTTCAAAGTTCTGCAACCAACAATTTCTCATCTTCTACAGCAGTATTTATAGAGGGATGAGGAGGTGAGAACTAAAAAGATCTCAAGGGTCATTAATACAGATTAAATGACTTCTCAGCCCTTTGAGGGGCTCGATGGAGAAGTGAACAGGTGGACTACTGTATTAATGTTTACAATTATTAATTTAAAACTCGATGGGAGTCTTATTTGACTTTGAGGCTCTGTGTGCTGTGTGGAGTAACTCTGTAGATATTTTCTGTGTTGATTTCTTTGCAGAAGTAACTCCCTAGCTATGCTGGAGGCGAATATCAGATCTTCTTCAATAACTTTGGCCTCTGTTTGAATGGTTTGAGGCAACAGGTGGCTTTTATGGTAGCTGAGGAATTAATTCGCCTCAGATATGGCGGTGGAGGCTTTTTGTCCGATAAAATACTTTTAGATTTTATTTAAACTGTGTTTTGAGTTGGGGATTAGGCTTTTGATAACCATCTTAGCCGTAATCCCCGTAATACTGTCTTCAATCTTCATCTGCTGCGCTTTGTTAAAAAATCGATACTCTTTAACTGTGTTCTGAATAGAACAGTGTCTTGTCGATGTGCAGGTCGCACGGGGCTTTTTAAGGCATCAATGCCCATGGAACACTGATAAAACATTGAATCCGACCCATAAATGATTCTTTTTAATAATCAGAAGGCACAGGAAACATCTCTCCCAGCCTTCGGCCTTTCTCTTCAATACAGCGAAAAAAACCATTATAAAAACCTGCAAAACACGAAAAACAATTAAGAAATCCTACAGAATTAGGTTTAAACTGCTTCAGAAGGCGGGGAAAGAGCGTAGCCGTTGGATCCGAACACGTGGACGGTCCATATCTAATTGGGAGATCGCAATCGGCGAGGAGAAACAAAGGGTGCGATGGAAATTGCCGATGCGATTGCGCAATCGGGGAGGTTAGTGCGATCAAGCGATGACCGTTGATCTGAGGATTAGATCAACGATGAGGAAAGAATCGGAGGGCTGGGAAATCAGGGGAAAAAAATAAAATACAGGCGATTGAAAACTTTGCGATTTTGCGCGGGTCGTTGATCTGAGAATCAGATCAACGACGGAAAGTGAATCGGGGAATGGTTGATCGGCGGAAATAACAAATGGATGCGATGCAAGAATTGCGATGCGATGGAAAGCTTTGATGCGATGGAGCGATGGTCGTTCGATCTGAGGGTCAGATAAACGGCGGGGAGCAAATAGGAGGAATCGCAATTGGAGGTTGAGAAAGGTGTGATGCAATTGCGCAATCGGAAGAAAGGCCAATGCGATTGAGACATGCGATGCGATTGAGCATTGGTCGTTCGATCGGTCAGTGATCAATGGTGGGGATGATCCGAGGGAAAACCCTTGTATATTTTTATGAAACCCAAACCTTTAGAATAATCAAAGGTTTTTACAGATCGGGCGGAAGAAAATATAAGGTAGGGAGGCGCCCGAATGCGGGGCCTGTGGTTTTTATAAAATATGATATGCCTGGGGCGTAAAACACAAAAGGGCCAATCGCAATCAGGACTGCGGGCCTGGTCTTTCCAATCAACCCATTTGAAAAATTGCAATGCGATTCAGCGCCGAGGGTCTTTAACACTTGGTCTTGGGCATAAGTCATATGAAACGGAGGCGGGGGAAGTTTTAACACTCAAGACCTAATCGCATCGGAAGATTTTGATGCGGTCTTTTTGATCAACCCATTTGATTTATCTGATTGCAATTGCACGATCGGTCTTTCAATCAACCCATTAGATTATTTCGACATGTGAATTAAGTTTTTAAGTTAAAAATTTGGATAAATGGGTTTTTATCTATGGAAAAGTGATTTTCATAAATGGAAGAAAAGGATCTATGAAAATAAGGGGGTTTTATGGAGAAAAAGGGGAACAAATGAAGGTTTTGAGAAGGGGGGAAAAATGATGATCTTTGAGCAGTCTTTCACTTGGAATCAATAGGTTTTAAATGAAAACAACAATGAGGATTTTGGACAGAGGCGTGAGGCCTAAAGAATTCTTCAAGAGCCAACAATTTTTAGTAATAAAATTTGTTCCTTGGAGGCTCAAAAAGATCTTAGCCACCTTTTGGTATAACAAAATGTTATAGGTGGCTAACAGTGGCTCCACTTGGGGATGGTGCCTTCTTGAAGGCATCAAGAACTTCAGACTTGCATCTTCTGGGAGGCTGATCAGTTGCCTCATCCATTGGGCTGCCTTCCTGTGATTTAATGATCTTATCTAAAAATGTATTTGGCAGCCATGAAAACAATGGACCTTCATCAACAAGCTTTCTACCTACCCAATCCTACAGATCTAACATTTTTTCTTCTTAGAGTGCACTTGGATTGGAAAACTCTTTTCACAACGTTTTATTCTTTTGAAAGCATAAAAACTAATCTAATTCTACTCCTTATTTCTCCCTAAACTCAGATTAAGCAATTGAGCTCAGATACTTCTCTACCTAATCTACTGTCTGTTGGGATTAAGCTGTCCAACAAACTGTCATTCTCTAAATTCTACAACAGAAATTTAAAAACAGGCAAGTCAAGATTAGGTTGTTTGACTTGCTGTAATCTATGGCATAAAAACAAGCTGCACATAGATTTTTATTTGCAGAAAATCAAAAATCAAAATGGAAGGCTTAAGATTTAAACGTTTCTCATCCTTGCCTTCTCCTTTCTTCACAGCTCTACTTTTTCTTTTGTTTGAGCTGTCTCTTCCTTGTTCTCTGATTCAGATTTTGGGCAAATTAGAACCAGTTTTTCTCTTTTTTGACTCAGAAGATAAAACAGTTTTGAGTCATCTCTCTTTGGAAACTTTGGTTTAGATTTTGAGTTTGTTTGAACCTTCAATCTCTATACTAGTCTATCTACTGATGAGCCAAGATTGAACAGTTTAGCAAATCGAATTCACTATCCTATTAGCAGAAAATTTTTAAAGCTAATTAGTCAAGATTAAATAGTTTGACTAACTAGAAGTGTGTTTTTGAGGAGTGTCATTTGTTCTTGCACACTTTCAGATTTATTTCTCTTTTTTGACATGGGGCTTTGCATTTCTTGTTTTCAATTCTGCCCTCTTTTCTTCCTTTTCTCTATTTTTGTATTTTTTTTATTTTTTACAACTTTGAATGCAATGGTGGATGGAATATTCATAATGGAAAAATATAAAAAGGCTTCAAAACATCAAATGGATCAAGTTAAGTCATGTTTAAGCATCCTGCCATTGACAGGACCCCCAAAAAATTCTGTTCCATCCAGTTTCTGTAAGAAAAATGCGTTATTACCAGCAACTGAATGAATAGAGTAAGGGCCAAGCCATAGGTTGTCAAATTTTACATGCTTGCCCTTTTCTTCCCTCCTTGAGTCCCACTTTAAAACTTTGTCCCCGATTTTGAAATTTCCGGCCTTTGTCCTTATGTCAAAAAGCTTTTTGATGTTGTCTTGTTTCTTCAATGCTTTGTTATACACTTCCTCCCTGGTTTGCTGAAGATGAATGGTCTAATTTATTCTTCTGATCATGTTATCATCTTCAGTCTGCAATTCTTGGATCAACTTCATAACTGGTACACCAAGGCTGTTAGGAAAAATTGCATCAGTACCATACACAAGCTAGAAACGTGACATACCAATAGATTTCTTCAAAGTTAATCTGTCAGCCCAAAGTGCATGGACCAGCTTTGTGGGCCAAGAATTTTTGTTGTCCTCCAACAGTTTCTTGATTATGTTCACTAAGCTTTTGTTGGAAGATTCTGCAAGTCCATTACCCTGAGGGTAATAGGCTGTGGAATGCCCCAATGTTATCTGGTATTTATGACAGAATTCAACCATTTTCTTCGATCCAAATGCTATTGCATTATCTGTGTTGATCTTGGTAGGACAGCCAAATCTGGAGAGAATGTTAGTCTCCATAAATTTTATGATAACTGAATCATTGGCCTGCCTACAAGGAATGGCTTCTATCCACTTAGTGAAATAGTCTGTGGCAGTAAGGATCCATCTATGCTGGGCAGAGGATGAGGGATGGATTTCTCCTATGAAGTCAAGTCCCCACTGTTGAAATGGGTCTTCAACAGTGATCGGATGTAGAGGAATGGGTAACAGTTTTCTCTTGCCTTCAAACAGTTGGCATTTATGGCAAGTAGTGGTCATCTTGTGTATATCAGAAAAAAGAGTAGGCCAATAGAAACCAGCCCTCAAAATTTTGTTGGCTGTTGACATCCAGTACAAATGACCTCCACACTCTCCTTCATGGAATTCCTTCTTAACCTTCTCTGCATCAAACTCAGGAAAAAATTTAAGCAATATACCACTTGCATTTTTCCAATAAAGACATCTATCTATAATGCAATAGTTTACTACTTTTAGCTTCAAGAACCTTGCCTTTGTTTTTGTCAAACCAGGAGGTGTATTTAAATTAAGAAAAACATAAATAATATCAGAATACCAAGAGGAATTCATGAAATGGTTTTCAACAATGGGTGTCAAGATTTCCTCTTGATCATCTAAAGCATTAATCATATAAATATCAAGAACTTCACAATTTGATTCAGCCATTAGTCTAGCTAGACCTTGACCTTTGATGAGCTTAGTGGGTTTTATCTCTAAATCATATTCAAGAATAACAGCAATCCACTTACCTCTCTTACCATCTGGGTCCTGAGTTAGAATGTCTCTAACAACTAAATTTGGGACAAAGGCAATGATGTGTTAATGAAGGATGTATACTCTGAAGTCTTTCAAAGCTTTAACCAAAGCAAAAGCTTGTTTCTCCATAATGTTATACTTCAAAGGGGCATCCGTCAATGCCTTGCTAAAGAATGCAATAGGCTGCTCTTGTCCTTGTGGATTTTTCTGTAAAAGGACAACAGCTATGGTATGTTCCGATGCAAATGAAAAGATATAAAAATATTTTGAAAAATTAGGACTTATCAGAACCGGTGTTTTGGTTAACGCTTGTTTCACCAGCTCAAAGGACTTCCTTGCTTCCAAGGTCCATTTTACCCCTTGCTCCTTCTTTAACATATTTGTGATATTCCTAAGGAGCTCAGCCAAGCTGGGGATGAACCTTCTCAAAAAGTTGATCTTTCCAATGAAAGACTGCAACTCTTTGATATTTCGAGGATGAGAGATTTGCAATATGGCCTCAATCCTTTTTGGATCTATCTTTATACCCTCTTCTGAAATAATGTGCCAAAGAAGTTTACCTTCTTGGAGACCAAATAGTGTCTTCTTAGGGTTTAAGGATATTCCAAACTTTCTGCATTTCTCGAAAAGTTTTCTTAAATGTTCTAAGTGCTCTTCATCTGTTTTTGAAAACACAGTGACATCATCAAGGTATATAATGATGAAGTAGCCCAGTTCTTCCGAGAATGCTATGTCCATGGCTCTTTGAAAAGTTGCTCCAGCATTCACTAGACCAAAAGGCATTTTCACATACATGAAGGTGCCCCATGGTGTAGTAAAGGCTGTCTTTAATTGATTAGCGAGGTAAACCAAGATCTGATTGTACCCCGAATAGCCATCAAGAAAAGAGATTCTTTTAGACCCCACCACCCTTTGTAAAATATGATCCATCTTTGGTAAAGGGTAGTTGTCTTTTAATGAAGCTTTGTTTAAGTCTCTAAAGTCTATACAAAGCCTGATTTCTCCATTTTTCTTCCTAACAGACACTAGATTAGATACCCATTCAAAATATCTAACAGGGACAATAATACCAGCATCATATATCTTCATGATTTCCTTCTTAACCAAAGGCAGCTGTACAGGGTTTATTCTGCGCAGTTTTTGTTTGAATGGTTTTTGGTTTTCTTTAAGAGGGATTTTGTGCTGTATTATTTCAGCGCCATAGGATTTAAGATCTTCGTAACTGTATGCAAAAACATCAAAAAAATATTTGAACAGCTCTATGAATTTGAGTTTAATGTGAGTTGGCAAAGTTTTGGACAGTTTTATCATTTTCGGTGTTTCCTCACTGCCTATATTACATTCTTCCACTTCAATCTCTACAGGTTCTAGTTTTGGTTTATTCGCCACATCGTTAAAATCGAACAACTCTTCTAAAGGGGTCAGACCCTTGGGCAAACTTTCATGTTTTGAGTGCAGAGTTTCTAACTCCTCTGTTTCAGATTCTACATTCTTTTTTGTTTCACCTTCAAGTTTGCCAGATAACAGGTTTATATTAGCAAGTTCAGGGGATGGCTCTTCTTTATCAAGAAAATTTTCTTCGCTGCAGTCTGTATCATAGTCTGAGTTCGAACCGTGTAGCTCGAATTCGTTTCTGAATTGCATGAACTCTTCTATTTGTTTGTCATTATCAAACACCTGCCAATATTTTTCATTATCAGGAACAGCCGGTCTAAATTTTATCAAAGTCATGTTGTCTCCGGTTTCATATGGCGTTAGACATGTTCTATCTGCGTAGGCTAAATTGTGGGCGGAAATATTACCTTTTCTTGGGACAAAAATCAGTTTGGACTCCTCGAATGTTTTCAAAAGGTCCATGACATCGTTTCGGTAGGCTCTAAGTCTGGGGTGATGAGCGTTATGCTCCCCATTGACTTGCCTTATGATTAATTCTGAATCCCCATAAACATTGATTCTTCTGGCTCCTAACTTTTTCAAAACATGTAAGCCTAAGAGGAGGGATTCATATTCTGCTATGTTATTGGAACACTGAAAGTTTAATTTGCATGAAATGCATTCTGTGTGGTTATTTTTAGTGTTAGTAATCCAGAAACCTGCACCAGCATTGTTTCTAGTGCACGACCCATCGAAATGCATACTCCAAAGAGGACTGTTTTCAGTTTCATTAGTTTGGTGAATGTTCTGTATATGATTTGATTCCTCAAGTTTTTCAATATGCCGAGGAATGTTTTCTTCGCTGTCAAGATTTAAGTTTAATGGATTGATGACTTGTAGTTCAAGACCTGTGTTTTGTTTGCCAATGTTTTCAAATGTAGCAAAATTTTTTGACACTTGAGTGTTGTGCTCCTCTTCCTCCCTTTCAGCCATTGATCCTATTAAAGTGATTTGTTCAGTGAGTGTTTCATCATTAAACATGATAAAAGAATCAAGACATGTACTTACATAATACAAAGGAGAGTTTTGAGGCCTGTCTTGACTTGTAACTATGTATTGCATATGAGATTCCCTGTAAAGTCTTCTAGTCTGATTGAAAACAGGGATAGTCGCATAGCCCATATCCATTTGCATAGTCCCCTGTAACTTAGGCCCCCAAGATCTTGATAAAAGCATTCCATACTTTGGGGGCACATCTGCCACAACAATGTCCATAAGTAAGCATTTGGCTGGAATCTGGGCTAAGTTAACACAGAGGTCTTTGATCAATCCTAGACATTTTACTCTACTTGAGTCAAAGGAGTAAAGGTCTTTGTAATGTCTGGTGATTTCTAGCCTGAGGCTCTCCATCACAGCTTTAGGAATTAAATTATGAGAAGCCCCGGAATCATGCATAGCGTTGTGAAAATTTTTTCATGAACGTTTAAACTCACGTAGAAAGGAGGAACAGGTCCCTCTTGGTATCTATCTTCAATCTTTGGACCAAAAATAAGCTCGGGCTGGTCATCACTAAGATTGAATGTATCTCCATTTTCCTCTATATTTAAAGCCTTCAAAATTTGAGTTCTATATACATGTTGGGCAGCTAACTCGGTTAAGGGAACAAAGATTTTAATCTTGGAAATTTCATGTTCCAGGCTTAAAGGAATTTGATTCTTTGAAGTGATGGTTTCAGCCTTATTAGCTGTCACTTTATCAGCAACAACAACTTGCTGATTTGTTTTATGTACACTTGACATAACGGTTGTAATAGGAGTAATAGCTGAAGTGTTAGTACTGCTAGAGTCTGCACTCTGTTTTTCAGTGTTTTGAGTGCCTTTCTCTTTACCTTTATCAGAATTTACAGCCACCATTTTTTCCTTTTGTTTGACCATTTTAGGCTTGGTCGAAGTGTTGTTTTGTGAAGATTTGTCAGAGGTTTTGGTGTTGGGGGCTTGTTGACTAGCCTTGCTTCCAAGGTAATATTCCCTTTGAGTTTCTATGATGACATTTTCCATGTCTTGATAATGATTTTCATCATCATCTCTTTTTTCATCATACGGTGTATATAGACCTTGTTTTTTATCAAAATGAATCTCAAAATCATCATCATCGACCTCCAACATGTTGATAGCACCTTCCTCTGTTATTTCGTCTGTTTCCTCAACCTCACTTATATAGTTCTGACGAAAGGGAGGAGTGATATGTTGATCATCTACCCTAGGTCTGTTTGGAGGTTGGTTCCTTCTAACATTCTGATTCTGGTTTTGGTTTATGTTTTGAGGAGCAGTTTGGTTTTGATTTGCTTGTGCTCTCTTGATTATGCTCATCTCTTTCATCATTTCTTCCATCATTTTCTCCATTTTTGAGCTGGACGTAGAAGGTGTATTTTCCTCTCTAAAAGAGACTCTCTTTTCGTTTTTCATCCTTGCTCTTTTCTCTATTAAGTTGACTTCCATAGAAAGGGTGCCTCTTTGCATATCTTCAAGGGTTGCAAAGTCTCTTTCTCTTAGCGAATAGGTCATATCAGCATCAAACCCTTCAGGAAATTTGTTTAAAGCGGAGCCTTGTGGAGGTTTAAGCTCTAGGGAAAATGCATTATACACACTGTTAAATATGGTGCAGTAGGCTTGCACACTTTCTCCTGGGTTCCTATGAAGATTGTTGTAATCAGAAAGAACTTGGAGAGGATTTTTCCTTACTTCCCATTTGTTTAAGAACGTTTGATGGAAACCTTGGAGATCATTAATACTATGGGGGGCTAAGCCCTTAAACAATTTTCTTACTTCTCCCCCTAAGCTTTGAGAAAATAATTTAAGCTTGACAAAATCATCATCAATTTTGTTTCTGTCAAAGTAGTCATTCATCTTATCCACATGTTGTGATGCAGTCGTAGCATTGCTAGCATCATAAAATGGGATTTTGGACTGATAGTCCTGTGGAAGGTTGACTAATGGTACAGGAAGGATTAATGGAGCATACCATGCAGCCATGGTAGGAGGTGGAGGTGGATTTACAAGAGGTGGATTAACAAAAGGGAAAGTGGGCTGAGGTGTGGTGGTTTGAACAATGGAAGTAGGATGAGTAGAAGTGGATGGACCAGGAGTAGACTACTGAGCTGATCTTGGATGAGAGACACCTAGGTTGTGAAGGAAATGTAAATCAGGAGGTGTTGTTTCTCTACTACTAGGATGTTAACTTGTCTCCGGAGATGAAAGCGAAGATTCAGAGTCTAACTAGATTATATCATCAAATGACCTAGTTCTAAATGGGTTTACTAGGTCAGCTTGTGATTGTTGTAGAGCTGAAAGATTTTCAGGGACTGAATTAGCTCTCAAGGGTGATCTGAAAACAGTTGATAATTTAACCTTAGGAGACTTCCAAAGGATACTTTCTGGGTCATCAACTATGTCAGGTGGATTAGGGTCAGGATGGGCTCTAGTGTGAATATTTCTAGAAGCCACTATGCTGTGTTTTTAGACCCGAATAAACAAGACAAGTTCAACCAGATATGACAATATTTAAGAGGTTAACTAATCTGTTTAAGCAAATTTAATCCTACAGTCCTCTGACTAAGTTTGAAAGATATTTAAAATGATCAGGGTTCTTCCCAGTGGAGTCTTAAGGTCTGTTAAGGATTGTGGAGTCTCCAAGTGGAAGTTTTTTAGCTCCTTTGGAGGTAAAAGGTTTTATGGTCCACCACCATGTTTATTGAATACCAATCTGAAAAAAAAATAAAAAAAATTAGGTTTTCCTGAGTTGTTTTTAGTAGTGTGGTTTTTAAGAATATCCTAACTCTGCTTCAAAACTTAGCTATGGTTGTGAGACAAATATAGTTTACTCTTATGGCCAAGCTAGATGTTCTTTCAAGGTTAGATGAAGTTTTATGAGAATCCTAGGGTTGACCTAGCTTGTCACTGATTCAAACAAGTTTCATCATGATTACCATTTCTGTGGTGGTGCTTGAAAAGGCTGCTTCTTACTCACAAAGTTTTCTTGAATCAAGGGTTTTCTGAGGTCTCTAAAAGGTATTAAAAACACTCAGTTCCCTAGTGGAATCGCCAGAAATGTTGGGGGTCTGTAATTTATTAGCAAGATTGGCAGAGTCCAATTACAGAAACAACATCGTTTCAACCAACTTTGGGATTCTAGGATCTAGCCCTCCTGAATCCGGAGAGGGATCTCTCCAATAAGTGCAAAGATGGATTTGTCTTTGAAGTTTTGGGTAAAAATGTTAGGCTAGTTATGAAGGCCAAGGGTTTGTTCTGTTTTTTGGATGGTTGAGCATGAATGTTACTTGAGGGGAAAGTTATAAGTGCAAAAAGTTTCAAAAGTGAGAAGTTGCAAGAAAATAGAACAGCTTTGGCTGATAGATAGATATAATGCTGGTTTTTAGTCCATTGGGCTATGGAGTCATATCTGGGCTTTAATTGAGAAACAACATCAAGGGTGATCCATGGGGAAAGTAATCTATATCACAAGATTATTGAGATTAAAATGATGGAATGGAAACAATAAAGTGTTGGAAGGGTGGAAACTGATAATAATTTCTCAAGGGATTTATAGTCAGTCCAAACAAGAAAAAAGCCTCTTAAGTAACTGTTTAAAACCAACCAAGAACAGGGCTAACCATAAAATTCTTGGGCAAGCCTGTATTGAAGCAGCTTAATTGACAAACAATCCAGTAAGTCACATAATTACTTTTAGAAAGTATGAAAACACGTAAGAGAAACATAATGTAACCTTAAGATCAGATAAGGTACTTTAAAACCTAGTCTGCTTTCAGTCAACACCAAGGGAAACTTTCAGAATCTGCCTTTGGAGAAAAGAATCTAGGAATCAGGGCAAACCATATCTTCTCTAGTCTAACTTTAATAGCAAATAATGGAAATCACATTTAAGAACAATTTTTAGGAAAACAGAAGGACGAGGGAACGCCAACATTCCTAACGGTTTAAACTGTATTGAATCATTCTTTAAATAAACAAATTTGAGGAAAACATCAAGATAAAGATTTCTCAGCCAGAGAAGGTTACTGATATACAATAGATCCTAACCATGTTTGAACTATTCTTTACAACAGAATATGAACAATATGGCATACATAGAAGGAAAAACAATTAACAAAGAAAGAAGCACTTCACCAGTATTAAAGACTAGGATCCCAAGAAAAAGCTTGTTATTGATGTCAAACCAGTTACAGTGTTCAAGTCCAATGTTTCAGTTCAGCAATCATCTTCACTATTCAACCTAACTACTCTATCACAAACAGAGCTTCAAGGGCCAGTGAACACTATGTACAAATAGAAGTCTCGAGCTCAAATGTATTTCAAAGTTCTGCAACCAACAATTTCTCATCTTCTACAACAGTACTTATAGAGGGATGAGGAGGTGAGAACCAAAAAGATCTCAAGGGTCATTAATACAGATTAAATGAATTCTCGGCCCTTTGAGGTGCTCGATGGAGAAGTGAATAGGTGGACTACTGTATTAATGTTTACAATTATGAATTTAAAACTCGATGGGAGTCTTATTTGACTTTGAGGCTCTGTGTGCTGTGTGGAGTAACTCTGTTTTTTTCCTGTGTTGATTTCTTTGCAGAAGTAACTCCCTGGCTGTGCTGGAGGCGAATATCAGATCTTCTTCAATAACTTCGGCCTCTGTTTGAATGGTTTGAGGCAACAAGTGGCTTTTATGGTAGCTGAGGAATTAATTCACCTCAAATGTGGCGGTGGAGGCTTTCTGTCCGATAAAACACTTTTAGATTTTCTTTAAACTGTGTTTTGAGTCGGGGATTAGGCTTTTGATAACCATCTTAGCCGTAATACCCATAATACTATCTTCAATCTTCATCTGCTGCACTTTCTTCAAAAACCGATACTCTTTAACTGTGTTCTGAATAGAACAGTGTCTTGTCGATGTGCAGGTCGCGTGGGGATTTTTAAGGCATCAATTCCCATGGAACACTGATAAAACATTGAATCCGACCCGTAAATGATTCTTTTTAATAGTCCGAAGGCGTAGGAAACGTCTCTCCCGGCCTTTGGCCTTTCTCTTCAATACAGCGAAAAAAACCATTATAAAAACCTGCAAAACATGAAAAACAATTAAGAAATCCTACAGAATTAGGTTTAAACTGCTTCAGAAGGCGGGGAAAGAGCGTAGCCGTTGGATCCGGACACGTGGATGGTCAAGATCTAATCGGGAGATTGCAATCGGCGGGGAGAAACAAAGGGTGCGATGGAAATTTCCAATGTGATTGCACGATCGGGGAGGTTAGTGCGATCAAGCGATGACCATTGATCTGAGGATCAGATCAACGATGGGGAAAGAATCAGAGGGATGGGAAATTGGGGGAAAAAAATAAAATACATGAGATTGAAAACTTTGCAATTTTTCCCGGGCCGTTGATCTGAGAATCAGATCAATGACGGAAAGTGAATCGGGCAATGGTTGATCGGAGGAAATAACAAATGGACGCGATGCAAGAATTGCGATGCGATGGAAAGCTCCGATGTGATGGAGCGATGGCCGTTCGATCTGAGGGTCAGATCAGCGGCGGGGAGCGAATCGGAGGAATTGCAATCGGAGGTTGAGAAAGGTGTGATGCGATTGTGCAATCGGAAGAAAGGTCGATGCGATTGAGACATGCGATGCGATTGAGCATTGGTCATTCGATCGGTCAGTGATCAACGGTGGGGATGAGCTGGGGGAAAACCCTTGTATATTTTTATGAAACCCAAACCTTTAGAATAATCAAAGGTTTTTACGGATCGGGCGGAAGAAAATATAAGGCAGGGAGGCGCCCGAATGCGAGGCCTGCGGTTTTTATAAAATATGATATGCCCGGGGCGTAAAACACAAAAGGGCCAATCGCAATCGGGATTGCGGGCCTGGTCTTTCCGATCAACCCATTTGGAAAATTGCGATGTGATTCAGCACCGGGGGTCTTTAACACTTGGTCTTGGGCATAAGTCATATGAAATGGAGGCGGGGGAAGTTTTAACACTCAAGACCTAATCGCATCAGAAGATTTCGATGCGGTCTTTTTGATCAACCCATTTGATTTCTCCGATTGCGATTGCGCGATCGGTCTTTCAATCAACCCATTAGATTATTTCGACATGTGACTTAATTTTTTAAGTTAAAACTTTGGATAAATGGGTTTTTAACTATGGAAAAGTGATTTTCATAAATGGAAGAAAAGGATCTATGAAGATAAGGGGGTTTTATGGAGAAAAAGGGGAACAAATGAAGGTTTTGAGAAGGGGGGAAAAATGATGATCTTTGAGTAGTCTTTCACTTGGAATCAACAGATTTTAAATGAAAACAACAATGAGGATTTTGGACAGAGGCATGAGGCCTAAAGAAGTCTTCAAGAGCCAACAATTTTTAGTAATAAAATTTGTTCCTTGGAGGCTCAAAAAGATCTTAGCCACCTTTTGGTATAACAAAATGTTATAGGTGGCTAATAGGAGTTAAGATGGATCTAGGACTATTTAATTTCCCTTTTTAAATAAACTATATTTCGGATGAATATCTTGGGTTTTCAATTCCTTTATTTTCAATATTTTTTTTTTACTGAGTTATTTTTAATTTTAATTTAATTTTATTTTAGCTAAAATATTAACATGATATTCTTTTCCGTAATGTAAGGATATATATAAAATAAGTTGTTTTTAAGTGCTATTTTTAGAAAAATTTTCAGGTTTACTTTCCAGATCCAATTTGTTTAGAATCTAACAAGGATTAATTTAAATGACAAGTTTGATGTGTGGACTTCACAATAAAAGTGCTTTAAGAGTTTTTGAGAATTTTGAATCCATATATACAATTAAAAAACTAATTTAAACAACATAAATAAAAAATGGACCACAATTATTATGGGATTAAAGCCAAAAATCAATTAAAAACTCCTAAAAATCACACATATATAAAAATAATTGTTATACATATATAACATCTCTAAATAAAAATAACTGTTATACATGAGAGCCTCTCCCGCATCTGAAGTTACATTTAAAAAACGTTGTTACTGCATCTCTACCTCTCTGCCATAGTGGCATGAGAACGTCTCCCAAATCAAATCAGAGGATATATATAACTAGCATTTGCACCGAGATGTACAAATTAAACACTACAAATGGGGAATGTGGAAAACAATAATAAAGTGAAATATATGGAAATTTTAGTTTCTATATATATTTTAAAGAATGTAATAGGAGATTAAATTGAAAAGGAAAGTTACACTAACATAATTGTCATAGAATTTATTTGAAAAAACATTTATTACAAAATCAAATTCTTCAAACCTTGTAATTTATCAAAAATATGTTCGCAATTTTGTATTAAATTTTTCTAACAAAATTCCTCAATGCATATCGATTGAGTTTCTGCTTGTATGTGGTGTGATTTTTGTCTGGAATGCTTTTTAGTGCACCAAAATTGTAGCTTATTTTTATATTTCTATATGTTTTATTTTGAGTTTAATGGAAGAAATAAAATAACAATAACCAATCAGAAGAAGCAACAATATGTTTCTTATATGTTAGAACAAATGATCATTGCTCTGTTGTCACTCTGCCATGTATATCCATACCAATGACCTATTGAAGAAAGGGCTTGCTTATAGTAATAGTATATTTTACAATAGAAGCACCTAAGCGTATAAAGCAAATTCGCGTTTCTTTTGCTTCAATATTGGTTGTTCCAGTTACAAACTGGTTTTATTGAAAATGAATTACCCTGATTGACAAAGTCTCAGTTCCATAGGGCATAACTTCGAACGGAAGGTTGTAATTTTCCACATTTAATGTGCGAGATATGATAAGCATGCTCAGGTCGAAAAAAAAATTGTCACATGCTAAAAACTCCCTCTCCCCAATAACAAATATATGAGATTATGATTACAAAGACTTATTTATACACGCTTAAAGAATTGTTATCTCCATACATTTATAGAAAGGAATAAGAAGTGAATAAATCCATGGAATTTGATATTTGAAGAGTTAGAGTTAACTTGAAGTCAGTACCTATTATGGATACATTGCTAAAAATGGTCACAGATCTTTATAAATTATCACTGCTATGTTGAATCTTTCGTTTCTATCTACAAAGTCCTTCTGATCCATGCAAATTATCATTTTTGTCTTGAATCTCTTATTGTGATGTACAAATAATTTCAGAATCAGTTGGGAAATAATTAAGTTGGTTAATCAATGGATGTGAGATTTGGTGATTCAGGTAGGCCACTCGCAACCGAAGCCCCTAAAAATCAGTGAAAGAGAATGCAGTGGACAAGACTTTCACGAGCGTAGCTAATCTGGTCAAATTATTTCCCACTACCACTGTTCTTGCTTTCCAAATTCTGTCACCGATTTTAACCAACGGAGGCCACTTCCATAGCGTCAACAAATACTTGACCGAATTTCTATTGGGTGCCTGCGGGATGGCTTGCCTCCTTGATTTGTTCACTAAAAGTTACAAGGTAGAGGATGGTACGTTATACTATGGCATCGCCATCAGAAGTGGGATGTGCACGATCAACCTAGAAATCAACAAGACAGTGGATCTATCTTCTTACAAGCTGACATTTCTTGATTTCGTGCACGCTGTGTTATCGGTTCTAGTGTTTGCATCTGTGGTCCTCATGGATCCCATCGTAGTGGGCTGTTAATATGTGGATGCCCGATAGGACCAAAAGCAGTTCGGCATAAGCCTTCCTATCGTAGTTGGGGTTGTTTGTAGTGTGGTATTTGTTAAGTTTATTTTGAAACTCCGTGGAATTGGATATCCCGCTGCAGATTCACTTGAATCTAGCCTTATATAGCCATCAATTATTAGTGCATATATTAAAGTTCTATTGTATGTACTACCAAAGCTCGCATCGTTGCGGGAAGGTATGACTTACACAGGTTGAGGTCGAAACACAATGCGGGAACCTCAAAAAGGTCAGCATCTTGTTCCACACTCTTTTGTGGCACGTATTTCAAGACAAAATGCATGACAAACAATCTGAATGGGAGGAAAAAGTTGGTGGTTACACTTTTCAATTCTTTACTCGACAGAAGGGCGATGAGGAAGTCTTTTGATTGGGTGGGGTGAACAGTGTTGCTCACCCCACTCCAGCAAAACAACGCCTCCATAATAACATAACCTAATGAAAATTTATTAACAATAACATAATTATTTTTTTATATAATTAATTAAGTTTAAATATATTAATATATTTAAATTCTATATTTAGATATATTAATATGTTTAAAATAATTAGCCTCGAAAAAACAAAAACTGGGTGAAAATGTGAAGTTGGGAAACACTTTTTGCCCTTTTTTTACGTTGAAAATTGTAATTTTCTATGATTTTCAACTTCAACTCCACTAAACTCATATTTTTATTGCAAACTATGCTTTTACATTAAAACAAGAATTGTAGAGAATTGTCTTACCTCCATACCCATATTTTTTTTTAAAAAAAATATTGACATATAGAGGGGTAAATTTCTTGTTTACTAACTGCATATACTTGAAATTTTCAGGCAAACATAAATAGTCACTTTATCATCCTTTACTTTTTTTAGGGAAGGTTATTCATTTTTTGGAAAAAAACCATAGCATCATAATCTTCATATATTGCGCTAGAGCACAGACTATTTTTCGGTAATTTTCAGATTAAATCACTATTTTTTATTATTTTTTGAAATGGACGAAGACAAAAAAAACAGTGATGTTTCAGTACATTTTATCATCCTTTCATTTTCTTTTCAATGTGATCGTCAATAAGAAAAATGAGAGTACCCTTTTGAAGTAGACAGGGAGAGGAAGTGCAGTATGATTTTTTTGAATTTTTTGGTGTCCTCATTTGAAAGTTATTGAATTTTCATTCAGTGCAATTTTTCGAACAATGAAATTCCACAGTGACACAATTTAGTAAAAAATTAATAAAAAAATGAATTTTTTAATGAAACTCCACAAATCTCATATCATCAGAAACTAGATTCAGAGATGAATCTAATGGTACTTTGTCCGACATATAATTTTTTTTTTTTTGTAGGTGTTCTGCCCCTCCAAAGTTGCAGGTTCCTGAAAACTGCAGAATTCTCTATGTTTTTCGTTGACCAGAAACTCTCGGACGAGAAATTTCTCAAACTCTCGACCGAGAAATTTAAAACTAGTTTAACCCGCCTAGAGTTTGATTTACCACATGGGAAAACTCTGGACTGAAAGTTAAAAAACTCTCGGACGAGAGTTTTCACCCCGAGAGTTTTCCAAGAGTTTAGAAAAATCTCGGCCGAGATTTTTCTAAACTCTCGGCCGAGAGTCTAGAATGTGATTAGTATTCTCGTTGAAGAGGTAAGAGAGAACAAAACTAAACAAATTATTATGCACACATGCAACAACCTAAGCATGATAAAATGAAAAAAGTTGACACTTGTCAAATCCAATTATAACGTGATTTGTATCACTGTTAATGAAACTCATGTTACCCACTATTGATATGTGTCACGCCCCTACACCATGGGTGTCTTCCAACCACGTCTTGTAGGCAGGTGCGACACTGTCGTACTTTTTCTTTTTATAAATACTCAAGTACCCAGACTACGCCTATAGCAACATTCGTTAGTTATATTACAAATTTTTTTTCAATGTGCGGAATAAAACATAAACATCAATATCAATCCACAAGTACACCCATACATACAAGGGAGGGGCAACTCCCTTTTAAAATGAGTCCGCCCAGATATTATGTTTCATAAAATTATGATTACAATGTCCAATCCAGCAAAAACCACTTTTGCTCCTTGGCAATGCTATTTGACTTTTGGTCAAGCTCTAAGGCTTACCAATCATCAAACTAGCTTACAACAAAATTTTACAACCATTTACAATCATCAAGTTCACCTTCGGAAGTGCTGCCCCAAAACTACCCAAGTGCTGGTCAGTCGGGTCACTGAGTCATTGCTCCAAATCAATGCAGAGCATTTTCTGAGCTGACCATGCGTCCAATCCGTCCCTCACCCATATGGTTGGATGCGTTTCGGAAATACGCACCTTCTGCAATTTACGGCACGTCAATCCGATACCCGACGCTCCCGAAATCACGTTTTTAGTGTTGGGCCCCTGTCGTTACTCGGCGCCCAGAACCGACCCGACTCGACCCGACCCGACCAAAACTGCGGTGTGGCCTGCGGTGCGACGTGCACGAGCTCGACCCGACTCGACCAACGCCCGTTCGCTGTCGTGCCTTCATCGTTTCTTCCACAAACGAGTTGTTGGCAACTAGAGCAATTTACAACTCCCTTGATAATTACGTTAAGTTAGTCTTTTAAACGATGCCTCCTCTAACTGTACCATCATATATATCGCATGTCCAGTGAAGTGTGAATTGCTTCGTTTTCCGTAGTGGTAGCGATTTATTCATCAGCCCCCAGGCGTGGCGTCCGTGGGTGTGGAAGTAGCCTAGTGACCAAGCGACCCCGTTTGGTTTCAGCCATGAAATTATTGTTGGTCCTCCAACCAATGGCTGCGTAGACCATTCTTGGATGGCTAAATATTTCCTTCAAAGAGCGCGTTCATCGGCTGTCGCGTCTTGCCAGCAGCAGGTGTTGGTTTAACTCGATGCGCTTCTCACTCCAACTCACCCTCATATTCATGCTCGCTACGTGCCTTTCGTGTGCCTCAAACGATTAAGCGTCTGCTTGGATGCTCTTCACGACTCTGCCCCGAACTGTTAAGCCCTTCAGCAGCGTACCAAAAATTACAAGCAGCCCATGAAGTCTTGAGGGCCTTACAATAATACCTTGTTGGTTTGTGAAGTCTCAAATTATTTTCGATCTTGTCATTCTCCTATGATAATACTCATAAACAAAAGCACCATAATTCTCTTTGAGGTTGTAAGCGTGATGGTGAGTTATAAAGAAATTTGATGGTAGTTCCATTGTGATTGTATAAATCCACATTATAAGAAGCTCAACTTTCTCTTTCATTAAGAAACTGTCTTGCTCAGGCAGCATCAACATCTTTTGGAGGAATCGATAAACAGGGTCACTGGTTAGAATGATATTGGATTTTCTATTTCCTCACCCAGTTGTCTTGAGATCTTGCGGAAAGGGGATAGGCCTCTTTCATTTATCAACCTCATATTCCTCAGTTGCTCTTTACAATTCTGGAGTTAACATATAGTTTATAGGTTGCATTCTTTTGACGGTTGACTTCATATACATGTATTTGTGTGTTCAGAATTCTAACCTGCAATTTATTATTGCAAGTTGAGAATTGAGCATCAGACTAATTGTTACATATATAATTATTTGAATAATATATATTTAACATTAAAATAAAATGCATAAAATGCATAATATGTATATTAATGTATTTTATTTATGCACTACATTTTAGATATTAAAATGCTTTTTGTTATTTTTTTGCATTAAAATATTTTTAAATATTTGTTAATATTATTTAATCCTAAATATTAAAAGATTTTATGGATGTGTGAACACTTTTTAGTTGCTCCCTCATCTAAATATTTTCATAGGTAATTGCAATTGAATGTGATAAAATGAAATGACTAGATTGTGAGAAAGGACAAAGATTTATAGCTCTAGGAGGAAGCTCCTTCAGAATGGCTTGGGCAAGTAGGGAAAGTATATAATGGCTTGGGGAAGTAGGGAAAGTATTGAATGTTGCAATTATTCCCACCCAAGTCCTTTTCACGTTGTACTCATAATTGATGATGATGTGTGGGAAAGAGAGAAATAAAGGAAAATTCGGTCACCCACATCATTTCCACATTGTAATAAGAATTGACGATGTTGTATGGGAATAGAGAAATAAAGGAAAATTCGGTCATGTGGAATGGTAGACGCTAGTCAACACAGTTGGGAGATTAGAGCACACACTCTCTCAAGGGGAGTCATTCAATGATTGATGCATTCAAGCATTATTCGTAGAAAAGGGAAGTCAATGACATAATAATCACATCGTAGTGATGGAAACTATGCATTAAGAGTGTGTGGAAGCATTGTTAGTGCACACTCGCAACTAGTCTGGAAACATTGCAAAAAGTAAAAACAACCACGTTAATAAGGTAGGTTGATTTGTTGATTCCTGCACAAGTGGAGATGTTGGTTACTCTGGAACTTCTCTTGGTTTTCAAAGGTGGAGATCCTTTGGGTGGACTATGGATTCCCATGAAATTTATTAGGTGGAAGTGTAGTGCACTATGGATTCCTAACTGATTTCATTTGGAGGCATTATGGGCTTTGGATTCTTATGGTGTAATCGGGTGGAGATTCCAAGCTTCCCAAAGGAATCTTGGGATCGTGCGAATGTCTTCCCAAAGGTTTTTGTTTCCATGAGGCTGGGGCGAGCATTTGGGGTTTCAAGTTAAGCATAGCTAAAATCCTATCCTCATGCCCATTAGCTTTCTAGTCATCTTCATGCCATTTCTCGGTGAGGACAGTTTCTTTGATATTCTCGAGAACCACTTTCCATATCTCTTCAATTTGTCTATACTCATCTCTGAATGTTCTCCAATTTCTTTCTTTCCAGGCGACCCATATGAGAAATCCCATAAAGAGTCCCCACACTATGTTAAGAACAAGGCTTTTATACCCTCCTTTTCTCCAGACTTCAATTGTATGTCTGAGGCTCTTGTTGTCCCTATCTGTTTATTGAAAGAGGGACGAAAGTTTTTTCCACAAGGTCTCAGCGACAAAGAAGTTATTCAATAGGTGTTCCAATTTTTCTACATTCTTCTTACACATAGTATATGTCAGTCGGCCATGCATTCCTTTCTTATGCAGCTGATCCTAGGTAAGAATCTTTCCATGACTAAGTAGCCACAAAAAGTATTCAATTTTTGGCCATTGTTTTTCCGACCATATTTTTTTTCCAAAGTGGTACAACTACATTATGAATGTTATTTGATTTTATGTAATGGCCTTCTTGTATTGTGAACATGAATTTCGTGCAATACCCCCATATGAGTATATCCTCTCGTGTTGCTATTGCTAGTTTTATAGATTTAAGTTCTTTCACATAGTTTTCCCATTGACAAGTTTCTGGAGCATTCTTCAACTGGTCTTTTAGCTTCCATTTTCGCCATTGAAGCTCTGTCCCTTCATCCAGAAATTGTGCTATTGTCTTAGTATTCGGCCTGTTAGTGAATAGGAAAATCTCCCCTAAATCAATTTCACTGAATATTTTCTCCTGTTGTTGTCATGATTCCTCCCAAAACTGGGCAATGTCGCCTCCTCTAATTTCCCAAAAATTGTGTTCTCGGATGAGATATCTATTTAGTGCTATCAAGTTTAAAATAATGGATCCTTTAGGGGTCATTTGAACTTTTAATTTCCTTACAATAGTTAAGGAAATTTCATTCTTCTATTCTGAGATTATTTTCCACAAATCTCTACCCCATTGTATCCATATTTACCAGAGATTAGCTCCCATAACTTGATTTAGCAAATATGGATCTCTTAACCCCAAGCCTTCGGTCCTTTTTATTTTCGTAAGCTTATCCCATGAAAGGAGAGCCCATTTACAGGCTTGTTGAGATCCTTGCCGTAGGATGTTTTTAAACGTCTTAGCCATATCATTACAACAGATTTTAGGCGTTTCCAATCCAGAGAGTTGATAGATGGGAATGGATTGTAAGATTGTTCTTAACATAACAACTCGACTCAGAGCATTAAGCACCTGAAATGCCCAATTTTGAAGTCGAGCTTATATGCGATTAATGAGATATTTCCACCCAGAGACCCAAAGAGAATTTAGATTGAGAGGGATTCCTAAATATTTCATAGGGAAGGATCTGATGTTGAATCCCAAGGTAGGCAATAGGAATCTTTGGGAGAGAATATTAGTATTAAATATAAACAAATTTTATTTGTCATTATTGATAAGAGTTCCAGAGTCTTCCATGAAATCTTTAAGAATGGATAGAATTTCCTTAGATTCTTTTAGAGTGGCTTGACAGAAGAGCATAAAGTCATCTGCAAACTGTTGGTGCGAAAGTTTTAAACTTGCCCCCCAAAGATTAAGGCCTTTAAGTTGACCTCCTTGGATCTTACTTTTAATATGTCAACCAAGGCCTTCTACTGCAATAATGAAAAGGAAGGGGGAAAGTGGATCCCCTTGTCTTAAACCCCAGGTAGCATTAAAGGGAGTTGAAGGAACTCCGTTAAGAAGAATAAAGTAATTAGGAGAAGAAATAAAAGGCATTATCCAATAGATCCATCTTAAATCAAATCCAAACACCTCAAGAATAGCTTTAAGATAATTCCACGACCTCCAGACAGGGCTCCTCTGCACGACAAAAACAAATGGATAAGGTTGTGGAGGAGTACGGGGACATATTCACCTCACCCACAGGGGTTCCTCTGCACTGTCAGGTCAAGCACCCGATTGATCTGACCCCAGGTGCGCCGCTACCCAATGGACCGATCTATCGGCGCTCTGTTATGGAGAATGATGAAATCAAGAGGCAGATTCAGGAGCTGTTGCAGAAAGGTCACATCAGACCAAGTTCATCACCCTATGACAAAGAAATGTATTCCATTGTGCAAGCCTGTTGACACCTGGTTTCACCTCCATCTCAAGAAAGAACAAAGGGGAGAAAGGCAAAAAGCCTCCGAAACCCTCCACCAATACAACCCCCACCAATACTGCCTCGACCCAGCAAAACAACTTTGAAGTTCTGAGCAATCTTGACTCATTGGAGCACCCTATAGTCTCCCAGGCCCCCACTGATCAAGATCCGTCATTATTAAGTCAATATTTGATTGCAACCAACACCCCGAGCACAACCTCGGATTCAATCCACGCCCAGGAACCGCAACACAAATTATAATCCTCTCTCATTCAGATTGATACCAGCCACACCTCACTGCAAACTCCTCAATGCACAGAAATGCAAATAGAGTAGCCATCCTCAACCACTTCAAACAATCCTCTGGAGGAGATCCTAGGCGATCTAGATCTCCAAAAGGTCAATGAGCAATGGTCCAAACTGTGAGTCGATGCCATTCCCCAAGAACACTTGGAGAAGATAGAAATGGCATACCTGCAGTTGGAATACATCAACCAAAATGCAGCCAAAAGGCAATGGGGAAATAACAGCCAAACGGGCATTCAAGCCAACCTGGATTTGGATCAATACAAGCCACAAGGACCAGGAAGAAAAAGAGGGCGCAAATCCACAAGACACCAAATACAAGAACTAGGCAGATGCCTAATCAATGAAGGAAAAATCAGGGCCTTGGTCCTATCTGCTCCAAAGGTAGCTCAATGAAAATAATAACCTGGAACATCAGGGGGCTCAACGGCACCACCAAAAGAAGGATCTTGAAAAACCACTTATTCTCGCTACACCCAGACATCATACTTCTTCAAGAATCAAAATGCTCTCCCAAAGGCACAGAGACACTCAAAAAACTTGTTTCCAACAGTCATCACTGCATAAGAATAGATGCTATCGGTCAAGCAGGAGGGTTACTCACGTTCTAGAACAAAAGAAAATTCTTCTTGCAAAATTCTCTGTCCACCAAGCACTCGTTATCGAACATTTTCAACATGCCAGACTCAGGGCAATCGATCTGCATCACCAACGTGTATGGACCCCAACGAATCCAGGAAAAGCTGAAGATGCTACTAGACCTGGATGAAGTCAGACAACACCATGGGGCAAACCACTGGATTTTAGGCGGAGACTACAACATGATCACCAATCTAGCAGGAAAAAAGGGAGGCTTATGAAGATTGGATAAGGACTCGGAAGCATTCAACACCTTTATTGTTGAATCCAAACTCATTGACATCTCCACAGTCAATGGTCTGCATACCTGGAATAATAAGCAAGGAGGAAACAGTCATATAGCATCAAGTCTCGATAGGTTCCTCATGTCGGAATCCATTCTGCTGCAAAATATCGACATGGAGGCCAGCATTCTGCCTATCAGAGGATTTGATCACTGGCCAGTGCAGATTCACTTCACCAATTTGGATAAGCCCCACAACAGACAATTCATATTTGAAGCCTTCTGGACAGAGCACCCATCATTCATGCAAAACATACAACGCTGGTGGACTCAAGCCACCATAAGGAGCAACAATATCATGTACATATTCCAGCAGAAGCTCAAAACAATAAAAATCAACCTCAAACGCTGGAACAAAAACACCTTTGGCGACATATTTCAAGCCAAAAAATAACTCGAGGAAAAAATGGCGAACCTCTAGCAATCTTTGATCAAAGAAGGGCCCAATGATGAAAGAATAGCTCAAGAATCAAATCTGCAAAGGCAATGGGAAGAACGATTAAAACAAGAAGAGCTGCTATGGAGGCAGAAGTCGAGGGTGCAATGGTTAAAACAGGGAGAACGCAACACTAGTTTCTTCCATAAGTCAACCATCCAGCATAGAGCACATAATCACATCCTCTCCCTCAAAAAAGCTGATGGCGATCAAGTTTATAAAAGGGAGCATATAGGATCTGAACTCAACTCTTTTTTCACTTCTCTTCTCAGCGATCCAATTCAAGATAGAACCCGAGCCATCAATGAAATTATCGCTGCCATTCCCAACTTAGTTACAGAGGAGAAAAACTCCCTCCTTCTAAGAGAATTCACTGAGCAGGAGATTGAAGAAACAATCTTCAACATGGCCTCGAACAAGGCTCCCAGACCAGACAGCTTTACAATCGAATTCTTTAAAGCTTGCTGGCCCATTATTAAGGCTGACCTTCTCAACCTAGTAAGGAACTTTCACAGAACCAAGAAAGTTTTGCCTGCCATCAATGCCACATTCCTCACCTTAATTCCCAAATCAGACCAGGCTGACTCCCCAGACAAGTTTCGTCCCATAGCCCTTTGTAATGTCCTTTACAAAATCCTTTCCAAACTGATGGCTAGCAGACTTAAATCTGTCCTCCCCTCAATCATTTCTCAGTAACAAACTGGTTATGTTGAAGGTAGGCAGATCACTGACAGCATAATCCTCATTCAGGAAGTGTTGCATTCTCTCAAAACAAAAAGGACTCTAGGTATGCTTATCCAACTTGACCTTTCAAAGGCTTTTGATAAAATCAGTTGGCACTATATGAGAGCAATCCTCCAGGCTTTTGGATTTAGTCATCAATGGACAAATTGGATAATGGAACTGGTCTCAGGTGCTTTCTTTTCAATGCTACTGAATGGAGGACCCCTTCAACCCTTCATTCCGTCCAGAGGTATAAGGCAAGGAGATCCCCTGTCTCCGTTTCTCTTTGTCATTATGGCAGAAGGACTAGGAAGATCCTTAGCCAAGGCAAAACAACAGAATCAACTCAAAGGCATCAAACCAGTACACCAAGGACCCACAGTAACGCATCAGCAATTCGTAGATGATACAATGCTCATGGGCACCCCCACAGTGCAGGAAGTTCGAAGCAAAGTGCTAAAGACGCTCTCGGATGGATGATTAATGTGGGGTAATTAGGTGTTTAAAAGATACCTTTTTACAGCTCAACATTTTGGCGTCGTTTCCGGGGAGAGTGTATGCCATTTTACAGGAGTAATGCATAGCTGATTTCCTTCTGCCCGTGGAGAGTTGGGTATTAAAGACAGAAGGTAAGAACCTGCGCACTGGGAAAGAAACATACTTGCTCGCAGCTCACTTCACAGTAGAGGTAAATAAGCTTTTCTTTTGGGTAGGAATGAATAATTGTTTCTTTTGAATGAATAAACCAATTAAGCGAAACAAGAACCCTCCCAAAGCCGAAAAACCTAAGGGGTCGGTGACCCTTGGGCGCACGACCTTTATTGATGAAATCTTGAAGAAAATTGAGTCTTAGCCATCCGTAGGATTTAAAAGAACTACTTCTAGACAACCTACTAGTTCCCTTCAGGCTACAGAGTCACCATCTGAGGCCTTCACTGAGATATACAATCCAACTGAGGGAATTAAGCAAGATTCCCAAGAAATTGAGAATCCTTGCATAATTTTCCTGCAAGAAGGGAACGACAGCAACCTCCAGGAAGGAGAAGGGGAAACAGGAGAAAACACAAAATCACCTATTAAAATTACTCAGACAATAAACATCCCAAATAGGGGAAGTGATGTTCAACCTATTCAAAACCAAGGATTTGAGTCACCTCAAACAGTAGGAAAACAAGGAATACCCATTCCGGACAGAGGAAGTGCTGTAAAAATCATTTCCACCCCTGTTCGCCAACCTAGAAATTCCCTGGAGATCCCAGAAGGGTATTGGCATATTTTTTATCAAATGGCCCAGAACCAAAACCCGAACCAGCAGCAAAACTCTACGCTGCAATACCCTATAGTAGACACTGCAGTTAACGCACCCATGAAAGCTATCCCTCTCCAACATATTCCTACCTTTCATGGTCTAACATCAGAAGATCCAGATGTGTTTCTGTTTGAATTTGATGTGCTGTGTAGAGGATACGATTATACCACCGACCCCCAAAAAATAAAGCTGTTCCCTTCTACGTTAAAAGGAGTAGCACTAAGATGGTTTATGGGATTAGGTGGAGGTGTCATAACAGATTGGGACCATATGAAGACTGCGTTTTTAAATAAATATAAAGACTATTGTAGGTCACGAGAATTAAAAGATGAGATATTTCAGATGACAGCCAAACCCAGTGAGACCTTGGAAGAATATGTGGAACGATTTCAATACAATCTTCAAAGATCACCCTATGCGTCTTCACCCTTACCTGATAATGTTTTGAAAACTCCATTAATTAGGGGAATGAAAGATCAGTGGGTTGAGACATTAAATCTTATGGGAAAGGGTGATATATATCAAGAAAGCTATTCTGACATTGTTGATTTGTGCATCAGGTGCTCGAGGGGTAATACAAGATTGAAATCAGTTGAACGTGACATAGTTACAAGGGAGAATAAGCCCTCTAATGAAGGTGTGACTCGTGCAGAGATCGGAAATCTGTTAGAAAATTTTAAGACAGACATACTGGGGATGTTAACAACACAGTTTGATATCATGCAAGCCAAGCAGAAGCAGGCAGAAGCAGAGCAGAATCTTGCAATATTCTGTCCTAGGTGTAGAAAGAAACATAGCCACAAAGAATGCCCATTTGATGTGGTTAAAGTCTGTGCCATTTGTACAAGAGATCACCCTACAGAAGGATGCCCGTCGCTTCCTGGCTTAAAAGCAGTTTATAAAGAGGCAGAAGAGGAATCGGAAGTGGTGTGTCTGCTTAACCAGCGCCGACAGTGGCAGCCGCGACCATCAGGTATGTCAAATGATCCATTTTCTTTTCAACCTCAATAAAATGCTCAACAGTATAGAGGAATGTGGCAGAATCAATCACCATTTCCTAATTGGTCACAACAACCATTCCCTCCTACATGTTGGCCCAATCAAACAATTCAGAATAACTTGCCTAGCTTTCATTTTTGGCCACCATTTTGGCCTACACAATGGTCCCCTTCTACTTCTCAGAATCAGGCCTGGCAGTCAAACTGGAAAAAACCTTCAAATCAGCCAGCAGGAGCTATCCCTCCCTCTCAACCTACACTGCCAGCGCCTTACCCAAACCCCCAGACTAATTTAAGACCTTAACTCCCAGCCCAACCCAACCCGAACCCAAACAATAGACCAATTCAGTATGTTCAAATAACAGAACCTCTTGAAGTAGAAACTGAACTAACGGAGTGTAACGATCTTCAATTAAGGTCTGGGCGTATAGTTGAAACAGGGAGAAATAATGATGAAAATATTGAAAATCCGTTACTGGTAGAACAAACAGAATACAATGGGAGTGAAATTCAACAACAGAATCAACATCAAGATCAACAACAAAATCAACAACAACAAGGAATAACTTCCTCTCCACCATTCCCAAAACGATTGATCATCCCCTGCCCATTAGAACAGCCTAATTTTGATCTTCTGGGAGAGTTAAAAAAATTATGTATCAGAATCCCTCTCCTCCAAGATATTCAAGATATTCCTATATACGCAAAAACCATTAAGGAATTATGCATAAAAAAACCAAAGAGGAGAGTAACAACCAATCCCACTGTTCAAATAATCTGTACCTTATCTGATTTATTAGATCAGGAATGGAAACACCTATCAAGTATGAAGATCCAGGAAACCCTATAGTAACAGTTCAGATCAATGGCCAATCATTTCCTAATGCTTTAGTTGATCTAGGAGAAGCAATCAACATTTTAACAACCACTACCTGTCAGAAACTTGGCATTACATCACTTGAACCAACAACAACCTTGTTGGAATTGGCTGATCGATCAGTAGTTAAACCAGAAGGCACCTTACAAGATGTCATGGTATCTGTAGATTATTGGGAGTACCCTGCTGATTTCCTAGTTATTAATCCAAAGAACCAGCTAGATGGACACCCTTTAATTTTAGGAAGACCTTGGTTGGCCACTGTCGATGCCTACATTGGATGCCGACAAGGTAACATGACCATAAATAAATAAATAAATAAATAATAAATAATAATAATATTAATATTAATTATTTAATTAATTAATTAATAAAATATTTTTATTTATTTTTATTATTTATTAATTTATATTTTTGTTTTTATTTATTTATTATTTATTATTATTTTTTGATTATTTTTATTTATTTATTTATTTATTTTGACTCTTTGTTTAACTATTTGATAGATGGTTTGTTATAATTAAATCATATGAATAAGAATTAATTATATTTATTAATTAATAATAATAATTAATTATTATATAATTTAATAAAAAATTTACAAAAAATTACATATATACACCACGATTTGTTAAATTACTTACCATTATATTAATATATTAAAGGTTTTATAAATAAATAAAATAATAATAATAAATAAAATTAATAAAATTAAATAAATAAATAAATAATGGAATATTTACTTTTTCAAAGTCAAACTAGCCGTTATCCTAACGGCTAGTTGAGTCATCTCTACATCTATTTATACTTAATGTCTGGATCTGATCTCTCACATAGTCCTGATGATGAACCACACTGGTTGGTTCGAAACGTGTTGACCTCGTTCTTTTGCATGTGATTATTACCGAAAGAATTTCTACTAATTTATATTATGGATCACAGAAGCTTAGATTCCAAAAAAACTCTCACACTAGTCACCATTGACGGATCTGGGAATTCCTTTAAGGTTAATGGCCATCGAGTTCAATTATATCGTAAGCCGCTTACCCGTGAATCCTTTTTCCAGCAGTTAAGGGAAGACTCCACCATTGAAATTCTTGCTGAAGTGGAGAATCCCTCTCCTGCGCCAATTTGATAAATTGGTTTTTTAAATTTTTGTACATAATGCATTCTTTTTTTTTTCTTTTCTGTTTTTGGTTTCTGTTTTTGAAATTCGTTTCCTTGTTAATACTTCTTTATTTCGTTTGAATTTAGTTTCTTTATAAACGAAAAATAATAAAAATTCTGTGTTTTTTTCGCGTTGCTGTTCCTTTCTAACGAAACAACACTTCTGCTATTCCTTTTGAAAGGAACAGCAGTTTCGCAGAGTGTTTTTGCTGTTCCTTTCAAAAGGAACAACACCTTTGTAGGATATTTTCTGCCGTTCCTTTCAAATGGAACAACAGTTTCGCGCAGTGTTTTTGCTGTTCCTTTCAAACAGAACAGCATGTCCGCAAAGCATTTCCTTGCTGTTCCTTTTGAAAGGAACAACAGTTTCGCAGATTATCTTTGCTGTGAATATCAAACGAAATGCATAAAATTCCTTAAGTTCTATCCCCAAACCATCACACATGAAAAATATTATAAATCGGTCATATTACTTTAATGTGGTAAATAGCGCAATTACATTAATCTTTTGCTGTCCCTTCACCTCATACTTGAATTATCACAACACGATTCCCTCATTATTTTGTACGCATCGATTTCAGTAATTACTTAATTTGATTGACTTTATCATGATTGCGCCTGTTTTTTCACCGCCGTCCTATTGCTGTTCCACACATTCCACCTTAATCGACGGTCGAGGTCGACCTTTCATTCGTTTGGGGGCGGAAATATCTGCATGCAGATCAGATACCCAAAATTTCTTCACCTGTATCTCTGCAATAGATTTTTATGAATTAAAACCCTTGCATTTTCAGAAAATAATGAATTTTAGCGAACTGTGCACTGTGTTGTTCCATTAAGGTTACTGTGTGTTGAGAACAATTAACGAAGAACAGAAATGGGCGGACGTTCAATTCGCAGTGAACCTCAGACGTTGGTTGTCTCTGATGCTGCACGGGCAATATTAGACAAACTGGGATGGATTACATACTTTATGAGAATGCAGTAACCCAATGAAGCAGTGGCTACTGAATTCTTGTTAAATCTGCAGGAAGGTTCCTCCACAGTCAGAGGAAGGCAGATAGCGGTGACCGATGAGATAATTGCAGAAGTATCCGGCATCCCCGCACAGGGAACTGTCTGGACTCAGAAGAGAATCAGAATTCGGGAGGCCATGCAAATCTTTCAAGATGAAGGATAGAGGATAATAGTCAAAGGGAGAGGAGTACACCCGGCGTCGCTAGGCGAACCATGGACAGAATTAGCCAGGATCGTGCAGGCTTACATAACATGCGACGGTAGAAAAGACGTGGTAAGACCTCGCCATCTTAAGCTATTAGCTGTGCTAAAACAAAAATGCACTATCAATTTACCTACATTCTTAAACTCTTTATTGCATGATATTTCTCGTGGAATTAGAAAAGCACAGCATGCAGACACGGTGGTCAGCCACCATTGCTTGATTCGGCTAATAGTAAGTTACAGCCTCGCCCAGCAGCAAACCAGCTGGGAAGAGCTAATTTTTTCTATTGAAGGAGGGATGGCTTTACCCACTCCGAGACGGAAAAGGATGGCCGGCTCAATAGCCGGGCCCTCCACTTACAGACAATCCTCCCGATTAAAACGAAGCAAGAAAGTAATAGAGGAACTCCCGAGCAGCAGTACTCAACCCCTGCAATTAAACAGCTCAGATGAAGAGGAACAACCTCCACAATTTGAGGGAGCAAGTCCTCGTTCTGAGGAAGTAGAGGAATTGGAGGGACAAATTCGGTACTCAGATGAGGAGGAAGTGAGTCACCATACCAGTAGTGAAAAACAACCCGGTACAGAGGAAGAAGTTCGTTATTCGGATGAGGAAGAGGGAAGTTACCATACTGATGGCGAAAAGCAATCAGAGGAGGAAGAAATACGTTATTCGGACGAAGAAGAGATCGAAGGAGATTCAGAGGAAGAAGAAGTCGAAGGTGAAATACGGTATTCGGATGAGGAAGGTAGTTATCACACCTGTGATGCGAATAGCAGCAAAGAGGATGAAACAGAGCCTGTTGAAAATGTCAACACGAGCCCTCTGCAGGAAGACCAATTGGCCCAGATTTTGGCCAACATGAGCAATTACGCACGGTCTCTGGACCCCAACAGTGACATTAATCAAATGCCAGAATGCTCTGCCTTTGATAGGGGTGTAACTGATGAAACAACAAACCCTAGCGAAGCTAGGGTTGCTTCTACTGAGATGCACGAACAGGAGAATGCGCATGCTGAGCCAACATTTCGATCTGGAACCCCCCAGGAAACCGCAGAGTTAACTGAGCAAATGATTCTTGAGGAATCTAATCAAGAGCATGAGACTATGGAACAAGAACCCCAAGAAGAGGTGCAAGAAGATTTCACTGAGGGCACGGCTCAAAGCCCTGCTGAGCAATTAGGGTCAGATGAGCAAATTGTTGTCCCCTTAAGAAAGAAGAAGAGAACAACGGAAGTAGAGAAGCTTCACAGAGAAAGGAAAAAGCTTCATAATGTGATTGAGCAGCTTAGGCAAACCATTAGGATTTTAAAAATGAAGCAGACACCTAAGCGAACTCCTAAAAGACGAAACTATGTCATCAAGCGAAGATCGAAAAAGAGAAGGGTCACTGCTAATAGAAACCCTCAGGTAGAAGACGAAACGGTACCAGAGCCTACTTATGAGGACTGGGAGCAACAAACAGCCGTCCCAACATCAGCTGTTCCAGAAGAAGAAATGGTACGAGAGCTTACTTATGATTTCTGGGAGCAGCAAACAGCCGTCCCAACATCAGTTGTTCCAGAAGAACCAGTTTTGAATGAAAACAACCAATCGAGCAGTCAACAAACCTTTAGTGATTCAGAATTAGTTAGACTGCAAGAAGAACTGGCACAGGTTCGAATGGAGAGACAAAAACTGGAAGAAGATACTGTCCCAAGGAGGAAATACCAATAATTACAGCAGCAGATGAAAATTGTTCATGAGGCAGAAGCTGAAGCCCATGAAAAACGTTGAGAAGCAGAGATAAGAGCTGATAAGGTAAGCAACCAATTAAAATTAACACGAAAACAAATGGACATTCTCTACTCATTATATACTGATGTCTTAGCTTGTAGGTTCCCTGCCAAAAATTATGCTTTATTTCTGTTAGAAAGGTATTTGCGATTAAAAATCAAGGCAGTTAGGGCTGGAAAATCAATAGAGTTAAGAACTGTAGACGACCTGATATCTTGCTGCAAGCTTTACGGGGACAAAGTACAACGCCTGTTGTGTGAGTTTTATTTGCATAATTTAATTCTTGAAAATGACTGTGAATCAAATCCTAGCCCTTTTATTGGAGATGTACAGTTTCAGGCCTTCATTTCTTTTGCTGTAAATCAATTAAAGTGGCTTAAAGCCTATAATGCCTTTGCAAGGCACGAGAATGCATTGGATCTATGGGTCAGAAGTGAACCTCAGGACCCACGTCAATTATGGGCTAGGCAGAAAAGTCTAATGACAAGGAAAGGTGTTACCCAAGCTCTGGGGCCTGTTCATAAGTCGATCATTTTGAAAGGAACAGACTATTTTTCATCTATTAGGGACCAGGCCTATGTAGCAGCCAAGATCCGGTGGAGAACCTCGAGTCAAAACGTACAAAGTAGGGAGCCATTCAATTATAGGAACTTTGGGCTAGCTGCAGATCGTTTCATTGCCTATGGCCATCTTGTCTCGAAAGAAGGGCCATTTTGGTTAGGGTGTAGGTTCCGCAGCCCCATTGTTTGGTACCCTGCTTTGGATTACAAAGCTATCTATGAGCTTCCCGAGGGGCAGGCAGGACATATTCTCGAAGAGTTAGCTGCATATCATGGTTTTAGACCCTTCAATGACAAACCTTCTCCAGCTTACTCTTTGACGGCTCTCCATGTAAATTATAGTTTTCATGAGGACATGAAAAAGGAAGAGCAGGGGGGTATGTTGGCCATTGAAAGAGGTATGAAATTATTATGTATTTGTTCATTCTTTCACCATAAACATACTTCAGTTTGTCTTGAAAAGGTAATCTATCATGATAATTGTAATTAATTTGGAAAGGTTTACATTGAGACTAAAAAGGATAACTAAAGATTGTTTTTATTGTCAAATCAGGAATTCGGAGGGGTGAGGAGCTGTATCATAGGCGTGGCTAAAAACAGTCTGACTCCTACTCCATTTGCGATGAACCATAGTCAGCTGAAGCCAAGAAGATCTGAACGGATTGCCCGAAAAGGGCAAGAGACAGCTCGGCTCTAAACAAAGAAAACAGAACTGTGATAAAACAAAGGAGGTGCGAATCCCTCAGGAACGGAAGATCCTGAGGGATCGCTGCATAAACTGATCGTATTTCTTGATTTGTCCGTCCAAGGATCGAATATAAAGGCGTCGATCTTTAGTGATAGACGACGGTGAACTGTTTTTGTAAAAGACTTATATATTTCCTTTGCAATTAAATTCTCGACTCTCTGTCGTGAGAGAACGCTGTCTGTAATGTTCTTTTGATTAATATAAAATCACCAGTTTCATCTATCCTTTAGAATTCTGAGGTAGACCCAACGGTACTTCACTATGCTGCTGTATTATTAATCTTGGTTTGTTAATGCGCAATGTGTGCTTAAGATTTATTTGCATTACAGAGTTGTTTCATTAATTGATTGAAAGTAAACGCTGATCCATTGCTGTTTCATTTATCAAACTTATTATTATTTATCAGCGGTGCTGTTTTGTAATTACAGTGAGTTGTTGTTCCATTCATTTATGGATTGCTATTAGATTACAATTGGACTGTCGACAGGTTTAGAATATCCAGTTGTTCAAATTGCGATTGAATCGTAGTTGCTGTTTCTTTTGAAGAATTGTAATTGTTGTTTCTTTTATGCTGCTGTTCCTTTTGGATTTCATTTCCTTTGAGTTGTTTCCACTTGCTTAGAGATCTCTAAACTGTAAAGGGCAGAGCTAATCGTTCCAGGAGCTTCATCAAACCTTTGACATGTATGGTTATTGAAATGTGTATAAGAGGATAAATTAACTTATAATGAAATATGATGAATCATTAGAGGATTTTATGGATAATTTTCTTCACCTTTGCTACGAATTTTCCAAGGAAGATGTGGATTGGGATTTTATGAATGAAAATTTTCAATATTTAGTTCAAATTTCCTTAGAACCATATGAAAATGAATCTTATATGAGTCTCCCAAATTTTCTTAGTCATGGGGCAATTAAAATTTCAAAGGATGAACCTACTCTCCTTTTTGTTCCTTCTCTTCCTCCTTTTCCATCACCATATAAAGTAGTCTCATGTACTAGTAGTGAAGTTGGAAAACTTGAGAATCGAACCATTAATCCACTTATCCTATCTTTATTTCCTCCCCATGGACAAGATCGTATCTAGGGAAAATTTAAATGTTCTAATAAATCCATGGAGCCTTAGCTGAAGATTGATGTGCATAATTCAAAACTTGAATCTGATCTAATAGAAAGTATTGCTTATATAAGGGTTACCTTTCATCCTCTACAATTTACACTACATGACCCTATGTACCTTGATTCGATCAGCCTACTCCAATTGTAGTTTCTTTAGATACTTTTAACTCCCAATTAGTTGGTTTACATGGAAATCAGGTACAAGATGGTTACATTTCACAGGTAGAGGAACAAAAGGATGAAGACACTTTTAATCTCTCTTCTTTTTTCAAATTCCTCTATGTCAAAATGATGTTTCTACATTATTTTCTCGTAAAGAATCTCAACATCTTGATATTAGTCAAGTGGGATTCAATTCATTAATCAAGATGAAGGCTTGGAAAACCATCACCCTAACACCAATGATTCCACTAATATGCATGGTGATGAGTTCCCAAGTACATTATATGATCTCTTATTTCCATAATAAGACTTGGATTTTCAAAGCTTTGACCCTGAATTTGATTTGGTTAGAATGGTGGTATCTATCTCTAAACATAGAGAGATGGCCCACTTATGTGCATTCACAATTGATATTAAAAGAGGCTAAAGGAATGTCATTTTAACATAAATAAAGAACCTTATAGGTCTAAAACCCTAATCCCAAAAGATCAAACAACAAAAGGTTTGTGGATATTGAGGTGGTTAGTTGGTACATCAACTTCCCGAGGGTACAAATTTTGCATACAATATTTGTTTAGGGTGCATAGTAGCTCGGTAGAAAGAACTATTAAAGGAATACAAATTTTGACCAGGAATAGGGCATGTTATGGCAACTCTTGGCCTCTCAAATTTCCAAAAAACATCATTTAGGACCTCGAAAAGGCCATGTGATTTTGGGACCCATATATTATAGAAACACTGCCAAGAAAATATATAACCATTGAGACAATGGAAGAGGTGGGTGGCAACTGATATACACCTAGATCACCATTGTCTATAATGAGATTTTACTTTGTTACCTATGTTAAAGTTTAATGGAAATTTTCATTTTAAGTTTGCACTAGACATGTAGAAAATGTATTTGAAGCATTATATAAATTTAAAACTCGATCCTTATAATGTTCACAAGCATACTCTTTGCTTGTTCCTTAGGTTTAATGCTTCACTTTGGCTTCTTCCTTCAAATTTATTATAACTTAATATATTTAATTCATATTGCATTGAGAGATGCATTTTATAGTTTATGTATGAGAGAGATGTAATGTGATGATGGTTTAAAATTAACAAGTCCGCCGTTCAGCTGCGCCCGAACCGACCTGCGGTGCGGCATGCACGACTACGACCCGACTTGACCAACGCTCGGTTCGTCTTCGTTTCTGCGCCCAACGAGTTGTTGGAAACTCGTGTGCTACCCTTGAATTCTTGCTTGTTCATCCTTGTTGCTTTTTCAAACTTGGTTGCTTCACTCTCCACTCAGATCATCACACATGCGGAAATAAAACAAGCGATAACACATCAATTCATCATACACATTAACACAGTATGTATGGGGAAAGCTTATTGCTGAAAACCCCGCAGCTATTGTGTATATTATAATGGAGAAAACATGTAACAAGTCAGTACAATACTACTCACAAGTACTCAATACTATCTCAGTATGATGGTACCTGATGTCGATGTGTTTGGATCTATCATGAAATACTAGATTAGCCGAGAGTTTATGCAACTCTGGTTATCACAGTAAATCACTGTAGGCTCCAAATGCAACCCGAACAATCCAACGAGGATCTTCCTCATCCAAATAGCCTCGCATGCAGCCAAGCTTGCTGCCATGTACTTGGCCTCTGCTGAACTGAGTGCCACGGATCTCTGCTTCCTGCTGTACCAGGAAACTGCTGTCGACCCAATGCTGAAAACTCCTCCAGATGTGCTCTTCCGGTCCGTTGGGCTCCCTGCCCAATCTGCATCAGTGAAGCCAGAAATCTTCGCTCCATCCTCCTGTCTGTACCATAGACCATATCCCGATGTGCCTCTAATATAGCGCAATACATGCTTTCCCGCCTTCCAAAAGAGCTTGGTAGGCTTAACCATAGCTTGCGAAAGCTGGTTAACTGCATAGCATATATCGGGTCGTGTATTGACCAGATACATAAGCGACCCCACCAACTGTCGATAGAAAGTGGCATCCACTACCTCCGCTGAAGTAGCATCCTCCTTCCTCCAACCACCAGGAAGAGGAGTGTCAACAGGCTTGCAGCCTTGCATGTTGAACCTCTCCAGAATCTCCCGGGCATACTTGCCCTGAGAAACAAACAGTCCTCCGCTGCGCTGCCAAATCTCCAATCCCAGGAAATAATGAAGGATGCACAAGTCCTTCATCTCAAACTCTCGTGCAAGATCCTCCTTGCATGAAAGTATCAACTGCTCATCGCCAGTCAAAATCAGATCATCTACATACAATACGATGATCAACAGCTTCCCCTCCACCACAATCTGGTACAGGTTAGGATCCGCCTCACTCTTGGAGAATCCAAGCCCAGTGAAGTAGCTGTCTATCCGAGTGTACCAAGCACGAGGTGCTTGCTTCAGCCCGTACAGTGCTCTCTTGAGTCGGCACACATGTGACTCACTGCTAAAGATATCGAAACCTTCAGGCTGCTCTATGTACACCTCCTCCTCAATGACTCCGTTGAGGAACGCAGTCTTCACATCCATCTGATGGATGTGCCACCCCATCTGCGCTGAGAGAGCAAGGATCGTCCGTATGGAAGAGTACCTTGCAACAGGTGAAAAAGTCTCATCATAATCGATCCCCTTGATCTGTGAGAAGCCACGGGCGACAAATCTCGTCTTGTACTTATCCACACTCCCGTTAGCTGCCTGCTTCACTTTGTAGATCCATCACGAACCCACCACTGATTTCCCCTCCGGTCTTGGGACAATGTCCCATGCACTGTTTCTGACGATCGAATCATATTCTTCGATCATGGAACCTACCCATGCGGGTTCCTCCACAGCTTCCTCAAAAGAGGATGGCTCCGTCACGACACATTGAATCACAAGAGCCATGTATCCAGTGTACCGATCCGGTGACTGCCTCTGTCTGCGCTGTGCTGTAGGTGGTCCTACAACCTTCTCTGCATCTCGAGCCAGTCGCTCAGCTTCTGTAGTGCGCATGCGCCCTCTGATGGTTGGCGCCGCATGGGTGGTTTCTTCCACCTCCTGAACTTCCTCTTGTGGCTGATCCACATCCGGAAGCTCCTCCTTAGGAACTAACAGCTCCTCATCTGCATGCAAGTGTAGCTCCCTCTCAAGCGAACACTGCATGGCTTTCTCCTCCCGAAATTTTATATCCCGTCGCACAACAGTCTTGCGACTGTCTGACAAATACACCCGATAGTTGTGAGGTGTATCAGTGTACCCCACAAATATTCCAACCTCAGCAGTTGGATCCAGCTTCCTTCTCGCATCCTTCGTCACATGCATGTAGACAGGAGAACCAAAAATCCGCAAATGGGAAATATCGGGCCTCTTGCCAGAATAAGCCTCCTCCGGTGTACTCATGCCAAGAACCTTGTGAGGACAACGGTTCTGCACATACACTGCTGTATTGCATGCCTCAGCCCACAAGTGAAGGGGTAGGCCCCGATCATGCAACATCGCCCGTGCAGCACCCACGATCGTTCTGTTCTTCCGCTCAGCCACCCCGTTCTGCTGTGGGTTATGGGGTGCGATGAGCTCTCTCCGAATCCCTTCTGCGCTGCAGAACTCCTTGAATTCAGCCGAGATGAATTCACCACCATTATCGCTCCTTAGAGCAATCACCTTCTTCCCCGACTCCTTCTCGACCAGTGCTTTCAACTCACAGAACTTCGCGAATGTATCGCTCTTCTTCTGCATGAAGAAGATCCAGCACTTTCGAGAGAAATAATCAACAAAGATCACGTAGTACTTGTGCTTTTCTATCGAAGCAACTGAGAAAGGACCACACACGTCTGTGTGAACTCTCTCAAGGATCGTCGTGGCGCGACTATCCTTCTCGTGAAAGGTGGCTTTCACATACTTCCCTAAAGTACACCCCTTGCACTGATCTGACTGCGCAAGAGTGCCCTTAGGAAGCCCAGTAGAAATCTGCTGCAGGATCTTCAAAGCTCCATGGTTGTAACGCCCCAAGACTTCATGGGCGTGTTCGGTGGAACGGACGCGCCGGTTGGGCGTTTGGGTGAGCTTGAGCGCCGTGCGACGTAACGGGCGCGCGGGTGTGCGAGGCGAGTCACGGGCGCGTTGGTGGAGAGGCGAGTCAACACGGCGTTGGCGATATGAGTTTATACCACGAAGAGCACCCTTGGACGAGCGAGCGACAGGCAAGTCGGTGGGTCGGCCGACGCCACACTTGGTGGGCGAGCGACCGAACGAGGGGGTCGGCTTGGGTTGGGCGAGCGCCCCACACCCCACGGACGCGGCGTTTCGTGGGTGGACGAACAATGAGCAGGTCGGATCGGGTCGGGCGAGCGACCAAAACTCCATGACGCATTTGTATATATATGGCGAGCGTGTTGAGAGTGGAGGCAGCGAACAAGCACGAGCAACATCAAGGCGAGTCAAGTCGCACCACGAGTTGCCAACAACTCGTTGGTGGAGAAACGACGAAGTAACGACAGCTGCACGGAGTCGGGTCGAGTCAGGTCGTAGGCAGGGCAAGCGCACTACAGACCACCGTAGCCGCACCGCAGGTTGGGTCGGGTCGGGTCAGGGCGGGCGCCTCTGAACGGCGGGTCGAGTCGAGTCGTGTCTGGGCGCCGAGTAACGGCAGCGGCCCAGCACTAAAATTGCGATTCTGGGAGCATCGTTGATCGGATTGAGGTGCCGTAAATTGCAATAGGTGCGTCTTGGCAAGAGGCATCCAACCATACAGGTTTGGGACGGATTGGACACACGGTTAGCTCAGAAAACGCTATGCACTAGATTGGAGCAACGACTGAGTGACCCGAGTGACCAGCACTTGGGCAGTTTTGGGGCAGCACTTCCGAAGGTGAACTTGATGATTGTAAATGGTTGTAAAAGTCTGTTTTAGGCTGGTTTTATGATTGGTAAGCCTTAGAGCTTGGCCAAAAGGAAAATAGCCTTGCCAAGGAGAAGAAGTGGCTTCTGCTGGATTGGACATTGTAACTTCATTTTTATGAAACATAATATCTTGGGCAGACTCATTTTAGCAGGGAGTTGCCCCTCCCTTGTATGTATGGGCGTACTTGTGGATTGATATTGATGTTTATGTTTATTTCCGCACATTGAAAGAACATTTGTAATAATAACTAACGAATGTTGCTTAAGGCGTAGTCTGGGTACTTGAGTATTTAGAAAAAGAAAAAGTACGGCAGTGCCGCACCTGCCTACATAGAGCGGTTGGAAGACACCCGTGGTGTAGGGGCGTGACAATGGTGAAGGTGGCCCAATATCCTGTGCCACAGTTTGCTCTCATCATCCCGGCTCACCACTTCTCCCGCCTTGCATGCCATTGCTGCGCCGCCATCTACTTGCAACTGATAAAGGTTCTTGGTTCTAACCCCTATCTTCCGGGTCTCTCCAGTAGTCTTACTGCGCAGGAAGGATTTTCCTTCACTGAAGACCACATCATACCCCTTATCCTCCAACATCGCCACAGAGATCAAGTTTTTCTTCAATCCAGGTACATGCATGACATCCTTCAATACAAAGGGTTTACCAGACTCCCTCTGAAAGGATATGGTACCGATACTAGTCGCACTGTATCTACCATCATTGCCCATCTCGATGTGCACACCCAAATCTTTGTCCTCCAGATCTGAGAACAAATCCCGATCTCCCGTCATATGAAATGACGCACCGCTGTCCAAGAACCACACCGATCCCATCACACTTGAAACCAAGCATGCGATCAGTGAAAAGTCAAGATCGAACTGTGAAGCCAAAGCCTCTCCAACTGCAGATCTTCCCGCTTGCTTGTTTTTCTTCTTCTTTGGACAATTGGTAGCATAATGTCCGTGATCATGGCAGGGAAAACACTTCACTTTTGCCATATCCTGCTTCTTTCCCTTTTCACCGGAATGAGAAGTTTTCTTATCCTTCCCCTTCTTTGCTTTGGCAACCAAAGCACAATTTTCTTCATCAGCTTCCTTTGATGAAGATCCATCCCGAGTAGTCCTCCTTATATCCTCCTGCATGAGATCCGCCCAAAGGCACTCCCATCCTGGCAGCTTCTCCCGACCATTGACACTATCTTGATATGAGTGCCAAGCCTTCGAAAGACCAAGGAGAGCCCAGTCGACCATGTCCTCATCTTCGATAGTCACCCCCACACTTCCCAGCTCATCTCTGCATTGAGTGAACTTCGTGAGGTATTTGGCGATACTCTCGCCTTTCTCCATCTTGATGTTCTTGAGCTTATCTTTGAGCGCCAGCTTCCTTTGGTCGCTCTTACTCTGGAATAGATCTGTCAAAGCTTTCCACATTAAATATGGAGAAGCCTTTCCATGCAGGCTGGATACAATATGATCCTTGACGCCCTCCAACAAGATCCTTCGACATTTTTCCATCTTCTTTTGCCATGCTTCGACTTCAGCAGGATCAGTGGGCTTTTGGACATCCGTATCCATGAACTCCTTCGGTCCATTATCCTCTAATACTGCCTCCATGCGATCCTTCCATGCAACATAATTCGAACTGCCTTCAAGAGCATATTCGAGTCGCAAACCGTTGAAAGACATTTTCAACTCCGGCACCAAGAAAACAAAACTGCTGCAAAATTTGAATTCCAACTCAAAGCTCAATCGCTCTTGATCTGTGAGAACAAATTATTTCTAGCACAGAGATCGACTGCAGGGGAATTTACTGGATATATCACCTTTCAAAGAAAGGATGGATCCAGAGGCTACCTGGCCCGCATGCAGACTCTGTCTACCGAAATAAGTTTGTAATCACTGTGATGATCAATCTCTGCTTCAATAGCTCCGATACCATGTAGAAAATTGTTGAATAATGATTAATTATCCACCGAGACTATCCTGATCACATATCAATTCGTATTCATATGCAACACATAATCTCTTCCACTCAGATCATCACACATGCGGAAATAAAACAAGCGATAACACATCAATTCATCATACACATTAACACAGTATGTATGGGGAAAGCTTATTGCTGAAAACCCCGTAGCTATTGTGCATATTATAATGGAGAAAACATGTAACAACTCAGTACAATACTCCTCACAAGTACTTAATACTATCTCATGAAGTTACACACAAACTAGCTTGGTTTTGAACAAGTCACGGGTTCAAAACTCAACCACTAATTGCTTGCCTCTATTGCGCAATCATGGCCTGTCTAAATAGAGATCCAAGGTTTGAATCTCCTTGGCTTGACAACGCAATCATCATGGGAAATTTCCTCCAAGTGTGGTGCAAATATCATGCACAACTGATAGCTGTACTCACCCTTTCATCTACCTCTTCCACTGGTCTCCACTGAACTGTCCATGCACTGTAGTGAACTGATGTGTTCTTGAGTTGAATAATGAGTTACTAATTAATGAATTAAATAATATTTAATTCACTCCACTCATTACTAGTTGATTATCTAGTTAAACTAATCTCAACTAGTTCAACTAAGTTAAACCGAACACAACTCCACCAACTGTCTCATCAACTCCACCAAACTTCTGCCACTGAAGTCCTAACTCAATTCAACCATGCATGAGCTCACCAAACCCCTAGGAATAGCGTAATTCCTTCTTCATATGCATGAGCCACTTCCAAGGCTCGAACTCAAGTGCTCCAAGAGAGTAAACTGCTGTTTAGAGTCCAAATATTATTAAGGGTAAATAATATTTGACTTCCCTATTTTTAGGATAGGCAGTCTAAAAATAGACTTCGACCTATAGGTCCAAAAAGGCTTCCTGATCTGTATGTTGAGAGAGGCTGTACGCTGTGATGGTTGAAATCCCACCATGGCTATTAATTATCTCTAGAAGAAAGCAAGGTAAAACAACATGTATTCATTCAAATAGATTGCAATATACTAAGGTGTCTTCACATGAATGGCATGCACAGCAACATTTCCGGATGGATTTTGTTAAAGGCTTCCTGATCTGTATGCTGTGAGCTTCCCAATGCAAACAGCAAAAATTGAATGTCCATTGAAGCATGTGAAATATATAACAAGCAACATACGTATATGTTTGTGGGGAAAGAAACTTTTTTGATACTTGGAATAGACTCGAACAAATAATGACAGATTGAAGCACATAACACAAATGAACAAAACAAGATTGAAGAAACAAATAACAGATGTCTGTGCTGACCTCTTGCTCTGTTACAGCATGTATTCATTCAAATAGATTGCAATCTACTAAGGTGTCTTCACATGAATGGCATGCACAACAACATTTCCGGATGGATTTTGTTAAAGGCTTCCTGATCTTGAATCAAAACCTTGATGAATCTACATCATAAATTATGTACCAACACACATCTAAGCATCCACATGTCAATTTATTTGTTCAAGAAATCCACAATATAGTCTTAAACTATATAAAGTCCAATGCATTGTAGCAATTATATGTTCTAACCTTAGAATCAAAGTTCATTGTTCATCTTGAACAATGTGTTCCACTCATATGAAATGTGCTAGTGGCAAATTTTCCAAAATGGCATCATGATCATCTATCGATAACCTCCATTGTCGCTGTTTTTTCTACTCTTCACTTGCTTCAACTGCAGTCGAGTTGCTATGACCAAGTGACTATATTGGGCATAAATAACCTCTGGCTGGTAATCTTGAAAAATAATATGATCTTTACATTTCTTTACTTCTTCAAAGAAATGTCCCATTAACACCATTGAACCGATTGGGTATGTATAATTTGATGGATCATTATACTCTTGCAACAGCGTGGATTTAGACATAGTGCATTGTAATAAATAATAATGCACTTTTTCTTGATTATTTTCTGGTGCAATGACAGCAAAGACATCACCTTCTCTAACCATATCAGAGACACGATCATTATCATTGTCAATCATAGCCACTTAATTGTCCATTTCCTTGTCACTCACGTTTCCAAATGGGGGCAATGGTGTCAATTGTTCGAGTTTCCATGGTTGAACAAATTTCTTAATTTGGTTTTCACATTCATCGATGGACTCTGTCTGATCAATACATGCATAACAAAAGCAAGAGCACTTTCGTTTCTCAATGAAATGTATATTTGTCATGTCCTTACTCCTAATTGAGTGTAAACTTCTTGTTTTAGGGATTACACTGGCATTATATGGCAATGATCTATCAACATCACCCATTGCAATATTCCAAAAGTACCTGCTTGAGAAAAACACACACATATGTATGAGTCAAATTTTGAAAAATATTATATATTTTTTTGATAACAAAATACGTGCACATATATGTATACACATATATATATCTACACATGTATAATATATTCTTAGTTAAATGTGTATGCTTACCTGTGCACATGAGCCATCCTTGGGTTTGATACATGACTTAAATTTCCCTTGCACCAATTAACAACATCTAAAGAATTTGCAAGTCGTCAAGCAGAGTGATTCAATTGATACCTCCTAAGTGCACGTTTTACGCATGCCCCAGCACCATCATGCTCTCCTTTTCCATGCCCTGTCTCAAAGAAATTCCATGTATGTCGAATGTTGATTTTCCTATGAAGACGAGACAACCAATAGAACGATCTTGTTGATTTAAATTGACCAGCAGAACCATCTGACCATACCCAATGTTCTTTAAAAGTGACTCTTAGTTTCAACAAATCATTATAAATAACATTAAAACAATGTTGAAAAAAACACGTGTCATGTGTTCGATCATCACTGATGTAGAAACGGTACTCCTTAATCACCTCACGATTATTTTCATCGCTATCAAAACCATCGACAGCAAGCTCTGCGTGTTTATACAAAATATGCACAAATATCGATACTTGGTCTGAATGATAATACTCACTTTGTATCTCCTTTTGTGGACTAAACGTGTAATTCTCAGCGAAATCAACCACTGATAATATTGTTCCTTTTGGGAACACCTCACGTGATTGCTTGAACTGTAAATCCTGCCATCGTGCTATATGATAATGCTTAATATATTTGTATATTTGCACCCTGAACTTCTCCATAAAAGATGTCACTGGAATCTCATCATCAAGTAAAGTGATCTTTTTTGATGTTGTGCTTGAATCTGCAACATGAGTGTAAGTAACATATTCATATCTCTTCCAATTCAGACTGAGATTTGACAGTCTGAGATCATTAGGATCAATGGGATACTTTTCATCATAGAGTGCTAAATGAGAACATTTGTCACATTTTCTTCCACCAACACATTCCTTTTTATAAAATAATTCATTATTCTCTCGTGGACATAATATCTTTGATAAAAATTCACGAACACTTGAAGGAGGAGGGTCATTTGACCAATATTTTATGCCAAAATTTACAAATGTCTCATACAATAATTCGAATTCTACATGGTATCGACAACAACATGTGTCTCGAACAGTGATAGGCCTGACATACCATGGTTTAAGCTTCACAAATGTGCTAAGGGAAATCTTCACATCAATATTACTCTCCATAAAGCTCTCGAATAATTCTACTTGACTGACTTGTGTTATATGTTTGGAATGAGATTCATAAACTCCCTTAGATATACGGCGTCGCAGTTGATCCTTTTCATTTGGCGACACACGAGAGTTCGAATCCCAAAACTCTTTTACCCTATCCCTCACACCATCAAGAATTCTATCATGATATGGACGCCTGCGGATATTAGCCCAACATGCTCCTTCATCATTCTCATCTATTTGAGTTCTAAATTTTGAATGCCTCCATAAACTTTTTCTTGATGTTTTAATCAATTTTGAAGTTGTTGACATCAACCGACTTGATGAAGTTCCTTTCGCAACTACACCTGTTAAAAGTGCTCTACGAGCATTCTTTGCAAAATTAGATCGCCCTTTGGCTAGTATGCCAAGCGCCGATGTCACATTATTTGTTACCATTTCATTTGCTAAAACCTCTTTTTCACTTTTAATGCCCAATAATTCCACAACATTTGTGAGAGATTTGTGCTTTATAAGTCCACGTAATAGTTGAGCTTGTGCTATGATAGATAAACCTTCAAAAGTATGTTTCAATACAGATTTTACTTTATCTCGAACTGTCCTTTTAGCCAATGGTGGTCTCAATTCTTCAATTTTAGTTGCATCCATATTTTCTAGAAACTTGTAGTTGTATACAACATTATTGGAACTTCCAACAAAATTATTGGAACTTCCAATTAATTGTAGTGAAATTGGATGTGTGGTTGCTTCTTCTTGTGGATCTGATGTTGTCCCTGCATAAAAAACAGTATTAAAACTTCTAATTTGAAATTGACATGTATACAAAATACAAAATTCAAATTGAAGAAACTAAATTGACTCACCAGTGACATTGATATCAATTATATTCTCGTTGACAAGTTCCTCAACATTTCTCATTTCCTCGTCATTGTCATGTACCTCTACATCTATTTCACGATGCTCTACCTCCACATTTCTTTCATGCCTTAATCTTTCCCTTTCCTCTCGCCATTTTTTTTTGTGATTTCTCATTTTTCTCCTTTAAATCTTTTCTTTTTCGATCGTACTTTGATATGCAATTCCTTTGGTTTCCCATGTTCACACAATTGGAAACCTAAAATCCAATTCTATTTGGACCAAATACCTAACAAAACATAAAGAGTTCAAACTAAGTACTTCATGCTTTCATAGATTTAAAGATTTCAAAAATACTCCATGTCTTCATAGAGACATTATGCAAAAATATTTCATGCATGCACCCAAAAAAATTTCAAAAAAAAAAATTTCACTCACAAAAACTTTCAAAAAATATTTCCCACCCAAAAAACTTGAAATTTTTTTTTTTTTGCCAAAAAAAATTTTGCGCACAGAAAATAGATTGGAGCACCCTCACTAGATTGACAGTCACCCCTAAAAGCCAGGCTCAAGAGGGAGAGCTAATTAGAAGAAGGTTGGTAAGATAGATCAACCTTTGGTCATTTCCCCTGGCTAAAAAACCCCATCGGCTAGCACCTATAGCCTAGAAGTAACATAGCCAAAATTTTATATGTGGAAAATTCAATGAAAAATATAAGTAACATAGCCACAATTTTATATGTGGAAAATTTACAAGCTACATATGTGCAAATTTCCAAACTACAGGGAAAGAATTCGGACCTCGGCAGTTTTCGTCGGAGTTGTGTGCAAACTTTCGCGCGAGAAAACTGTCGACCGAAAAATTGCGTCGATTTTTTATTGAAACATTTCATAAAAATCTTATATATATAACATTCAATAAAACTCTCGGCCGAGAGTTTTTATAACTCTTGTCCGAGAGTTTTATTTTAATAATATAACCAAAATTCTTCATTCGCGCGACATTCTGCACTGGTTGTTTTCGCGAATCCCATTTCCCATCTCTGCTTCCCTCAGATTCTAGGCGTTTGAAGGAGTTCTCAAGGAATGAGGAGGCTCCCTGAAGGAAGGAGATTTTGAATTTGGAGAGTGGAGTCGCGGACGTCGTCTTTGTTGAGGAGAGGCAAGACTTGTGGGAGTGGTCGTGCTATTGGTTGGAATCTGGCTATTGTTTGATTATGTGGATGTAATAGATTTAGATGGTTAGGAATGAATTATATGGATGGTTTTGAGATTGTTATGATAGTTTTTCTCTTAGTCATTGCCATCTATATTCTTATTGCCATATATAACCAACACAAGTCAAATGATTAGCCAGGAGGTGTATATGTTACACCAACCCTCTTCATCACAGGAGTCATCAGAGGATTCAAACAATCTGGAATCTACATGGTGTTTTGCAAGATGGAGTACTCTATGGAGAAAGTGGGTAGATACTCTAATCATATCTAGGCCCTGTAAAAATTTTGGTTTCCGATTATGTGAAAGGTGGTGGGCTGTTCCTGGGTGTTATTGTTGCTGTTGTTGTCATTTTTAATGGCATACTATTTCTGCCTGGTTTTTCCCATTGCTCCTTTCCATCTTTGTATTTTCGGTGATACATTTCAGGTTAATTTCAAATTTTTTTTCGGGATGACAGTCTGCAGTTATACTTCTAGGGGATGCAATTCGAATGTTGATAATTGAATGCAGCCTGATTGGTTGGTAAGGAGGTGTCAAATATTAATAACTTATGGCCGTTTGAACATGGAAGGGATTAGGCTCTGTACTTGGCATCTTTGAGTTTTTCGTAATCACATAGCTTTTCTTTCTCTCGAGGTTGTATGCAGACTACCTCTTTTATGTACACTGACAGTTACTAAATATGGGCTGCCAGACTATATTAGATTGAGTGCTCATATGATCCGCTGGAATATTTCCCCTATGGGACTGTCATGCCTCATTATGTGAACGGTTTTTTCTTGACTATTTTATTGTAGTGGTGGCTTTTTGATTTCATCAGTCTATTAAGTCACTGACAATTTTTTTTTAAGTGACTGACAAATCTGTCTCTGGGTGGTCATTGGGATTTTGTCTACTCAGAAGATTAGGGGGAGGGTCCCCTTGGGATTAGACTTTCCTCTTTCGGATTCTTCCTATCCTCTTCATTTAGTCCTCTTTTAAGTACTCACCCACGGCATGAGGTGTGGTGGAACCTGATATTTGACACCTGATTGTGGGGTTATTTCGGTCTGTGTCGCTACCTTCTTTATTCCTCTTTTCCTTTTAGATGTACTTTGCCTATCTTGGATGAGAGCGTGTTTTCTTTGCCCATATTAATCTTTGCCTTATCCTTCCTAAGTCGTGGAAAAATACCATTTGTTTTGGCTATTTCTCCATCTTTTTGGCCGAACTCCTGAGGAGTGTCCCCTAATGTAGCTGACTTACAGAATCAATGTAATATTTTTTTACAGTGACGGCACTGATATATCACTGTACTTCTGACGGATTAGAACATCAGGCAAGGTTATTAACAGGCTTGGAAGCCTTCACCTGGCAGTGAAGTTATGGATGTATTAAAATCAACACCGAATCAGGAGGAGCAGTCAATTGAACATGAGATTGATGATTTAATCATCCAAAGTGATTTTGGTAACAAGAAGCCGGAAACCACGAGCTCCGAAGAAGAAGACGACGCAAGAACAAGAAGAACTATTACAAACACAGGATGGAGATAAATGAAATTTATTTGGACTATGAAGACTTGCATAGGAGGGTGGCAAGCTTGCAGAAACATGCTATAATTGGACGGTGGATGTTTCCTGACAATAGTGATTTAGATAATCTTGTTTGAATTTGGCACAATTTATTTTTCTTATGTTGGTTTTTGTACATGAGCTGGCTTTTGTTTTGGTTGGATCCACAGTCATTATCAATACTGTGCAGCTTTTGGAGCAGTCATGGGTTCACACTTGGTTTTCACAAGCGAGCCTGATCTGAAGACTGACATCTGAATGTCATAATTGTGCATCAGGAGAGCCGGTTTCTTCTAGTTGTTTCTTTCATAACATCATAGTCTTTATTCTCATAAGATGCAATGGCTTATAGATTTCTACAGGGCCAACATTAGACACATCAAGGGAGCCTGTTTTTGTCTATGATTATTATGTTTTTTCTTCAATCCTTATGACTTCAGAAACAGATGGCAACATTTCCCCTTATTAAGGGCTGATCTGTTGATTTTTCTTTATCTGGACTCGCAATCTATTTGGGATGTTATGCACCCATATTTGTATGATCCCCACATACTGTTCTCACTTCAAGACTCCTCCTTTCTTAGAAGTTGTCACTTTGGAAACTGTTTCGGATCCGGTTTTCTTATCACCACATGATGGGAATGTAATGTTTTGTTAAATGCACTGTTAAATAAATGAATTTTCATTCCATGCTAAACAAGATACAAAGATTATGGAAGGATTGACATTTCTTCCAATGAAGTAGAATAACTTGATAAATTGTGTGATGGTTATCACTGTTGATCAGATTTTAAAGAAGAGAATTTCTAGCATATGCTTTATAAGACCACTTGGGTAAATAGTGATTAACCCTCAAACCAACTATTAGATTCGTTTCTTTTTAATTTCTTGATGCTGTGTTCTTGCTAGTTATGATAGGTGCTGAGTTTATTTAAATTAATTGTGAATCATCGGCCTTGATGACAAGCTAAAAATTTAAATTTCTGTAATTATTCAGTTTTCTTATTATTGAATCTTGCTCACTTCCAAAAACCTTGTTTGTAAACTTATTGGTCCTTTATATTTTAACCAAGACCTTTCTCACAAGTAGGAAGCCATTGTGAAGGGCAATTATTATAATTGTTTCATGTATCCATTCTCTCTGATTACTGTACTCCATTGTCTTTAGATAATAATTCGAAGCAAATTATAAGTGAAAATTTTGTCAACTTACTCACAAGTAGGAAGCCATTGTGAAGGGCAATTATTATAATTGTTTCATGTATCCATTCTCTCTGATTACTGTACTCCACTGTCTTTAGATAATAATTCAAAGCAAATTATAAGTACTTACTGGAGGCTTGTAAATCTACATTTCATTGGTATTTTAGTGATTGTTTGAAGGATCCCTTTTCTTTGATTACTATACTGATTGGCTATGGAATATGAGAAAGCTAGAGAAGTAACACAATCTCAAAACTATGGAATATCACTTTTGGTGTCATCGACACTTTCTTGTATGTCTTATGGAAGAAAATTCCACACAAATCACCCTGTTACACATGCAAAATATTCGGGCATGAAGAATTTGATGATAATACCTGTAAGCTCAGTTAATTTGGTGTCATCAATGATCCAATGTTGGGTGGAATGGTTCAAAACTCTTTTCCATCCTATTTCTGCAAGTAATATCTGTATGAAAGAAAAGGGAAAGAACACAATGATGCTCTTTTGCAAAATGCACTACAAGCCTTGCTTTACCTCCCTTCACCTTTACATCCCAAACTACAAACTCTAGTTTCCGAAATTGAGATTCTTAACTTTTACAAATCCCCATTGTTATAACTGCCTGTGTTTCAATCTTTAGTTATATCTCAAAGGAAGAAAGAGAAAGCACTGAAGATATATTCAATGAATAACTGTACCAAAAACCTGAAGTAAAGACCAAACATCATGACTCATTTGAACCACATTAGGCCTCCAAAAACCTGAAGTAAAGACCAAACATCATGACTCATTTGAACCACATTTGATGGGACATTCTTGAAGCCAGATTCATAATGTCCTCAAAATCCTTTCCTCTCTTATGCTCACGAAGATACTTTAACATTATTACAACTTGGTATTGTTTCTACTGCCCCTTATACCACAAAAGTAAATGTTGAGGTAGTATTTTGCTATATTTAATGTCACATAAGGCAAATATTTTCCCTTCCCAGCACAACCATTTGGCCTATAAGATGGATTTGGCCTAATGATTAATAAATCTAATATCAAGAATTGTTTTTTCCATAAAGGTTTCCAGGTTAATTTAGGGCATCCATGTGTCCTATTTTTAGTGTTGCTATTATCCTCTAATTCCTCTCTTTAATTTTATAATATAAAAAGGACATTTTTCTTTTAATATGATGTCATTCAAAAAATAAGTTAAAAAATAATTTATGGTTTAAGGTGGTCTATCTTCTTTAAATTCAAGTAATTTTACAATCCATGTGGTAAAACCAATCCTTTTGTAAAAGTCTATTGTTAGAGCACTCATTATTAAAAGTTGATCGCTAAAATTCTAATTTACTCATTTATGTAGTAATGGTAGTAATCGACAAATAATAAGACAAACACTAGTGGTCAAAATCAACTTCTTATCACAAAGATAAAAATCTGATCAATTTGAAGAAAACCACTTAAAATAATTTTAGAAATTAAAATAAATAAAAAATGTTATATACATTAATAAGCTATAATTTATCAATGCACACCAGGGAACGTGGCACCCTGTGCACTTCCCGATGGGGTTCACTTGGGCAGCCCATGTGGCTCCCGGTACTCACATTTAATTGGCTCTTAACTCACCGCGCGAACGTTAATTCTCTCGGTTGGCTCGCCAAGCGCCTGGTTATGGCGGTTCTATGTGAGACGGATTACATTTGCAATTGCTCGACTGGTGTGGCGGACGTTCATGGATCTCCTCCTCCCCTGCACGTGATTTTCTCTCCAGGCTGCGCTGATGCAAGTGTTAAAACAAACACTGGGAGGCGTTGTTCGTTAGCCGCTTGCTTTGAACCAGTTCCGGATTATCATTTTTCTCATAGTCCGTGGTGCAGTGTCAATCCTCCCTCTGTTCGTGGTCTCAGTGTTCTGGTTCTTGCTCCCTCAGCTCAACCCAGTGGCATCTCGGATTTTCATTTCTCCCCTGCCAATTCAGTTTGTTTCGTTGAGCCTGGTCCTGCGTCTGTCACCATGCCTCGTCTCCGCGAACGCATGAGATGCAGACACGGACCCAGTCGTGGGCAATCCAACCAGCGACGCCCTCCTCCTAGCAATGGCTCTGTCCCTACCTTGCCAGAAGAAGATGGAGCCCCTGTACCCGCGTTTTGCGTTGATTCCGTCGTTGCTCCCGTCGCCTCCGCCCCTCCACCCCCTGCTCGTGAGTCTCCCTGTGTCTCTCTCCCTCCGGTCCCTTCTGTCGCTCCTCGGCCCCTTCGACCCTCCATCAAACAAACCTCTAAGCGTGCTGAGCTCCGGTTTGATTGCACCTCCTGCAACGCTACCCTCACTGCTTTTATCACTGTAAAACTTCGTGAAGAAGTTCCCAATTTGGCTCCGCCCTGTTCTGCTACTCCTCTCTCCCCTCCTAGCTCCAGCTCCCCATGCGCGGCTCTAGCCACTTCTGTTCCTCCTTCTCAGCACGAGTACAGCATGGCGATGGGGCGCACCGGTAGAGGGAGAGCTCTCAGCGAAGGACAAGAGGACAGAAGCGACGCTTATGCCTGCAGAGTCATCGAGGAACCTCCCTCTCCTACTCATGGATAGCAGCTGCAAAGTCACTCAGGTTTTTTTGTTCTGTTTCTGTCGGAATCATATGCTTCCAAGCTTTACTGCTCTGCTGCATAAGCATCATGGATAGCAGCTGCAAAGTCACTCAAGTTTTTTTGTTCTGTTTCTGTCGGAATCATATGCTTCCAAGCTTTACTGCTCTGCTGCATAAGCATCATGGATAGCAGATGCAAAGTCACTCAGGTTTTTTTGTTCTGTTTCTGTCGGAATCATATGCTTCCAAGCTTTACTGCTCTGCTCCATAAGCACCGTACTATTTTTAGTATTTACTTTCATGTTAGCTTGTTTTGTGTAAACTTAAAACCGGTTTCTCTTTCATGGGCGGTTCAGACTTTGTGGTTTAAAGGACTGGTTTCCCATCCTGGGCAGTCCAGACACTCTTTGACTTGCTTGATTATCAAGCCCAGTGCTCAGGCTCACCAAGCTGATGCTGTGGCAGTTTTGTACCAGTAATTTTATACTTAATAGAATTAGTAATAAGCTATAATTTATTAAAATCCAATGTTAAACATTTTTAAATGTTTTGGCCTCAATATTTTATTCAATATGCAATAGATTTAATGGATGTTTTCACACATAATTATTTTTTGCATTATATAGGTTATAAAATATCCATTAAAAGCCATCTAATATTAAATAATTTGTATTTATACTTCATAGCATCATTTCAAAGCTATATGATTAGCTCTATGCATTCAACACAATATACAACGAAAAAATATTGAACCCTCCTCTTGAGTTGACATAAAAAAAACTCTACTCCTCCTTTGACATGATTTTGTGATGTATCTATATAACTTCACATTATATCCATTTCAGTTCTCTAATATAAATTAGTTGGATATTAGTTTGAATTTTGATTAGTTTAATTATATAAATTTAATTATTGATAAAATTAGATAACATTAATTTATCAAAACAATTTTTATTATGTTATTTTTAAAGTTGTTGAAATTAAAAAAAATTATAAAATTATATAATTAAATTATAATTTCATCTTTAGTTATTAAATTTTTACTTTGATTTTTTTTGTAAGTTTAGCAGAGCCTTTCTATTTTCCATTAATCAAAAAAGAGAAAAGTAGGTTATAATGAATAATGCTGGAAACCAGGTATGTTGCCCACCTTAAAGAGTTATAGGCCAACCAAAATTCATAAATTTTGACCCTAATACTGTTTGCTATATCCAATTTACTGTCCATTACATACAAGAACTTCAGAAATTAAATGCTACCTATAATATGCATGTCAAAATGACAAAAAAGAAAAGGATTTCATAAAACTCAATCATCAGATCGATCGATATGTGTCGAGTCCTTAAAATTGGAGCTAGACGTATCCACTTGATTCATACTTTTCAATTGGCACTTCTTGCAGCCTAGGAAGAAGTTATGGTGGTGTTGCAGAAGGTGGATTTCTTGGATATCCCTTCTCATTTAAGCTAAAATAGAGGCAGCTTTTGCGTCCCCTCCAATTTCCTGAACATTGACTATGGCATTTGCCAGTCTATATTTCAATGTCCAATAAGTATGGATAGACTATTGAAATAATGAGAGTATACTTCTAGTATTACGTGGATCCCTCAGAAACTCCATTTCCTCCTCTTGTATTTCACCCTCCTCTTGTTGAAAATGCAGCAAGATGATGGAGCTTGGTGAAATGAAGTCGCCTTCACCAAGTGGGCCAGCAAGCTATTTTTGGAAAGTGAAAGGTTTGGTAAATGCCCATGCAGTCAAGGGGTATGATGTGGTCTTCAGCGAAGGAAAGGATTTTCTGCGCAGGAAGACCACTGGAGAGACCCAGAAGATAGGGGTTCGAACCAAGAACCTTTATCAGTTGCAAGTAGATGGCTGTGCAGCAATGGCATGCAAAGCAGGAGAAGTGGTGAGCCGGGATGATGAGGGCAAACTGTGGCACCAGAGATTGGGCCACCTTCACCATGGAGCTTTGAAGATCCTGCAACAGATTTCTACTGGGCTTCCTAAGGGCACCCTTGCGCAGTCAGATCAGTGCAAGGGGTGTACTTTGGGAAAATATGTGAAAGCCACCTTTCACGAGAAGGATAGTCGCGCCACGAAGATCCTTGAGAGAGTTCACACAGACGTGTGTGGTCCTTTCTCAGTAGCTTCGACAGCAAAGCACAAGTACTACGTGATCTTTGTTGATGATTTCTCTCGAAAGTGCTAGATCTTCTACATGCAGAAGAAGAGCGATACATTCGCTAAGTTCTGTGAGTTTAAAGCACTGGTCGAGAAGGAATCGAGGAAGAAGGTGAAGGCTCTCAGGGGCGACAATGGTGGTGAATTCATCTTGGCTGAATTCAAGGACTTCTACAGCGCAGAAGGGATTCGGAGAGAGCTCATCGCACCCCATAACCCATAACAGAACGGGGTGGCTGAGTGGAAGAACAAAACTATTGTGGGTGCTGCACGGGCGATGTTGCATGATCAGGGCCTACCCCTTCACTTCTGGGCTGAGGCATGCAACACAGCAGTATATGTGTAGAACCGTTGTCCTCACAAGATTCTTGGCATGAGTACACCAGAGGAGGCTTATTCTGGCAAGAGCCGTGACCTTTCCCATTTGCGGATTTTTGGCTCTCCTGTCTACATGCATGTGACGAAGGATGCAAGGAAGAAGCTAGATCCAACTGCCGAGGTTGGAATATTTGTGGGGTACACTGATACACCACAAAACTATCGGGTGTATGTGTCAGATAGTCGCAAGACTGTTGTGCGACGGGCTATTAAATTTCAGGAGGAGAAAGCCATGCAGTGTTCACTTGAGAGGGAGCCACACTTGCATGCAGAGGAGGAGCTGTTAGCTCCCAAGGATGAGTCTACGGATGTGGATCAGCCAGTATTTCATGATAGATCCAAACACATCGACATCAGGTACCATCATATCAGATACTGTGTTCAGCGGAGGATCATGATGCTTTCATATATTCCCACGGAGGATCAGGATGCAGACATCTTGACGAAGGCGCTCACCAGGAGCAAATTCGAGTTTCACAGAGGCAGGATAGGGGTTGCAGATAATCCATATCTTGCTGAGAGGGAGTGTTAAAAATGCAGCAAGATGATGGAGCTTGGTGAAATGAAGTCGCCTTCACCAAGTGGGCCCGCATGGTATTTTTGGCGCAAAGTCTATTTTTAGACTATGTCTATTTTTAGACATATGGATCATGGACCGGGAGCTGCAATATGCTATTCTTGGATGATTGGTCGAGTTGGTAAAAATAGATGGACCTCTATTTTTAGCATTTAGGTCGAAGTCTATTTTTAGACTGGCAGGCTAAAAATAGAACAGTCGAATATTATTTACCCTTAATAATATTTGGACTCTAAACTTCAGTTTACTCTCTTGGAGCACTTCAGTTTGACCCCCGGATGTGGGGCATGCAGCGGCCAGAAGGATTTACGCTTTTCCTATGGGTTAGTTGCGCTAATGCATGGTTGACTTCAGTTAGAGCTCAAGTGGCGGAGTTCGATGGAGTTGATGCGACAGTTAATGGAGATGGTGTTCTGGTTAACTAGTTGAACTAGTTGTATTTAGTTTAACTGGCTAATACACTAGAGATGAGTTGTGTAAATTAAATATTATTTAATTCACTAATTATTAACTCATTATTCAACTAAAGAACACATCAATTTAACTCGGTGCATGGACAATTCAGTGGCGACAAGTGAAAGAGGTAGATGAAAGGGTTGAGATAGCTATCAATTGTGACATTAGTTGTGCATGAGATTTGCACCACACTTGGAGGAAATTACCAATGAGAATTGCGTAGTTGGAGCTAGTGAGATTCGAACTTGGATCTCTCATTAGACTAGCGTTGATTGCGCAATAGAGGCAAGAAATTAGTGGATGAGTTTTGAACCTTTGACTTGTTCAAAACCAATCTAGTTTGTGTGTAGCTTTGTGAGATAGTACTGAGTACTTGTGACAAAGTTCATCACCCTATGACAAAGAAATGTATTCCATTGTGCAAGCCTGTCGACACCTGGTTTCACCTCCATCTCAAGAAATAACAAAGGGGAGAAAGGCACAAAGCCTCCGAAACCCTCCACCAATACAACCCCCACCAACACTGCCTCAACCCAACAAAACAACTTTGAAGTTCTGAGCAATCTTGACTCATTAGAGCACCCTATAGTCTCCCAGGCCCCCACTGATCAAGATCCGTCATTATTAAGTCAATATTTGATTACAACCAACGCCCCAAGCACAACCTCAGATTCAATCCACGCCCAGGCACCACAACACAAACCATAATCCTCTCCCATTCAGATTAATACCAGCCACACCTCACTGCGAACCCCTCAATGCACATAAATGCAAACATAACAGCCATCCTCAACCACTTCAAACAATCCTTTGGAGGAGATCCTAGGCAATCTAGATCTCCAAAAGGTCAATGAGCAATGGTCCAAACTGGAAGTCGATGCCATTCCCCAAGAACACTTGGAGAAGATAGAAATGGCATACCTGCAGTTGGAATACATCAACCAAAATGCAGCCAAAAGGCAATGGGGAAATAGCAACCAAACGAGCATTCAAGCCAACCTGGATTTGGATCAATACAAGCCACAAGGACCAGGAAGAAAAAGAGGGCGCAAATCCACAAGACACCAAATACAAGAACCAGGCAGACGCCTAATCAATGAAGGAAAAATCAGGGCCATGGTCCTATCGGCTCCAAAGGTAGCTCAATGAAAATCACAACCTGGAACATCAGGGGGCTCAACAGCACCAACAAAAGAAGGATCTTGAAAAACCGCTTATTCTGGCTACACCCAGACATCATACTTCTTCAAGAATCAAAATGCTCTCCCAAAGGCACAGAGACACTCAAAAAACTTGTTTCCAACAGTCATCACTGCATAAGCATAGATGCTATCGGGCAAGCAGGAGGGTTACTCACGTTCTGGAACAAAAGAAAATTCTTCTTGCAAAATGCTCTGTCCACCAAGCACTCGTTATCGAACATTTTCAACATGCCAGACTCAGGGCAATCGATCTGCATCACCAACGTGTATGGACCCCAACGAATCCAAGAAAAGCTGAAGATGCTGCTAGACCTGGACGAAGTCAGACAACACCATGGGGCAAACCACTGGATTTTAGGTGGAGACAACAACATGATCACCAATCTAGCAGAAAAAAAGGGAGGCTTACGAAGATTGGATAAGGACTCGGAAGCATTCAACACCTTTATTGTTGAATCCAAACTCATTGACATCTCCACAGTCAATGGTCTGCATACCTGGAATAATAAGCAAGGAGGAAACAGTCAGATAGCATCAAGTCTCGATAGGTTCCTCATGTCGGAATCCATTCTGTTGCAAAATATCGACATGGAGGCCAGCATTCTGCCTATCAAAGGATCTGATCACTGGCCAGTGCAGATTCACTTCACCAATTTGGATAAGCCCCACAACAGACAATTCAGATTTGAAGCCTTCTGGACAGAGCACCCATCATTCATGCAAAACATACAACGCTGGTGGACTCAAGCCACCATAAGGAGCAACAATATCATGTACATATTCCAGCAGAAGTTCAAAACAATAAAAATCAACCTCAAATGCTGGAACAAAAACACCTTTAGCGACATATTTCAAGCCAAAAAAGAACTCGAGGAAAAAATGGCGAACCTCCAGCAATCTTTGATCAAAGAAGGGCCCAATGATGAAAGAATAGCTCAAGAATCAAATCTGCAAAGGCAATGGGAAGAACGGTTAAAACAAGAAGAGCTGCTATGGAGACAGAAGTCGAGGGTGCAATGGTTAAAACAGGGAGAACGCAACACTAGTTTCTTCCATAAGTCAACCATCCAGCATAGAGCACATAATCGCATCCTCTCCCTCAAAAAAGATGATGGCGATCAAGTTTATAAAAGGGAGCATATAGGATCTGAACTCAACTCTTTTTTCACTTCTCTTCTCAGCGATCCCATTCAAGATAGAACTCGAGCCATCAATGAAATTATCGCTGCCATTCCCAACTTAGTTACAGAGGAGCAAAACTCCCTCCTTCTAAGAGAATTCACTAAGCAGGAGATTGAAGAAACAATCTTCAACATGGCCTCGAACAAGGCTCCCAGACCAGACAACTTTACAATCGAATTCTTTAAAGCTTGCTGGCCCATTATTAAGGCTAACCTTCTCAACCTAGTAAGGAACTTTCACAGAACCAAGAAAGTTTTGCCTGCCATCAATGCCACATTCCTCACCTTAATTCCCAAATCAAACCAGGCTGACTCCCCCGACAAGTTTCGTCCCATAGCCCTTTGTAATGTCCTTTACAAAATCCTTTCTAAACTGATGGCTAGCAGACTTAAATCTGTCCTCCCCTCAATCATTTCTCAGGAACAAACTGGCTACGTTGAAGGTAGGCAGATCACTGACAGCATAATCCTCACTCAGGAAGTGTTGCATTCTCTCAAAACAAAAGGGACTCCAGGTATGCTTATCCAGCTTGACCTTTCAAAGGCCTTTGATAAAATCAGCTGGCACTATATGAGAGCAATCCTCCAGGCTTTTGGATTTAGTCAGCAATGGACAAATTGGATAATGGAACTGGTCTCAGGTGCTTTCTTTTCAATGCTACTAAATGGAGGACCCCTTCAACCCTTCATTCTGTCCAGAGGTATAAGGCAAGGAGATCCCCTATCTTCGTTTCTCTTTGTCATTATAGCAGAAGGGCTAGGAAGATCCTTAGCCAAGGCAAAATAGCAGAATCAACTCAAAGGCATCAAACCGGTACACCAAGGACCCACAGTAACGCATCGGCAATTCGTAGATGATACAATGCTCATGGGCGCCCCCATAGTGCAGGAAATTCGAACCATCATATTTTGTGGAAAACATGAGGTCACCTCTAATGATAGAAGAAGCTTTGGATTTTAAAGATCAAATAGAGGATGATGTCATTAGTAATTTCATTAATAAATCACAAAATGCATCTCACTTGCAATGTCACATGATTGAGGCAGCATTCGACAATAAAGAAGAAGAAGATCCTTTTAAAGACATCCATGATCAAGCAATACCTACTACCTCTGTGAATAATACTAAGGTTGTAGAAATTGAACCAGGAAAAACCTTGAACATTAACAAGAATCTCACTGCTGAACAACAAGAGAAATTGGTCCAATTATTACGAAAATACAAAGCAGCCTTTGCATGGGATTACCCCGATATGAAAGGAATTGACCCACAATTATGTACTCACCACATTTACATTGAAAAAGACGCAAGACCCATTCGTCAACCTCAAAAGAGACTGAATCCTCACCTTAAGGATGCTATGAAAGATGAATTACAAAAATTATTGGATGTCAATTTTATCTATCCAATATCTGATAGCAATTGGGTCTCCCCATTAGTGGTGGTACCTAAAAAGAATGGAAAGTGGAGGATATGTGTAGATTACCGTGAACTCAATAAAGCAACACAAAAAGACCACTTTCCTCTTCCTTTCATTGACCGGGGATTAGACACATTGGCAGGAAAGAAGTTCTTTTCATTTCTGGATGGCTTCAATGGATACAACCAAATTCAAATTGCCCCTAAAGACCAGGACAAGACTACTTTCACCTGCCCATGGGGTACATTTGCCTACCGAGTCTTACCTTTTGGCCTATGCAACGCTCCTGCTACATTTCAAAGGGAAATTCTCAGCATCTTTGCAGACTTAATAAATGAAGGTCTCGAAGTATATATGGATGATGTCACTCCTTATAGGGATGATTTTGAACTTGCATTGCAAATCTAGAAAAAGTATTGCAAAGATGTATAGACACTAGGCTTTGTTTAAGCAATGAAAAATGTCTTATGATGATGACTGAAGGAGTTATTTAGGCCATTATATTTCAGCAGAAGGAATTCAAGTAGATCCAGCTAAAATTCAAATACTCTTGTTAATTCCTACACCTACTACACAGACAGAGGTACGTAGCTTTCTTGGATTTTCTGGTTATTATAGAAAATTTATAGAGCATTATTCTCGAATAGCTGCACCTTTATATGCGCTGACTAGAAATATTGATTTTGTTTGGACAGACAAATGTGACAATGCTTTTAATGATTTGAAGAAGCTCGTTGCAACAGCCCCTGTGCTGAGGGGCCCAAATTGGAATTTACCATTCCAAATTTCATCTTACGCCTCAGACACAGCAATTGGAGCAGCACTTGGGCAGGAGGAAGACAAAAAGCCATATGCAATTTACTACATTAGCAAAAAATCTGACCCCTGCCGAATTAAACTATACTGTGACTGAGAAAGAATTTTTGGCTGTAGTTCACGCTATAAATAAATTTAGGCATTACATAACTGGGTATCCTGTAGTGCTTTACACAAATCACTCTGCCATTAAGTTTTTATCAAATAAACCTGTTACGAATGGGAGAGTAACTAGATGGCTGATTTTACTGCAGGAATTTGATATCACGATCAAGGATCGACCGGGCAAAGAGAACCCTGTAGCTGACTTTCTGTCCAGGATGCCAAAGCGAACAGATGTAGAACCAGTTGAAGATCACTTCCCGGATGAGCATCTCTTCGCTGTTACCACCAGAACACCATGGTATGCTGATATAGCGAACTATTTGGCAATAGGTAAATTACCCAAACATCTATCCGTTAATGAACGAAAGCAAATAATACATCGTAGCACCCGTTTTTCATGGATAGGAGGTTACTTATTTCATACAGGTGCAAATATGCAAATAAGAAGATGTGTTAGGGACGATGAGGTATATGATATTTTGAAAGCATACCATGACGGACAGTGTGGCAGACACTTTGCAGATCGTAGAACAACACATAAAGTCCTACGGACTGGCTATTATTAGTCTAATATCTTTAGAGACGCAAAAAAATTTGTGCAGGCCTGTGATAGCTGTCAAAGGGCTGGTCGACCTGGGCAGTCTGATGAAATGCCCTTGAACCCTCAACTAGTGATTGAACCCTTCCAACGTTGGTCCCTTGACTTCGTTGGTCCTATTAGCCCTCCATCGAACCAGAAAACATATATCCTAGTTGCTACTGAATACGTTACTAAATGGGTTGAAGCAGAGCCTCCTTCAAAAGCTACAGAGGATTCCGTGATACATTTTCTTTTCCAAATTTTCGTGCGGTATGGCCTCCCACGAGACATAATCACAGATGGGGGACCACAGTTTATAGGTAACAAATTGGCTGAAACATTACAGAATTACCATATTCAGCGTAAAATTAGAACTCCCTACCACCCACAGGCCAACGACCAAGTCAAAAGCACGAATAAGGTAATCAAATCTATACTGACAAAAACGGTTGCTTCACATAGGCGAGATTGGGCCTACAGACTACCAGAGGCATTGTGGGCGTACCGAACGACATGGAGACCTACCACAGGACATTCGCCATACCAGTTGGTATTTGGAAAAGAACCCATCTTTTCTATCGAATTTGAAATTCAGACATTACGAACAGCTCAAACGATAGGTCTGAATTTAGATGAAGCACAGGCAAAAAGACTGCAGCAACTGAATGAATTGGATGAAATCAGACTCTCTCCTCTTCAGCGCACCGCATTAATCCAGCAATAGAGAGAAAAATGGCATGACGCCCACATTAAACAAAGGATCTTCCACGAAGGAGATTGGGCACTTCTATATGATTCTCGGTTTCGGGATTTCCCTGGAAAACTCCAGACTAGGTGGCTTGGACCCTACGAAATTTAGAAAGTGCATGATAACGACACTCTCACACTAGTCACCATTGACGGATATGGGCATTCCTTTAAGGTTAATGGCCATCGAGTTCGATTATATCGTAAGCTTCTTACCCGTGAATCCTTTTGCCAGCAGTGAAGGGAAGACTCCACCATTGAAATTCTTGCTGAAGGGGAGAATCCCTCTCCCGCGCCAGTTTGATAAATTGGTTTTTTTAATTTTTGTACATAATGCATTCTTTTTTTTCTGTTTTTGGAATTCGTTTCCTTGTTAATACTTCTTTATTTCGTTTGAATTTAGTTTCTTTAAAAACAAAAAATAATAAAAATTATGTGTTTTTTTCGCGTTGTTGTTCCTTTCTAACGGAACATCACTTCTGCTGTTCCTTTTGAAAGGAACAGCAGTTTCGTAGAGTGTTTTTGCTGTTCCTTTTAAAAGGAACAACACCTTCGTAGGATTTTTTTTCCGTTCCTTTCGAATGGAACAGCAGTTTCGTGCAGTGTTTTTGTTGTTCCTTTCAAACGGAACAGCATGTCCGCAGAGCATTTCCTTGTTGTTCCTTTTGAAAGGAACAACAGTTTCGGAGATTATCTTTGCTGTTCCTTTTAAAGGAACAACACTTTTTGAACGATTGTTTTAAGTTTGTATTTAAAGCACGATTGTTTTGAACGATTGTTTTAAGTTTTCAATACAAAAATACAAAGAAAAAATAAAGCACTTCCTCAAGTATGAATGAAGGACAATGGTTCCATGGGTTACAAAACAACTATGTCAAGGTTATGGACACCTGTGGGCAGCAAAGCTCTGTTAATGGTATTGAAGTCATACTTATACAAATCAATAGTTATTTAACCCTCTTTCCTATAATTTTTATTGAATATCAAACAAAATGGATAAAATTCCTTAAGTTCTATCCCCGAACCATCACACATGAAAAATATTATAAATCGGTCATATTAATTTAATGTGGTAAATAGCGCAATTACATTAATATTTTGCTGTCCCTTCATCTCATACTTGAATTATTACAATGCGATTCCCTCATTATTACCGATTTATCTTACGCATCGATTTCAGTAATTACTTAATTTGATTGAGTTTATCATGATTGCGCCTGTTTTTTCACTGCCGTCCTATTGTTGTTCCACACATCCCACCTTAATCGATGGTCGAGGTCGACCTTTCATTCGTTTGGGGGGCGGAAATATCTGCATGCAGATCAGAGAATTGGAAAAATTCTCGGACGAGAGTTTTTCCAACTCTCGTCCAAGAGTTTCTCCAACTCCCGTCTGAGAGTTTGCCCGAGAGTTTTGTGACCACAACTCTCAGACGAGAAAATGAAAAACTCTCATCCGAGAGAATTTTAACTCAGTTAAACCCGATCAAACTCTCGTCCGAAATATTTAAAATTTCTCGGACGAGAATTTTGAAAACTCTCGGCCGAAAAATTTAGTTGACTTTTTTCTCGGCCGAGAAATTAAAAATTTCTCCCGAATTCTAACCATCCGCCAAAAACTGTTTCCCAAATTCGCGATTTGACCCAAAAGGCAAAACCATAAGCCTTTCTTCATGTAAAATATGCATCATTCACCTTGTCTACAGTATAGGAAATCGACATGTTATAGCACATTGGATCTTGAAAACCAAAAACATATATAAAATTTCTCAATCTTTAAGCCAAATATATGACATAAAACTAGCTTCGAGACACAAGTTATTTCTCCCACAGAGGATAAGTTGCTCCATTATAAGGATCAAGGTTGTTCCATGAGTATGTGTTAATGATGAACATGATAAAATTTGTTGTTAGAAAAACTCTTTAGGACACAAAACCATAATACACATTACATTGCAATACAACTCAACTTAATTCAAGGCATTGGAATATATATATATATATATATATATATATATATATATATATATATATATATATATATGCACTCCAACATTAAAATATATATATATATATTGAAATTAATAAATGTTGGTATTAACTTTGATTTACACATTATCCAATTCTATCGATTTATAAGTTATGCCAACTTTGTGCCAGTTGCAATGTATAAATGGTGGTATAACCTCTCCTCCAAAGAAAATTATAAACCCAATTGATGGAAATTTGACTAACAGTTCTATGTATGCCTTTGCTTTATCTTCGATGGTGCCTCTTTCACCCAAATCCAACAATCAAGACGTCATCGTTTTCTTCAATGTAATTCAAACAACCATCGTTGGGAACAAAGGCAACACTCTTTCCGTTCTTGATAAGTTGAACTCTTGCACACTTAGGAATAGCAAATTTTTGGTGCTTAGCCTCAACACCATGTGGGAGGAATCACATGTGCACCTGAACTCTTCTAAAGTTTCTCCAAGGTTGCACTCGCGAGACTTAATCTATGCGGCTACATTAAGACACATTCCACGCTCCAAATAATAACATTGCTATTCCATGTATTATAAACACATCGCTTCCATGTATAACGACGCGGTTGCTCCATGTTAAGACATTAAGACTGCTCCAAAGGTATTCCGCATCAAAATGTTGGCATCAACGTTAGGTATTATACAAACACTCTCTAGAGATATTACCCGAAGGGAGAATGCCTTCCAAGTCAATCAACGCCAATGGAAGTTAAAGAAATATTATATAGCTATGGGTAGCAAAGAATGAATTAATAACATCGATCTATTCACCGATGAAGAACACAAGTGTTTCCATCCTAATGTGGGAGATATCATTATCGACCAGTATGATTTGAAAGCCTTGTGAAAAAAAAAAGCTTCGAAACAGATCCATGCACGTCTTCAATAATGTATTGGATGAACACTATTCAATAATATATTCGATGTTACTATTAGCTGGAAATATATAACATGATACATAATGCTGTCACTACATATTGGATGCTCATTGTATATCACTCCTATCAAAACCAATTCATATTGCCTACTTGTCTTTCACCACTGACATATAACACTAATAACATTGCCTAAAGGATAATGAAACCAATTTTTAAAGAGTTTTCACCACTGACATATAACACTAGTAACATTGCCTAAAGGATAATGAAACCAATTTTTAAAGAGTTTTCACCACTGACATATAACACTAGTAACATTGCCTAAATTAGGATAATGAAACCAATTTTTAAAGAGTTTGCTCTCACAACATGCATTTATGTGTCTCTTTGTCATCTGACCACTAGTAGCTTTGTCCGACAAATAATGCCAATTAAAAATTTAATCCTCGGATTATTGTAATGTATGTCTGAACATAAATCCAAAATGTCAGGTTTGCTTCTCAGAATATTGGAAGGCCCGGTTCAATAATTGTGCCAACATTATCTAGCACAGGTAATGCTTCCACACTGCTAAGGTCAATCATGATTTTAAATGGAGTTGTTCAAACACATATTTTCATAACACCCACATGGCATAGATAGCAGATATGTCAAGCATTCCATCGGATTTCAAAGCTATTATGTACATTTCTCTAAGCTTCCCCAGATCCCCAATCCTATTGGACACACTTTGTACCTCACCATAAAAATCTCTAAGAACATATCAGGATGTGTTCCTACTCAATAAATTCCACTTCCTTCTGCCAATATCACTCAGCTAGAGATGCATAGTGTCTTACGTGCTGCAAATTAGCATTTTCTCCCCCTCTTTTTTTGTCAAAGTAAGTTCTTACTTCTCAAGATTCAAAGCCTTAAAACAACAGTCTTCACTGATCCATATAATGCCAAATATTTTCTAATGACATCCTTGGGTGAGATATCATATTTCTTTTACCTAGACTTACTTTTCTTCTCATAATTTGAATCATAAAATTGTATGGATTTTTCTTGCCAAATACCATTTCTCAAGGTGTTTTCTGGCTCAATATTACTGAATTCAGAACGGGCTACACTATAGAATTTCAAGGCTTCTTCATACTAGAATTTCACATCTTCTATCATATGCTTATAAGCATTCTAGAGAATACCACACCTCTTATAGAAATATATCTTAGATACCAAAGACTCTGCCCATGCTTTTTTGTTGTTTCCAGAAATGCAATTGATCACAACGATATTGGTGAATATTAACTTCTCTAAATGTTATAATTGCTTCAAAAGAAAATTCAACATATTTTAAATCTCTATTGGATAGCTTCCGACCCAATTCATTAAATACCAAACCTTTCTTCCTAGTTGCTAGTTGAAACTCCTCTGCATCATGGATGATAATTTCGAACAATATTGTTAGTGATCCAAATCCATCCACTAAAAACCCTAGTGCTTCTTATATGTGAGACCATGCAATATATTCAAATCATTTTTCTACATCTAAAGTAATATTACTGATAGAGATTGCACTTTACTTTCAAGCTGGCCTTGTTTTCCATCTTTTTGCAGATGTCTTAACATTGATATAAATTGCCTTTTATTTCTCTAGATCCACTTATGTTTTCTTTAAATATTATGGGACTTCTTTCCCTAAGATATTACTGCTCTATCTTAGGCATTTACAATATTCTTCATGTTTCATGAGCAACTCCCCATGAGGCCATAATGACTTCATTTTGTCATTGAAGTTACAAGATGATCCTTTTCCTTCCTCATACATACTTTAGTGTACTTCTTTCGTCATCTTCATTTCCTTTTGGCTCATTGTTTGGTTCGTTCTAAGTGAATTATTCTTTCAGTTTGGAGCTCTTTAAGGTATAATGCAGCTTGCAATCCTTGGCTATGTGGAAAATATTGCTACATAAATAACACCCTGTTTGGACATGAAATGGAGGAGATGGTTTGTTTCTTCTTGAATTCATGTTCTTCTTTTTATACATTTTGCATTCAATAGCTTATGTCCAAATCCATTGCATAAATAATAGTAACCATAGAAATAGTGTGTGTGCCTGATTGTTGATGTTCCCCTTTCTTTGCTTGCTAGATAGTAACGTCTTGTTTGCTACATGTTTTGATGAAAAATGTTGATCTTGTTGTTCTTACAATATGCTGCTATGTGTCCAGATTCATGGAAATAGAAGCATGAGGTATATTCTCTCCTTTGAGATTTTCCAAAATTTGTCAATTCATCTCTAGGAGAAAATGGCCTTCTAGTATATGACCATTTCTTCGCCTTGTTTTTTGGTTATAGATGTTGCTCCTTGTTTTTATTTGTTTTTTACAAATCATGTTGTTGTTGGCTTCTTCTTCTGTAAGTCCATTTTGTGTTGCTTCATTATCCTTCATGACTATAGTTGATCCACTACATTTTTCTAAGTTCTTCATGGAGACAAGCTGCTTACACAAAATGTTCATTTAATCTAACTCTCTTCTAGCTAAAATAATTTCAGACTGTAACCTTCCATACTATACATATTTCTCCTTCAACTGACTATTCACCATCTCTTCTATTCTCCTTACCTCTTCAAGCTCCATCTTCGGATTAACAATTTCTTCCTTGTACTCTTGCTCTCTCTCATCACATATTTACAACAATTTCTTATAGTCTATGATCTCATTCTTAAATATTTATATTTCATTCAAGGCTATGTCAATCTTGATTTTTTCTTTAGCTAAATTTCAGTCATGAGAATCGGGTGCAGAACAAGTCTCATTTGATTTTTGACAAGACTTCTTCTTCTTCCTCTTACAATTCTCTTTTTCTGCACTACTGCTACTAGTATCTTCTTCATGAATAAGTTGTAGTATATCCCATGTTTCTTTTGCAGAAGTTCAATTTATTACTGTATCAATATCCTTATTATGAAGATTATTAAACACAACACATTTTTCTTTAGCATTCCACTATTGTTCTTGCAAAGAGGGAGAATCTTTGCAATAGCCATCACATACTAGTTTCCACACACCAGGTCCATAAGCTATCAATTCAGATTTTGCCTTATATCTCCATACATGAAAGTTTGTTTCACTCAACATAGGTACACTTTGATAGTCCATGATCTACCTTCAAGCTATTAGGCTTACACCAAAGGAACCATCTCTGATATCAATTGATGAAAACTTGACTAAACTAAGAGGGGGGGATGAATTAGTTTAGTCGATTCATGGATATTAAAATTATTTTCATTAAAATCATTAACTGAAACATTACATGAGCATCTTAATAGATAATTACCAAAAAATTGAATATGTGAACAAAAGTAATAAGAAGACCAATACATCACATCAACACATAAAAAAAATGCATATGGACACCAAATAAAAGTGGAAACCCATAAGGGAGAAAGACATGATTTTATTATTGTTTTGATGAAAAGGGAAGCTCCTACTCCTTATTTCATTTGATTTTCTATAGGCTCCAACCTACAAGAGGTTGCTACCTCAAATTTATGCAAGCTACAACATGCAAGGAAGCTCCAACTCCCATATGTTTTCTGCATGCTACCACCCATAGGAGGCTCCTACCTCAACTAGCTCCAACTGAATATTTATCAAGTCACAACTTGAAAGGAGACCGCAATCCCCGAATACAAAATGAAAACAATGTGTTGATTTACCAGGTCATCAATTCTTCATACCTCCATCTTTACTTCTTCCTCTTCTCCCCTTCAAATATACTTCACATTAGCTTCATATGTGCCAGGTAACTAATGCATAATATATAAATAAGCTCTCACAGATTCTCTCATTCTCAAAACTATTCCTACCCTCCAAAATCACATCTTTTATAAAGATAATTTGTTGTCTATTTGTACTCCACATAATAATATGAAGTGAATAGGCTTGACTCTTTGCCTTCCACTCATTCGTTTCCAAACTCTTCATATCTTGAATATTAGAACAAAAATAAGTAATCCATCCAATAATAATTTCAGCCACATGTAATGATTAAATGCATCAACCTAATGCCAACATCAAATAATAATATTGATCATTAATGCATCACAAAAATATTTGCAACATATTTGTCGTTGCCTTGGAGTATTTCCTTTGCATCACAACAATTCATCACAATCAACAATTTCACATCACAACAAATTATTCAATATAGCAATCTTTGTTGTTGCTCCTTCATTGTTCCTTGCTACTACTCCTTTTCTTGTTGCTTCTCCTTCATTGTTCCTTGTTGTTGCTCCTTTGCATCTCATATTTTCCTTCTCTTTTGCTTATTTGTTGCCTCTTCACTACACTCTTTCCTTCTTTGCCTTGCTGCTCCTGTTGCTCCTTTTCTCATGAATACCTTGCTGCTACTCTTTGCCTTATTGTGCTTCTCCTTGCCTTGATGCTCCTTTGCCATCAATGAAAATAATCCCAACACCTCTTATTCAATTTTGAGAAGGTCAATTTCACATTCACTACCAAAAAGAATTTGTATTGCATGATTCCAACATTATTTTCCTTTTTGGATGAGAAAAAGTCCTTTTGACTCTCACCTAGAAAGAAAAAAACTTATCTCACTTCTTTTCTATGGAAAGAGATTATTTTTCATTGAAAAACAATAAGTTTTTTTACCATATTATTCCAAACATTAACAAATATAAAGAATATAGAACCTCAAATAGCTATATATATATATATATATATATATATATATATATATATATATATATATATATATATATATAGTTTTTAGTGAGAAAACTTCGTCAATTTTTTTTGGCACTCTTTTAAAATTATTTGGCTACATATTACACCTTAATAGTCAAATAAAAATTGATTATATTGTTGTAGCATGTATGTATTATTGAAGATGCATGGACTTAAAAATTTAGCAAAAATATTAACTAAGATCATAATGATTCAATTGGTTTTTCACTGTGGGGAATATTTTTAATCATATATCGTTGGAGTATGGGCATTGAACATGGGTAAAATTCAATAGTCCATTCATTGACTCTTGATTCATATTACTATATGAAAATGGGTTGGATTTGCTACATGGAGACTCTAGATCTCTATTTATGCAATCAAATCACTTGATTTCGGCATTGAACATGGGTAAAATTCAGCAGTCCATTCCTTGACTCTTGATTCATATTACTATATGCAAATGGATTGGATTTGCTACCTGGAGGCTGTAGATCTCTATTTATGCAATCAAATCACTTGATTTTTGAAGAGGGATTGTTAGGAAGATTATGAATCATAGATCCACTGAGGAGATGCAAGGTCAACTCATGTATTGAAGATATGGATTGCTAGTGTATATATAGGGTAGAACTAAGTCATTGGATTGAGTCATTGGTTTAGTAGATCACTCAGAGAAATATCACTATTTTAAGAAGTTAATAAAAAAATAAAAGATGTACATTTCATTGAACAATTAGAAATTCTATTTTCAATTGGTATATTGTAAAATGACAAATTCTAATAAGAGAAAAAAAAATTACATTGCTACATTTATTTATTTTTCTCTTTGAGAAAAATATTTCAACTATATTTTTCTTCTTAAACACATATTTTCCCTATCAATATTGATTCGGATTTAATAAATCTTTGAGAGACCATTTCAATGATACATTATATACTCAATTAGGTTCTGTATAGTGACATATAATCTGCATTTTAATGGCTAAATACCTCATGATTATACAAAATCCAATTCTTACGAAATAAATATATTAAAATAATAGATGAATACTAAAAATACAAAAAAAAATCCCTTTGATGCATATTTGAATAGTACCACTAAAATCATTAAAAATATATATTATTGAAAATGAAAAAGAAATTTACCAATAACAATCCAATATCAATGAATTTACCCTCAAATGATGTGTTCTCCTTCGATTGCATGCATTTCCAATGCTAGTTCTTCTATGACTTCTTATATCTAAAAGAATCCACAACATATCAATCTCAAAACTAGAGTATAAAATAGTCCTCTTATCATCCAAGTTCCTTTGAGATCGGCAAGAAAATATGACTTTTAAGATTTTTTTTAGCGGTTTGAGAAATATAATAATATAATTAGAAAACAACAACAACACAAAAAAAAAAAATATACTTTTAAAAAATATTGAAAAAATCAATTTAAAAAACATAAAATAAAAATATAACTAAAAATAGAATAATAATAAAAATTGAATAAAAGCGATGTTGAATAATGGCTTTAAACAATTCAAAGAAAACTTGGAGTCAACATCTTGAGACAATTCAAAGCAAACTTGAAGTCTTTGTCACAAATAACGACCTTAAATATTCTATCCAATTTGGAAATCCCTTCTTAATTGGTGTTTTCTATTTTTATGCTTATGCTTAATATGTAAAAGTAATGTTCATCTGCCATGAGATCTTCAAGAAAACACTTAAAATCTAATATACACATTAATTTTTGTGTACCCTTTTATCGAGTACATTAATAATTTTGGTCTTTTTTCCTTTAATATGCTTGATATCAAAATCAAACTCAAAATAAATTCCATCTATGTTATTTCCTTACATTCATATTTTGTGGTTAAAACAAATATTTGAGACCATTATGATTCATTCTTAATTTTTTTTTTCCCATCAAATAATGACTCCACATTTTAATGCATACTTTATGGAAACAAACTCTAAATCATGTGTGGCATAGTTATTTGCATGTTATTTACACTTTTGAGATTCATAGCATGTAAGATGCTCATTTTTTTTGTGATAATTACACTAATCCCTACTTTTCAAATATCCATGCAAATAACAAAGCCTTCATTTGGATGAACAATTTTAAGAATGGATCAACTAATAAGGAATTTTATTCTTTTAATAATTTGAACATATCCTCATATTGTTGTTTCAAATTGTTTCATTCTCTTTAGGAAAGAGATAATTAGGAAATGAAATCCAAAAAAATCCTTCTATAAATATTTTATAGTATCTAGCGAGACCCGTGAATGACCTCAACTTTGAAACATTCCCAAGTGTAGGACATCCCATTATAGCTTGATTATTTCCAAGTCTACTCCTATTTGTTTTGAAAAATGATATGTTCCAAATATTTTAATCGTCTTTGATAAAATAAATATTTATAAAATAGTTTTTGACTTGATTTTTTTTTAACAGTAACGAGAATTTCTATAAAACTACTAACTTTGAAATATTTTTTGCCACTTTTGCAACATGTACAACTATTTCATAAATGCCACAAATGGGCCAGTTTAAACATGTCTCTAGAGACTTGAACTCATACAGTTGGGGAAATATGATTGCTCATCAAACCACTTGAGCTAAGATCCTTTGATGTTTTAAAAATGAGAACATGGGGTCAGATTTGATCCACTTATGTTTGCACAGGTCTTAAAACCATCTAATATGGGCTCTCTGGGTGCAACCACATGTTTGACCATTACCTCAAGGTGCCCCTATAGATCTAGATTAAGCCCTCATGGGAATTAAACATTTACCAATGGTGAAAAAATCCCTTATTTCCACCACTGAATCCAACCCCTTTGGGCTCTTTAAAAAGGTGGACTTGAGGATGGGATTTGATCCACTTATATGTGCATGGGTCACATGAACATTTAATATAGTCTCTCTAGGTACAACCACACGTTTGACCACTACCACATGTTGTCCCCATGGATGTAGGTAAGGCTCTCATGGGAATTGAACCTTACCCAATGACGAAAACTCATTGTCTTTCATCATTGGATCCAACCCCTTTGGGCTCATAATATTAAACAGAGGACATTGAGGTGAGATTGGATCCACTTATGTCTGCATGGGCCATGGAACCATTTAATATGGTCTCTTTGGGTGCAACCGTACATTTGACCACTACCTCAAGTTGCCCCGATGTCTCCAAGTTAAGCCCCCATGGGAATTGAACCTTTCTCAATGGTGAAAAACTCCTCGCTTTCCACCATTGGATTCAACCCTTTTAGGGAAATTGAAAAGTAATGTTACGAAAAGCACTAATTCTTCATTTTTTTTAATATTTTGTTTTTCAAGGTTAAAATTACCATATTTAGAAATCATGATGTTAACAACCTCGTAATATTTTTAATGAAAACCTTAAAATTCACTTCCAAATTAAAAATAAAAATTTATAACAAAATTTATTTATTTACTTTTATTTTTTATGTGGATTAAATTTCAACCATATTGAAATTGTTGACTTAACAATTGGTATAATTGCATCCAAAATCTTAAAATCAACCCCCAAATTAAAATGCAATGCTCCTAGCAACATAAAGGTCACCCACCTTGCCACCCTCTTTTTTTAGGGCTAAAAGTACAAGTTATTTAAATTCATGCCCTTAAAACTATGAAATTACAACTTCTTTAAACTCATTTCCTTGAAACTATATATCCTTACAACCATACTTTAAAATCAACTTCCAAATTTAAAACATCTATTATCAATAAAAATATTTTTTTTTCCGAAAAACTTAAAATTTATACCTTTAGAAAATAGTTTTGTTTAATTTTTTTTCTTATCATCCAAATTCCTATAAGATCAACATGATATTATGACTCTAGAACTTCTTTAGAGTTTTAAGAATAACATATTAAAAAACAAATAATACCACATAATAAAAAAAATAGCATTCATAAATAATATTGAAAAAATAAAATATAAAAAAATAAAATAACAATATAATTGAAAGATATAATAATAATAAATTAAATGAAGGTGATGTTCAATAATCCATTCAAAAATTTCATGGCAAACTCAGTGTCTAACTCACAAATAATATTTTTGAAGCAATTTAACTACTACTTTATTGATGTTTGATATTTTTTTTTAATGCTTGTTTGTTATTTCAAAGTAGTGCTAGTTTGTCAGGATAACTTCTAGTATCTTATTCTTCAAATTTAATATAAACATGTTAATTTTATGTAATTTATGGTTGTTTGCATCAACAATCTTGGTATTTTCTTTTTAATTCGTTTGATATCAAAATCATACTCATAAAGAAATTGTATCTATCTTGTTCGCAAGATATTCATATTTTATAACATGATATTCATATTTTATTGTTAAAACACATATTTGAGATCATTATGATTTATTTTTAAATTTTCTTCCCATAAAATAATGCCTCCACATTTTAATGTATACACTATGACAACAAGCTCTAAATCAAGTGTAGCATAATTATTTGCATATTCTTTACAATTTTAAGATTCATAGAATTCCAGATGTTCACTTTTGGTTATAACCTCATGAAGTCTCTAACAATTTTTTTTATTCTTTTAATAATTAGACCATTATCCTCGTATTGTTGTGTCCATTCAAATTTTAACGTTTGTATTAAACATTTTAAAAACCAACTCAATAATAAGAAATTTTATTCTCTTAATAGTTAGAACATATATTTTGATATAGTTGTGTCCATTTGGATTGTTCCTTTTCAGTTTGGAAATAAATAATTGGGAAATGAAATCCAAAATAATCTTTATACAACTTTTTTTTGTAATGTCAAGTGGACACATGAATAACATTATTTTACATATCTTTTATGTATAGGTCATTTTATTATAGCTTTTATTTTTTCCAAGTTTATTTAAAAAAATGATATGCTTCACATATTTTAATTGTGTTTGATAAGAGAAATATCTATAACATAGTTATCACTTGATATGAATTATGACTTAAAAAAAACTTCAAAGAATTTTGGATTAAAAATACCAAAATCAACTCTCAAATTGAAAAGCTATGTTATTAATTTTATTATATATTTTCAAAGTTAAAATTAATATATTTTGCAATCATGATGTGTGACAACCCTAATTGCAATGTAAATATTTTTATAAAAAAATGGGTTGAGTCTAAGCTGGTACATAACATATGATAGTTAGAAAAAAGGGACAAGTTGTATTTTCTTATCTATCGTGCTTTTACAATCCTGGACAAGAAATTTAAAAAGGGGAAAAGGTTCATTTTCTAGCTAGCATCATGTGTTGGCTACCCAATGCATCAGACAAAACAATATTTAACAACCTTGGGATTTACGGGAAGGTTGAATTTTCCTCATTGGCTGACAAAATTATTCTTGCAAGAGTCATTGCTTGAAAGGAGACAATTCAAACAACATGGAAAAGATTAGGAGAATAGTTAGGGACAATGCAACAACCAAGATGAATTCGATTTGCTTAGGGACAGTGCAGGAGTAGGGGTATTTGACTTGGAGAAGGAAGAGGCATTATAGTTGTAGAGACAATTTTCGGGCTGAGAAAAATATCTATTTGAGCAACTCTGAGGAAGAGAAGAACACAAAGAAGACGAGAACGAAAACATAGAAAAAAATAAAATTTCAATGGTTAGAAAGAATGCAAAGGAGTTGTGAATTGTGCTCTTGGTTGACAAGGAGTTAGGAGGTAATCATCTTCATGCGAGGATTACTTGCCTCTTAATTTCCCAATGCCTAAAGGGTGGAGATTTTTTTTCTCGGAAAATCCCTGAGGGCTGGGGTGGAAGAATTATTTCTAGAAATTCCTGGAATATTTCTAGAGACTCTCTTATTGTTGTTATTTTATTGTGGGTTTTGGATTCCCCAAGTTGGGTGGAACCAAAATATTCAATTATGAAGGGTGGAGATAGCAAGTCTCTAGATTCCATGTGCACTTTGTTGTTTGTGACTTAGTTGGTGGGTGGAGGTGGAAGGATCTCTAGAGTCCCCAATTCAACTTGTAGTTGGGTTAAATCTCGGAGAAAAAGACCCCTTAGTCTCTGGCAACTATATATGGTTTGGTAGTCTTAGTCTTAAACTTAGTGGCCCAATGGTCTTCAATACAAGTGTCTTTCATGTTTTAATAACAATGAATATGTGTTTATGTTATATGAATCGCTGTTGTCATTATATGAGGCATAGTTTGATTTTCTTTTCTTATAAAGGTTAAATGGTACACTATTGAAATTTCTTGAAGGTGTTGGAAAAATGTGGTAAATATATGCTTGAATGGCTTGTTATAGCCATGGTTCTTATCTTAAAATTGTATTCTAATAGTGTTTATGTAATAGTTATTCCCTAATAATGACCTATATGGAAACTCCTTCATAAATTGCAATGACATGAACTTGATTTTAATGCAAGCTTCTATCAGCACTGTGGAAGCCCCCACCCATAGTTTTCATATGAGCCACATTGAAAAAATGATGTAAATATTTGCAATGTTTGAAATAAATTAGAAAAGGGAACATATTCATGGGACACAAATTCCAGAGCTCGGGATGGAGAATGATGATTAGGATGTTATGGTTTCATGTAAAAAGAAGAAACCTGAACTACAAGACAACCATTAAGGGTTGGTTGGTGCATGAAGCAAAGGGACTGCCTCATGAAATTAAATGGGCCGACGAAAAGTACTCAGGAATATGCTTACTTGAGAAAAATACAATAAGAAAAAGATGAAAAAACTTATGAGGGTATCCAACAAAAAGGAAATGAAAATAAAAGAAGAGACTCAAAATCCCAAGAGAAGGGGGTATGGGAAGAAGGAAAGAAAGAACAAGAGCTTTGGGTGAAGGGATTCAAAAAAAAAAGAGGGAGAGAGGCACTCGAACTCCTAGGAGGAGGCATCTGAACAGGCGGGGAAAGTAGAGGCTCGATTTCCATTTGGGAATTATGTAGAAATTTGAATAACTGTTAAATTATTCACCGATATTATCCTGATCACACACTATTTGAGCTTCATGCATAATACATAACCTCTTCTACTATTGATCATTAATTGCGGAAATATAAACAATCGCATGCGCACATTAAAACCATAAACAATCACACATATAAACACAGTATTTATGGGAAAGATTAAAGCTGAAAACCCCCAACTATATGTATATTATAATGATAGAGATCATGTAACAATCATTGTACAAACTCCTCACAAGCTCTCGGTACAATCTCCAATTGTTACACACTACACAAGCTCAGATCATACAAAACACATGCTCCAATCTGCTCCACCTGTTAGCCTGCCTCTACTACGCAATCCAAGATGAATAATTGCACATCATGAGTTCAAATCCCTCTAGTATGTACTGCGCAATCCTCATTGGCATCTCCATCAATGTGTGGTGCAAACTCATGCACCAGTATAGTCACAACTGATAGTCACACTGCTCTTTCACCTACCTCTTCACTGGTCTCCACTGAAACTGTCCATGCACTGAAGTTAAATGATGTATTATTTAGTTGATTAATGAGTTTATAATTAGTGAATTAATTAATAATTAATTCACACCACTCTCACTAATTGTATCAATCAGTTAAACTAGATACAAATAGCTCAACTATGTTTAGATTAGTTAAACTGAACACAACTCCATTAACTTCCTCAATCAACTCCACCAAGCTCTGTCACATGAGTTCTAACTGAAGTATCCATGCAATAGCTCCACATAACCCTCAGGAATAGCGTAATTCCTTCTGTCAGCTCCTGTGCCACATTTGTGCACTTAACTGAAGTGCTCCAAGAGAATAAGATAATGTTTAGAGTCTAAATATTATTAAGAGCTAATAATATTCGACATGTCTATTTTTAGACTGGAAATCTAAAAATAGATTTCGCCCAATATGTCTAAAAATAGAAGTCCATCTATTTTTTTCCGACTTGACCAACCATCCACAAATAGCATCCTACAACTCATAGAACATGATCCATATGTCTAAAAATAGACTTTGCGCCAAAAATAGCCTGCGGGCCCACTTAGTGAAGGCGACTCCTTTCCACTAAGCTCATCATCTTGTTGCAATCTCAACACTCCCTCTCAACAAGATAAGGATTATATGCAACCCCTATCCTGCCCCTGTGGTATTCGAATTTTCTCCTGGTGAGCACCTTCGTCAAGATATCAGCATCCTGATCCTCCGTGGGAATGTATGAAAGTAACATGATCTTCCACTGCACACAATATCTGATATGATGATACCGGATGTTAATGTGTTTAGATCTATCATGAAATACTGGATTAACCAAGAGTTTGATGCAACTCTGATTATCACAATAAATCACAGTAGGATCCAAGTGTGAACCGAACAACCCGACCAAGATCTTCCTCATCCATATAGCCTCGCATGCAGCCAAACTCGCTGCCATATACTCGGCCTCTACTGAACTGAGTGCCACGGATCTCTGCTTCCTGCTGTACCAAGAAACTGTTGTTGACCCGATACTGAAAATACCTCCAGATGTGCTCTTTCTATCCGTTGGGCTCCCTGCCCAATCGACATCCGTGAAGCCACATAGCCTCACCTCATCCGACTGTTTGTACCACAATCCATATCCCGATGTGCCTCTGAGATATCTCAATACATGCTTCCCCGCCTTCCAAAAGAGCTTGGTAGGCTTAACCATAGCTTGTGAAAGCTGGTTAACATCATAGCATATATCGGGTCGTGTATTGACCAGATACATAAGCGACCCCACCAACTGTCGATAAACAGTGGCATCCACTACCTCTGCCGAAGTAGCATCCTCCTTCCTCCACCCACCAGGAAGAGGAGTATCAACAGGCTTGTAGCCATGCATGTTGAACTTCTCCAGTATCTCCCGGGCATACTTACCCTGAGAAACAAACAGTCCATCTCTGCGGTGCCAAATTTCCAATCCCAGGAAATAATGAAGGAGGCCCAAGTCCTTCATCTCAAACTCTTTTGCAAGATCCTCCTTGCATGAGAGTATCAACAGCTCATCACCTGTCAAAATCAAATAATCTACATAAAGTACAATGATCAGCAACTTACCCTCCACCACAATCTGGTATAGGTTTGGATCCACCTCACTCTTGGAGAATCCAAGTCCAGTGAAATAACTGTCTATCCGTGTGTACCAAGCATGAGGTGCTTGTTTCAACCCATACAGCGCTCTCTTGAGCCTGCACACATGCGACTCACTGCTAAAGATCTCAAAACCTTCGAGCTACTCTATATGCACCTCCTCCTCAATGACCTCATTGAGGAACGCAGTCTTCACATCCATCTGATGAATGTGCCACCCCATCTACGCTGAGAGAGCAAGAATCGTCCGTATGGAAGAATACCTTGCGACAGGTGCAAAGGTCTCCTCATAATCGATCCCCTCTATCTGTGAAAAGCCTCGGGCAACAAATCTTTCCTTGTACTTCTCCACACTCCCGTCAGCTGCCTGCTTCACTTTGTAGATCCATCTCGAACCCACCACTGATTTCCCCTCCGGTCTCGGGACAATCTCCCATGCACTGTTTCTGACAATTGAATCATACTCTTCCACCATGGCATCTACCCATGCGGGGTCCTCCACATCTTCCTCAAAAGAGGATGGCTCCGTCACGATACACTTGCTCACAAGAGCCATGTATCCAGTATACCGGTCAGGTGACTGTCTCTGTCTGCACTGTGATGTAGGTGCTCCTACAACCTTCTCTGCATCTTGAGCCAGTCGCTCAGCTTCTGTAGTGCACTTCCATCCTCTGATGGTTGGCGCTGCATGAGTGGTCTCTTCCACTCCATGAACCTCCTCTTGTGGCTAATCCACATCCTGAGGCTCATCCTTATGAACTAATAGCTCCTCATCTGCATGCAAGTGTGGCTCCCTCTCAAGTGAACACTTTATTTAGTCAATTTAGTGTCCTAAATTGCTAACATAGATTATCAACCAGGGCTAGTAAACTGATGAAGTGTGATGCACTATATGTGCCTAAGTATCCCTTTTTCTTTCTTCGTTGTTTTTAGTGTTTTATTGATGTTTTGGGGTTTTTATGTTTGAATCTTAGTATGCTACTCTATGCTAAAAATATGAAGTTAGATTTATGTCAAAAGGGAGAAAATGAAATGTTAATAAATGAATTAAAATAGAGTTTATTTGCAAGTTCTGTTCCTAACTAGAAAATGATGAAAACAAAAAGTTCTAATCCATGGATATTACAGCTTCTAAATGAACATTCATGAAATGAAAAGTAACTCAAAACACTACAACTTAATCTGATTCATTTAGTTAGAGATTTTTTGGAAGAGCTTGTGAAAAAGATTAATTCTAATGCAATGAGGATCTCTTAAAACATAAAAGAAATGTTGAAAAAACTTATAACATTACAACTAAATCTCATTCATGAGTTAGAGGTTTATTGGAAGAGCTTTTTGAAAGAGATTAATCATAATGTGATAAGGATCTTCTATGAAGCAAAACAATCAATAACTCACAATATTACAACTTAGTCTCATTCGTGAATTAGAGATTTATTGGAAAAGTTTTTGAAAGAGACTAACTGCAGTATAATGAGGATCTTCTTTTTAACTAAATAACAGAAAATGAAATGCTAATAACTCAAAATATCACAATTGAATCCCATTAATTTAATAGAGATGTATTGGAAGAGCTTGAGAAAGATACTAACTGCAATATCATGAGGATCCTTTATCTAAGCAAATGACATGAAACATAATGCTAAAAGCTATGATTTCAGAAAGCAATCTAAGTAAGGAAATATGACAAAACAGAATTAAAAATGACTTATCTAGAAAACATGTAAAACCTCCTTGAATAACAGGGGCCCTCTGCTATCAATTTGGTGAAATTCTTCAACTCCTTAAAGTTGTAATCAAAATAGCATCAAAGAACTTCTTTATTGAAAAAATCACAAATCTACATCCCATTCCATCTTAAGCTTTGTTACAAAACACTTTCTATTCTTTTCTCTTCTTCTCCTATTTCTTCACTACCCATGATAGGAGAAAACTTCTCCTATTTATACAAAATATGAGAAGTTATCTCATTAATGGGAGTCCATGAATCTCTCCCTCCATTTCTAGAGTTACAATCAAAATAGGAAATGATAAGACACATGTATTTTTAAAGTTTCAACACAAATAAGAAATGAGACACATATCTTCTTAGAGTTTCAATACAAAAAGGAAATGAGACACATGTCCTCATGATCCCATGATCTTCTCCACTCAAATTCGAATTTGGTTTTGGGAGGCCACATAAAGGTCTTTTAGAAGCTTCTTTTTGACCTACACATGTCACAAAACTCATAACACATATATAGATATATGAAACTATGTTAATTTTCTAGTTTCTAATCATAAATTCACTTTAAATACATAAAATAAATAACTTTGGAAAACAAGGATCTTAACCCATATATTTATGAAAATGGTTACTTGATGTAGGGTTTTAGGTCAGATGGCTATGGAATAAGAGCTGAATGGTTATGACATAATGGAAATATGTATGAATATGGAAAACACTTTTGAGACTCAACACACTTCATGGATTTCTCCTCCTAAAATTTGATATCCCGTCGCACAACAGTCTTGTGACTGTCTAGCAAATACAAATGATAGTTGTGGGGCATATCAGTGTACCCCACAAATATCCTAAACTCTGCGGTGGGCTCCAGCTTCTTCCTGGCATCCTTCGTCACATGAATGTAAACAGGTGAACCAAAAATCCTCAAATGGGAAATATCAGGCTTCTTACCAGAAAATGCCTCCTCGAGTGTACTCATGCCAAGTATCCTGTGAGGACAACGGTTCTGCACATATACTGCAATATTGCATGCCTCCGCCCACAAGTGAATGGGTAGGCCCTGATCATGAAACATCGCCCGTGCAGCACCCACGATCGTTCTGTTCTTCTGCTCAGCAACCCCGTTCTGTGGGTTATGAGGTGCTATGAGCTCTCTTCGAATTCCTTCTGCGCTACAAAAGTCCTTGAATTCGCCAGAGATGAATTCACCGCCATTGTCGCTCCTAAGAGCCTTCACCTACTCCCCCGATTATTTCTCAACCAGTGCCTTGAACTCACAGAACTTTGAGTATGTCTCGCTCTTCTTCTGCATGAAGAAGATCCAACACTTCCGAGAAAAATCATCAACAAAGATCACATAGTACTTGTGCTTTGCTGTCGAAGCTACTGAGAAAGGTCCACACATGTCTGTGTGAATTCTCTTAAGGATCATCGTGGCGCGACTATCCTTCTCGTGAAAGGTGGCTTTCACAAATTATCCCAAGGTACATCCCTTGCACTGATCTGACTGCGCAAGAGTACCCTTAGGAAGCCCAGTAGAAATCTGCTGCAGTATCTTCAAAGCTCCATGGTGAAGGTGGCCCAATCTCCGGTGCCACAACTCACTATCATCCCGGCTCACCACTCCTTATGCCTTGCCTGCCATTGTTGCGTAGCCATCTACCTGCAATTGATAAAGGTTCTTAACTCGAACCCCTATCCTCTGGGTCTCACCAGTTGCCTTACTGTGCAGGAAGCCTTTCCCTCGCTAAAGACAACATCATATCCCTTGTCTTCTAACATCGCCATAGAGATAAGATTCTTCTTCAATCCTGGAACATGCATCACTTCCTTCAATACGAAGGGTTTACCAGACTCCCTCTCAAAGGAAATGGTACCAATACCGGTCGCACTGTATCTACCATCATCACCCATATCGATGTGCACTCCAAGATCTTTCTCATCCAGATCAGTAAACAAATCTCGATCTCTTGTCATGTGAAAAGACGCACCACTGTCCAGAAACCACACTGAACCCATCACACTTGAGACCAAGCATGCGATCAGCGAAAAATCTAGCTCAAACTGCGAGGCTAAGGCCTCTCCAGCTGCAGATCCAGCAGCCTGCTTATTTTTCTTCTTCTGCAGACAATTTGTGGCATAATGTCCGTGTTGGTGACAGTGAAAGCACTTCACCTTGGACATGTCCTGCTTCTTGCCTTTCGCACCGGATTGAGAAGCTTTCTTGCTCTTCCCCTTCTTTGCTTTGGCAGCCAAAGCGCAATTTTCTTCATCAGAGTTCTTTGATGAAGATCCATCCCTGGTACTTCGCCTTATCTCATCTTGCACAAGATCCGACCAAAGTCGCTCCCATCCTGGCAATTTCTCCCGACCATTGACAGAGTCCTGATAGGAATGCCAACTCTTCGGAAGCCCAAGGAGAGCCAAGCTCACCAAGTCCTCATCATCAACAATCACCCCCACACTTCCCAGCTCATCCCTGCATTGGATGAACTTCGTGAGGTACTTGGGCATACTGTCGCCTTTCTCCATCTTTATGTTTCTGAGTCTATCCTTGAGTGCCAACTTCCTCTGGTCACTCTTGCTTTGGAATAAATATGTCAAGGCTTTCCAAATCAAGAATGGAGAAGCCTTACCATGCAGGCTGGACACTATGTGATCCTTCACGCCCTCCAACAGAATCCTTCGACACTTTGTTGTCTTCTTTTTCCAAGCCTCAATTACGGCAGCATCGCTAGAAGTAGGCTTTGGGACTTCAGCATCTATGAACTCCTTCAACCCATTGTCATCTAACACCACCTCCATCCTATCCTTCCATGCAATATAATTCGAGCTGCCCTCAAGGGCATACTCCAATCGCAATCCGTTGAAAGACATCTCAACTTCGACACCAAGAAAACACTGCTGCAAATTCGAATTCCACCAGCACAAAACTCAACCGCTTCAATGTTCTGCAATTGCTCCAATGATAAATATCGCTCTGATACCATGTAGAAATTTGAATAGATGTTATATTATTCACCGAGATTATCCTGATCACACACTATTTTAGCTTCATGCATAATACATAATCTCTTCTACCATTGATCATTAATTGCGGAAATATAAACAATCGCATGCGCACATTAAAACCATAAACAATCACACATATAAACACGGTATTTATGGGAAAGCTTAAAGCTGAAAACCCCCAACTATCTGTATATTATAATGATAGAGATCATGTAACAATCATTGTACAAACTCCTCACAAGCTCTCAATACAATCTCCAATTGTTACACACTACACAAGCTCAGATCTAGCAAAACACATGCTCCAATCTGCTCCACCTGTTAGCCTGCCTCTACTGCGCAATCCAAGATGAATAATGGCTCCACCTGAGTTCGAATCCCTCTGGTATGCACTGCACAATCCTCATTGGCATCTCCATCAATGTGTGGTGCAAACTCATGCACCCGTATAGTCACAACTGATAGTCACACTGCTCTTTCACCTACCTCTTCACTGGTCTCCACTGAAACTGTCCATGCACTGAAGTTAACTGATGTATTCTTTAGTTGATTTATGAGTTAATAATTAGTGAATTAATTAATAATTAATTCACACCTCTCACTAGTGTATCAATCAGTTAGACTAGATACAACTAGCTCAACTATGTTTAACTGAGTTAAACTGAATACAACTCCACTAACTTCCTCAATCAACTCCACCAAACTCTGTCACATGAGTTCTAACTGAAGTCTCCATGCAATAGCTCCACTTGACCCTCAGGAATAGCGTAATTCCTTCTGTCAGTTGCATGTGCCACTTCTGTGCACTTAACTGAAGTGCTCCAAGAGGATAAGATAATGTTTAGAGTCCAAATATTATTAAGAGCTAATAATATTCGACATTTCTATTTTTAGATTGGCAATCTAAAAATAGATTCCGCCCAATATGTCTAAAAATAGAAGTCCATCTATTTTTTTCCGACTTGACCAACCATCCACAAATAACATCTTGCAACTTATAGAACATGATCCATATGTCTAAAAATAGACATAGTCTAAAAATAGACTTTGCGCCAAAAATAGCCTGCGGGCCCACTTAGTGAAGGCGACTCTTTTCCACTAAGCTCATCATCTTGTTGCAATCTCAACACTCCCTCTCAACAATATATGGATTATCTGCAACCCCTATCCTACCCCTGTGGTATTCGAATTTGCTCCTGGTGAGCGCCTTCGTCAAGATATCAGCATCTTGATCCTCCGTAGGAATGTATGAAAGTAACATGATCTTCCGCTGCACAGAATCTCTAATATGATGATACCGGATGTCAATGTGTTTAGATCTATCATGAAATACTGGATTAACCGAGAGTTTGATGCAACTCTGATTATCACAATAAATCACAGTAGGATCCAAGTGTGAACCGAACAACCTGACCAGGATCGTCCTCATTCATATAGCCTCGCATGCAGCCAAACTCGCTGCCATATACTCGGCCTCTGCTGAACTGAGTGCCACGGATCTCTGCTTCCTGTTGTACCAAGTAATTGCTATCAACCCGATACTAAAAATATCTCCAGATGTGCTCTTTCTGTCCGTTGGGCTCCCTGCCCAATCTTCAGCCGTGAAGCCACATAGCCTCACCTCATCCGACTGTCTGTACCACAATCCATATCCCGATGTGCCTCTGAGATATCTCAATACATGCTTCCCTGCCTTCCAAAAGAGCTTGGTAGGCTTAACCATAGCTTGTGAAAGTTGGTTAACAACATAGCATATATCGGGTCGTGTATTGACCAGATACATAAGCGACCCCACCAACTATCGATAAATAGTGGCATCCACTACCTCCGCCAAAGTAGAATCCTCCTTCCTCCATCCACCAGGAAGAGGAGTATCAACAGGCTTGCATCCATGCATGTTGAACTTCTCCAGTATCTCCTGGGCATACTTACCCTGAGAAACAAACAATCCATCTCTGCACTGCCAAATTTCCAATCCCAAGAAATAATGAAGGAGGCCCAAGTCCTTCATCTCAAACTCTTTTGCAAGATCCTCCTTGCATGAGAGTATCAACAGCTCATCACCTGTCAAAATCAAATCATCTACATAAAGTACAAGGATCAGCAACTTACCCTCCACCACAATCTGGTATAGGTTCAGATCCGCCTCACTCTTGGAGAATCCAAGTCCGGTGAAATAACTGTCTATCCGTGTGTACCAAGCACGAGGTTCTTGTTTTAACCCATAAAACGCTCTCTTGAGCCTGCACACATGCGACTCGCTGCTAAAGATCTCGAAACCTTCGGGCTGCTCTATGTACACCTCCTCCTCAATGACTCCGTTGAGGAACGTAGTCTTCACATCCATCTAATGAATGTGCCACCACATCAGCGCTGAGAGAGAAAGAATCGTCTGTATGGAATAATACCTTGCAACAGGTGCAAAGGTCTCCTCATAATCGATCCCCTCAATCTGTGAAAAGCCTCAGGAAAAAAATCTTGCCTTGTACTTCTCCACACTCCTGTCAGCTGCCTGCTTCACTTTGTAGATCCATCTCGAACCCACCATTGATTTCCCCTCCGGTCTCGGGACAATCTCCCATGCACTGTTTCTGACAATCGAATCATACTCTTCCACCATGGCATCTACCCATGCGGGGTCCTCCACAACTTCCTCAAAAGAGGATGGCTCCGTCACGATACACTTGCTCACAAGAGCCATGTATCCAGTATACCGGTCAGGTGACGGTCTCTGTCTGCGTTGTGATGTAGGTGCTCCTACAACCTTCTCTACATCTTGAGCCAGTCGCTCAGCTTCTGTAGTGCGCTTCCGTCCTCTGATGGTTGGCGCTGCATGAGTGGTCTCTTCCACTCCATGAACCTCCTCTTGTGGCTGATCCACATCCTGAGGCTCATCCTTAGGAACAAATAGCTCCTCATATGCATGCAAGTGTGGCTCCCTCTCAAGCAAACACTTCATGGCTTTCTCCTCCTGAAATTTGATATCCCGTCGCACAACAGTCTTGCGACTGTCTAGAAAATACACACGATAGTTGTGGGGCATATCAGTGTACCCCACAAATATCCCAACCTCTGCGGTCGGCTCCAGCTTCTTCCTAGCATCCTTCATCACATGAATGTAAACAGGTGAACCAATAATCCTCAAATGGGAAATATCAGGATTCTTACCAGAAAATGCCTCCTCGGGTGTACTCATGCCAAGTATCCTGTGAGGAAAACGGTTCTGCACATATACTGCAGTATTGCATGCCTCCGCCCACAAGTGAATAGATAGGCCCTGATCATGCAACATCGCCCGTGCAGCACCCACGATCGTTCTATTCTTCTGCTCAGCAACCCCATTCTACTGTGGGTTATGAGGTGCTATGAGCTCTCTTCGAATTCCTCCTACGCTGCAAAAGTCCTTGAATTCGCCAGAGATGAATTCACCACCATTGTCACTCCTAAGAGCCTTCACCTGCTTCCCCAATTATTTCTCAACCAACGCCTTGAACTCACAGAACTTTGAGTATGTCTCGCTCTTCTTCTGCATGAAGAAGATCCAACACTTCCGAGAAAAATCATCAACAAAGATCACCTAGTACCTGTGCTTTGCCGTCGAAGCTGATGAGAAAGGTCCACACACGTCTGTGTGAATTCTCTCAAGGATCGTCGTGGCGTGACTATCCTTCTCGTGAAAGGTGGATTTCACAAATTTTCCCAAGTTACATCCCTTGCACTGATCTGACTGCGCAAGAGTACCCTTAGGAAGCCCAGTAGAAATCTGTTGCAGTGTCTTCAAAGCTCCATGGTGAAGGTGGCCCAATCTCCGGTGCCACAACTCGCCATCATCCCGGCTCACCAGTCCTTCTGCCTTGCCTGCCATTGTTATGCAGCCATATACCTGCAATTGATAAAGGTTCTTAACTCGAACCCTTATCTTCCGGGTCTCACCGGTTGCCTTACTACGCAGGAAAGCCTTTCCCTCGCTAAATAAAACATCATATCCCTTGTCTTCTAACATCGCCACAGAGATAAGATTCTTCTTCAATCCTGGAACATGCATCACTTCCTTCAATACGAAGGGTTTACTAGACTCCCTCTCAAAGGAAATGGTACCGATACCAGTCACACTGTATCTACCATCATCGTCCATCTCGATGTGCACTCCAAGATCTTTCTCATCCAGATCAGTAAACAAATCTTGATGTCCTGTCATGTGAAAAGACGCACCACTGTCCAGAAACCACACTGAACCCATCACACTTGAGACCAAGCATGCGATCAGTGAAAAATCCAGCTCAAACTTCAAGGCTAAGGCCTTTCCAGCTGCAGATCCAGCAGCCTACTTATTTTTCTTCTTCTGCGGACAATTTGTGGCATAATGTCCGTGTTGGTGACAGTGAAAGCACTTCACCTTGGACATGTCCTACTTCTTCCCTTTCGCACCGGAATGAGAAGCTTTCTTTCTCTTCCCCTTCTTTTCTTTGGTAGCCAAAGCGCAATTCTCTTCATCAGAGTTCTTTGATGACGATCCGTCCCTGGTACTCCGCCTTATCTCCTCTTGCACAAGATCCGACCAAAGTCGTCCCATCCTGGCAATTTCTCCCGACCATTGATAGAGTCCTGATAGGAGTGCCAACTCTTCGGAAGCCCAAGGAGAGCCAAGCTCTCCAAGTCCTCATCATCAACAGTCACCCCCACACTTGCCAGCTCATCCCTGCATTAGATGAACTTCGTGAGGTACTTGGGCATACTGTCCCCTTTCTCCATCTTTATGTTCCTGAGTTTATCCTTGAGCGCCAACTTCCTCTGGTCGCTCTTGCTTTGGAATAGATCTGTCAAGGCTTTACACATCAAGAATGGAGAAGCCTTACCATGCAAGCTGGACACTATGTGAACCTTCACGCCCTCCAACAGAATCCTTCGACACTTTGCTGTCTTCTTTTGCCATGCCTCAAGTACGACAGCATCGCTAGAAGTAGGCTTTGGGACTTCAGCATCTATGAAATCCTTCAACCCATTGTTATCTAACACCACCTCCATCCTATCCTTCCATGAAATATAATTTGAGCTACTCTCAAGGGCATACTCCAATCGTAATCCGTTGAAAGACATCTCAACTTCGACACCAAGAAAACACTGCTGCAAATTCGAATTACACCAGCACAAAACTCAACCGCTTCAATGTTTTTCAATTGCTCTAATGATCAATATCGCTCCGATACCATGTAGAAATTTGAATAAATGTTAAATTATTCACCGAGATTATCCTGATCACACACTATTTGAGCTTCATGCATAATACATAACGTCTTCTACTATTGATCATTAATTGCGGAAATATAAACAATCACATGCTCACATTAAAACCATAAACAATCACACATATAAACAAAGTATTTATGGGAAAGCTTAAAGCTGAAAACCCCAAACTATCTATATATTATAATGATAGAGATCATGTAACAATAATTGTACAAACTCCTCATAAGCTCTCAGTACAATCTCCAATTGTTACACACTACACAAGCTCAGATCTAGCAAAACACATGCTCCAATCTGCTCCACTTGTTAGCCTGCCTCTACTGCACAATCCAAGATGAATAATGGCTCAACCTGAGTTCGAATCCCTCTGGTATGCACTACGCAATCCTCATTGGCATCTCCATCAATGTGTGGTGCAAACTCATGCACCAGTATAGTCACAACTGATAGTCACACTGCTTTTTCACCTACCTCTTCACTGGTCTCCACTGAAACTGTCCATGCACTGTAGTTAACTGATGTATTCTTTAGTTGATTAATGAGTTAATAATTAGTGAATTAATTAATAATTAATTCACACCACTCTCACTAGTGTATCAATCGGTTAGACTAGATACAACTAGCTCAACTATGTTTAACTGAGTTAAACTGAATACAACTCCACTAACTTCCTCAATCAACTCCACCAAACTCTGTCACATGAGTTCTAACTGAAGTATCCATGCAATAGCTCCACTTAACCCTTATGAATAGCGTAATTCCTTCTGTCAGCTCCTGTGCCACATCTGTGCACTTAACTGAAGTGCTCCAAGAGAATAAGATAATGTTTAGAGTCTAAATATTATTAAGAGCTAATAATATTCGACATATCTATTTTTAGACTGGCAATCTAAAAATAGATTCCGCCTAGTATGTCTAAAATAGAAGTCCATCTATTTTTTCCAACTTGACCAACCATCCACAAATAGCATCCTGCAACTCATAGAACATGATCCATATGTCTAAAAATAGACTTTGCGCCAAAAATAGCCTGCGGGCCCACTTAGTGAAGGCGACTTCTTTTCACTAAGCTCATCATCTTGTTGCAATCTCAACAAATTAGACCAAGGAGGGACTAAAAGTTAATCTGCAACATAAGCTTTCAACAAGCAATGATGAAGATAAGAGAAGAGAAGGGGATCAATTCTATGTCCTTTTAGGCTATGGGTTGAGTGCTAATCTCTAGAGCCCTGTAACAACTTGGGTTCCCTAAAGGTTGTGGGTTGAGATAGGATTCCCAAAACCTTATAATAGCTTGGGCCGCTCGAGGTTGTGGGTTGAGACAAGAGGTCTCTAGAGCCTTGTAACATCTTAGGTCCCTAGAGGCTGTGGGTGGAATGAAATATCTATCTTCCTATAACAACTTAGGATTTCCTATAGTTTGTGGGTTGAGATAGCTACTCGGGAGCCCTATAATAGCTTGGGAGGAGACCATCCTGAAGCCGAGACAAAGAAAATTTGATCACATTTCCTAGTTACTTCCCTGACTGGTGCAGTGGCTTTTGGACTCCTTGGGAGGTGGTGAGGTTGGGCAGCTTTGGACTCCCCATGCAGGAAAGAAGGAAGCCGAATGGTTGTAGGGATTGAGGTAGGATGTCATCTGGAGTATGTGTCTTATCTGACAGCTTAAGTGTGATCCCAACAAAAAGAATTCCCCCCCACACTCTGGAATCTGGCTCAGGGATGACAACAACAAGTAGAAGTGGATGCAATTGTCTAAGGCTGGGTGGAGAGTCCTAGTCCCAAACTCAGTTTCCCTACAAACTAAAAGATAAATATTTGTGAATACTTCTTGAAAATTTATGATTTTTTTTGCATTTTCATTTGTAATAGATATGGAGAAACAAGGAATACTATTGTGTTTTTTTGTGTATACTTATGGTGCAACTGTGAAGGGATATTCCCTGATTTGTGTGCTAAATATGTTTATGTATGTGTGTGTACATATGTGTTGTGTCTGCACTTAAAAGTAAGTAATTAATAGCCCAAGTAATGGCTATCACAGAGAATATGAAGTTACAAAGTAGGAAGAGAGCCCCATAATAGTAGTGCCTAAGCTATAGATCAGACGTGAACTCTCAATCTGAATAAAATTCTTAATTGTGTCAGAAAATATGTATTAAATAAATCTAATGAACTTAATAATCTGATTTAGGTCGAACCTTTAACAATTAAAGGAAGTGGGTTTTGAGACCCTTTTTATTAATGTACAAATTATAAGGAAGAATCTTTGTTGGCCATAGTCCGTTATTAAATACTTCGAGGTACTTTCTTACATGATGTTGTACCTACTGACAAACAGTATGTGAAGGATCAAGGGAGTGTTCCTAGGGACTATCGTGCATAGTGGTACTACTTCCATGATATTTAATCATACTGGTGTAGAAGCCTCCATTCCTTCCACAGGTATTTTGGCGATGAGGACTACGAGTCCATGCCAATAGAAAAATTCTATGGAAACCCATGAGCGGCCTCTAGGAGATCCTAAAAGAGTTCATGGGGCCTCTAGAACTGCTGGCATGTACAAAGAGAGGTGGGAGTCTCCCAGAAGCTCACGCCAGGCCTCTGGTAGATATTAGATGCATGAGCGCCTACACTGCCATGTGAGGAATTCCCTTCCCAAAGGAAGGGAAGGCCCATGGGGTAGGAACCCCTCAATGTAGATATCACTCAAGCTCAAAAGAGGTAATTCCATGGAACATCTTAGTCTGAATTCGACAGAGTGGAAATAACTTGATGTAGATTTAGAGGCCGAATAGACCCTTGAGACCAAACTGCAGTCAATAAGACTAGCTCGAAGAATTATTCAAAGTGGTAGATACGATCTCCAGGGAGAGCGCAAATATCATTAATGAAGACTTTGCATGGTGCAGAGTTGAAGTCCCTTTGTCAAGCCATCAGAGGATAATAAAGGAGGGAATATTTTATGGTGTAAGGGAGCAAAAACCTGAATTTATAGGAAGGTTTGGATAGGATTATCCCTTTTCATATCATAACCTCAGGCAGGAAAGCTTCCAATTGGAGTGACCAAATTATCCTCTTGCATGATTGAGTAGAGGAAGACTGATGTGGACTATCTGTGGGCTCCACGTAGCCAGGTGGATAACCCAAAGTTTGGAGGTCATAACCAAATTTTGGGGTTAACATAAGTAAAGGTATGCTGACCCTGACTTAATCAGAGGTCGGGAGGTCAGGCTATGTACTGACGGGCGGATGCACAGTTGAAATGGTGACTCGACTAGTTTGAAGGTTGGGGGTCAAGCGGTCGAGGAAAAGGCAAGTCTCAAGCTCTAGGATGGACCGGCCCCGACTACGTCGGAGGTCGGGAAGAGAGACAACACTGTGAAGTGGGAGATGCACGTGTCCTAACCATCTGCTCACATATTTATTAGATGAGCCTGTGGTGGACCGTCGTGTGGTAGGATGGAATTGGTGACCACCATTCCCTGTGTGCGACAAATGGAAAGAAGGAAATACATAGAAGTGAATGGAAAGAAAAAAAAACCGAGGGTGAAACCCTCCTAATCCCGTTTCCATGACTGGACAATGGGAATTAGATTCTCAAGGAGCATCTCTCTTATCTAGGAAAAATAAAGGGCTATATTAAAGAGTGGTGTCTGAGCCCAAGTTCAAAGTTGGATTGGATGGGCTTCATCATGTTCAAGTGATAAAAAAAAATGGAGGAAAGTATTTGACTAAGTAACTGTCCAAAGTTAAAACTCAAATTAAATTACCGATCCCTACTTTTATGATAATATGACATTAGTGAAACTTATCTGAGAATAATATTGTGGTCATATTGTTTATTTTGGTGGTCATAGGATATAGTTATTTTGTCACAACAGAAGACTCAGTGGTAAATCATGACCCTAAGTTTGAGTTATCTATTTTTGAAATGTCTACCAATGTGTGTGATTGACAACACATCACAAGCAACATTAAAAAAAATAAGCCACGGTGACGAGGACCAAAATGGTTGAATACAGTTCTGATCAATCACAACAAGGAAGTGATGGGGTTAGAATCTAATGAAGGAGAGAGATCATTCATCCAAGGGGGAGGGAGTCATCCCCCAGGCTAGATGAACACCTTGATAAGCCTAAGTGATGATGTGAGAAGATTTAAGGTTGATAATGAGACGCTGGTAAGAGCTCAAGAAAGGAAAGGAGGGATCAACGTATTCATCCTACAAAGTCTCTCGAATTGGAAGAGGCAAAGGAAATATGAGAGGAGGGTGAGTCATAGCGACAAAAATAGCCTTCAAGAAACATAAGAAAACACCAGTGGAGTAGATTATGACAGGTCTAGGAAAAGGAACAGGCAAGGAAGTGAGGACACTGTGCTAGGAGCTTATTGTTTGAGCACTCCAAGAAAAGGGACTATCATGTAGGTGCAGTACTCTAGCGGACCATCTAAATTGGTTCCTCAAAGGTATGAACTGTGAAAATTTCTGAACCTAAGTTACAAAAACCCTACTGCATTTTTCTGATTTACTTCTCCTATTTGTTCTATTAAATTTAATATATATATATATATATATATATATATATATATATATATATATATATATATATTTATTTATTTATTTTTATTTTTATTTTATTTATTTATTTATTTTATTTTTTATTTATTTATTTATTTTATTTTTTATTTATTTATTTATTTTATTTTTTATTTATTTATTTTATTTTATTTTATATATATATATATATATATATATATATATATATATATATATATATATATATATATTTCCTGAATTATTCAGCAAAAGCATCAAAGTAAACATTATTGCATCCTACACATACATACAAATCAATTATTGAAGCATAACGCACACATGAATAAGGACACATTATTTTTTTGACAATGTCCCCAGAAAAACCCAATGCGGAAAACCGGTGCAACAACTCTTAGAGGGTTTGCTTATTAAGCAGAATATCTGAATATAATAAAGGGCACCAGCAATGGTTTTCCCAACAAATAAATCATGGAAAATTTACCTCTATCACTCAAAGACAAAAATTATGGTTGATTCAGCTGAGGCTTCACACCTTCTAAATAATCATGAATACGATCCCTTTCTGGCCCGCTAGAAATCCCATCATTGCTTTTTCCGGTACTTCCTTATCTCTGCGTAGCTGCTAGAGCCTCTACACATCACACGTTTATCCTGCGTCACCCCTTTGGGCTCAGCGCTACCTATGCCTCACCTTGAAGGGCCTGCGTCAGCCTCTGCACTGACTCTATGTGAGCCTAGTTGGGTTGCGTCCCTCCTTCTAGGTCTTTGCGCTGCTTGGTATGGATATACCTCTCTGCCTATGTATTATAGGCCTCGGATCTGAATATCCCTCACCGATCTACCCCTCACCAGCAAATCAATCTTATTTGAAAATTTTCAGCAAACAACACCCCAGAATTTTGACTTTTCTCAAGTGCTACTACTCTGTTTCTGTTCTCCAACTGACCCCAAGCCTTCCTTTAAAAATTTTCTCGTTGAAAGATCAATGGTCATGATCTAATCTCTAATCAACGTCTAATATTAGAAAATACTTGATCCACGTCACTTAGAAAATTCTCACCCACATGTTTAAATTAATTCCCTTTAATTATTTAATTTATGGGTGGAATTTCTCCAAACAATTTCTGGGTCTTGGATATTTCATTTGTTCTAGCCCCTCCACAATGTTTCAGAGCTAGAGAAAATCTGATGCTACCCAATATCCCAACACTCCCTCTTTTCTAGGAATGTGCTCTAGCAACACTTCACTCCAGAAGCATTACTCTGATCTCTGGCATCAGTCCCCTGCGTTGTTGATGCTTAGCCTACTGCCCTTCATCCATTGTGCTTCTACCCATGTCACTACCACTGACACTGCCACATATGTACTGAAACTCCCTATCAAATGCTGCATCATGCTACCCATAGCACTACCACTGTTAACTGCTGCACTGCAAATCAGTTGCTCAGAATTAAGAAACTGAAGGACATCACCCAAAATACTGATTGACAGGTCAATTTGGCTGCACCCTTTGTTGATGCTCTACAGTGACCCTCTAAAGCTCTGCATTGTATGTTACTCTTCACTGCGTAAGCACTACCTCTGCACTACTGAAATCCCATCAGCCTCTGTGTTGTTGCTTCCATGTTGCTACTACGTCTCCTCTGTGCTGCTCCAGTCTTCATCATCCTAGAACTGCCATAGTGCCTCCATGATCCTTTGCACAAACTAACTCCAGTCATACTGCTACTATCTTTAAAGTCTCTCGTAGCTCGTATGTGATCTAATAATTTGGGAACATCAAGGATCATACCCCTAACATCTGTAGTTTAATCTATATATCTATGTCGCCCCACCTCTTCTCTCGAGGTACATGAGAACTCATGGAAACATCATCATCACTACCACTATCCGCTTTGGTTGCCGCAGCCTTGGAATCAAAATATTCCTTTCCCTTCTTCTTAAAAAAATTATTGGCAAAGTGTCCCAATTTGCCACATATGAAGCACCAGACCTTTGAGAGGTCCTTCTTCTTCTTCCCTTACTGATGCCTCTATCCCTTCGATGCAATAGTTTCATCTTCCTCCTCCTCTTTCTTTATTGTGGCTCCTCCGTTGCTGCTACCCCTCTTGGTTATTCTCCTTATTTCTTCCTGACGAAGGATTTCCCACATGTCCTCCCAGTTTGGAAGTTATGCTCTACCCAATATACTTTGGACAAAGGTCTCCCAATCATCTGTGATTTCATTCAAGGGAGTCCTTACCAAGAAACCATCATCGAGAGTTTCCCCCATTGAAACTAGCTGATCTCGAATAGCCTTCAATCTAAATAGGAAGGGATTGATCTCATCTCCCTTGTACATCGCAAGCAATCGCATCTGATTCTCCAAAATAATCTTCCTCTGGATGGAGCTACCTTGATACAACATTTTCGGAGCTTGCCACATTTCATTTGTCATCTTCTTCTTGACAATATGTGGGACCACATGATCCTTCACCCCATCCATGATCAAGCACTTACCCCATGCCTAATTTTCCTCATACTTATTTGGAGGATCAACATTGACTGAAATGACCACAACCCTCTCATCATATTCTCTGATACGATACGCGTCAAGGACTAACGAGATCCTAGCTTTCGAGATGGCAAAGTTAGACACACTGTCCAACATGTCCTGATCTCTTAATCCATGTGAGGTCATCTCTACTCAAAAATGTCAAAGCAAAAGGCTCTTCTCCCTTCTACTATTGCTACTCTCAACAAGAGACTGGATCTAGGTTTCTTGGCGATAGAAACGTTATAGAGAATATGCTCCCTCTGACTAGTGATTTCCCTCCCGGAAATCCTCCACCAACTCTGTCAAATCATTCCTCTACAATCACATCATTGATCGAATCTCAGAATTCTTGGCTAGAAAATATGTTGAGGAACTGTTCCCCCTTATTTTGTCAACCCTGCTAGGCATTGTTCTGCACCAGCAAAAACAATTCCCCAGTAAATTCGAAGATCATAAAACTCCACTTCCAACCACAACAACCGACACACCATCACTCCCTTATGGATTGTGTCACCCTCTTCTTTATGTGATCTTGACAAGCTCTGTGTCACCCTTCTAGGCCTACATCAACTCTGCGTGAGCACACAGGCTCGGTGTCACCCTTGATGGGCCAATGCGATGTCCCTCTAGTGTCACGTTTCCTTTTTCTGGATCTGTGAGCTTCAGCTGCCCTCCTGCAGCAAAAATTATTTAGATCTTTGTTTATGGCTTCAACTTGGTCTACAATTGCTTTGATACCATGTGAAAATTTATGAACCTAAGTTACATAAACCCTACTGTAGTTTTATGATTTACTTCTCCTATTTGTTCTGTTAAATTAAAAAAAAAAAAATCAATTATTCAGCAAAAAAATCAAAGTAAACTCTATTTCATCCTACACATACATAGAAGTAATTTAATGAAGCATAACGCACACATGACAAAGGAAACAATATTTTTTGGACAATGTCCCTAGAAAAACCCAAAGCGGGAAAACCAGTGCAATAACTCTTAGAGGGTTTGTTTATTAAGAATAATATTTGAATATAGTCGAGGGCACCAGCAGTGGTTTACCCAAAAGATAAATCACGAAAAATTTACCTCTATCACTCGGAGACATAAAATATGGTTGATTCGTCTAAGGCTTCACACCTTCTAAATAATGCTAAATATGAGCCCTTTCTAGCCCACTGGAAATCCCAGCGCAACCTCTCTCAACATTGCGTCAACTCTGTGTAGTTTCTAGAGCCTCTGTGCAGCACAGGCTTCTCCTGCATCACCCCTCTGGGGTCAGCACTGCCTTTGTGTCACCTTGGAGGGCCTACATCAATGTCTGTGCTACCTCTATGTGAGCCTGACTAGGTTGTGTCCCTCATGTTGGGTCTTTGCACTGCCTAGTACGGATTTTCCTCTCTATGTATGTATTCTCAGCCTCAGATCTAAATATCCCTCGCTAATCTACCCCTCACTAGCACTGCAATATTATTAAAAAATTCTTAGCAAACTGCGCCCCAAATTTTTGACTTAGCTCAAGTGCTACCACTTTGTGTGTGTTCTCCAACAGACCCTAAGATTTCCTTTAATACTTTTCTTGTTTAAATATCAACGACCATGATCTAATATCTAATCTACAGCTAATATTAGAAAATACTTGATCCACGTCACTCAGAACATTCTCACCCACATGTTCAAATTGATTTCGTTTATTTATTTAATTTCCCTAAGTTAGACTTAGGGCCTCCATTAAAATAATTAATTTTTGGAATAACTTAGGCTCCATGTGGAATTTCTCCAAACGATTTCTGGGTCTTGGATATTTCATGTGTTTTATCCCCTCCACAAAGTTTCGGAGCTAGAGCACATCCGATGCTACCCAAAATCTCAACATCACCATTACTCAATAAGAAAGGAAAAGGAAAAGGAGCATATGCTTGAAGAGTTTAAGAAGGAAAAGCCACCTACATTTTATGGTGATATGAAGAAGGCCAAGGATTCAGAATCATGGTTGTTGGGAATGATTAAAATTTTTAGAATACATGATTATTCTAATAATATGAAGGTTAGGATTGCCGCGTACATCTTGAAAGAAAAAATCGATATTTGGTGGGAGGACTTGAATAATGTTAAATCCATTACCGAGAAGGAGCTGATGTGGGGAGAGTTTGGAAAGGTCTTCAAAGAAAAATACCTATCTGAGCGGTAATATGATAGCAAAACAAATAGTTTTATAAACTCAAATTGATTTAGTTAACCAGTGATGAGTATGTCACCAAATTTTTGGAACTATTGAGGTATGTATCATATCTCAAGGATGAGAAAGATACGATTCAAAGGTTTATCAGCGGGCTGCCTATTTCATTCAGAGATAAAATCAAACTACTAGAACCTCAAACTCTAGAGGATGCTATCAATAAATTAGGACACTGCCATGAGAAAGAAAAATAAAAACCTGATATTAGGAGAAATTAGAAGGCCATGAGAAACATTGGAAGTAATAATATTTGGCCCAAGAAAAACCGAGATAGGATGGAAGTGATGCAACCAACTCAAACATGATAGTTTCAGCGAAAGCCAAATGCTCCTAACAAGAAAAACAAGTAGAAACCAACGACAACACAACCCCAGGTTTGAGGGCCGAGAACCACTCAAGTGTCAAACCTGCTGTGGAGACCACAGGAGAAGAGATTTCCCACATTAGCAGAATTTTGGACCAAAAATATACAACACCCAAGAGGCAAGCACAATGGGTGAAGTAGCTCAGAGTATGCTTAGAGTTTATGCAGTAGTAGAAAATCGTCAAGAAGATCACCAAACATTTGGGATAGAAGGTTGGCTGCAACAACAAGTCATTTCCGTTTTGATTGACCTAGTTTCCAATTACAGTTATATCATTCATGAACTGGTGGAGAAGTGTGAATTGGGAAAGGAGTTGCACCAATAACCTTGGCTAGGTAAATTGGCAAAGGGCACAAGGAGAATATTCAACCATTGGGTAAGTTCATGTGCAGTTGAGCTTAGTGGCATGCCCATGATATCCCACTTGATTGTGTTACCATTGGGTGGGAATGATTTATTATTGGGCATGGTTTGGTTGTACATACACTAGACCAAGGTAGATTTCTATGAGAAAGCAATAGAATGCTTGGATGAGCAAGGAACAAAAATAGTGTTGCAGGGAAAAAGGAAACCTATATCAGTGAGGCTAATCACTACCATGCAATACTAACACAGTAGCATAAGAATATGCAAGTTAGTTGCAGTGCAAGTTTTCCAGAGTGAGGAAGATGGTGGAAGGTCAAATGACCAGGAGACAGAATTAATTCAGAAGCACCCTGTTTTAAAACAATATGTAGACGTTTTTCAAGTGGAGGTTCCTATATTACCTCCTCATAGGGAGAGAAATTTCTCTATCAAACTGGTGCCAAGAGAAACACCAGCATCCAAGGCTCCATATAGAATGAGCACGACAGAATTGGTTGAGCTCAAATTACAGCTAAAGGAGATGCTCAAAAAGGGTTACATAAGGCCAAGTGTGTATCCTAAGGGAGCACTGGTATTATTTGTAAGAAATAAATATGGAACCCTTCAATTTTGTATTGATTAAAAACAACTGAATAAAGTAACCATTAAGAATAGGTACCCATTACCGAGTATTGATGATCTCCTTGACCAGTTAAGAGGAGAAAAAAATTTCTCCAAAGTTGACCTAAGGTTAGATTACCATCAAGTAAGAATTAAGGAGAAATATGTTCATAAAACTGCCTTCAGATAAAGATATGGACACTATGAATTCGTAGTGGTACCCTTTGGACTCAGAAATTCCCTGACCACATTCATGTGCCTGATGAAAAAATTATTACGTCCATACTTGGATAAGTTTTTCATAGCATTTGTTGACGAAATTTTAATATACTCAACAAACAGAAGAAGAACATGAAAATCATTTGGCTGTGATGTTACAACTGTTGAGGGAACATAAGCTCTATGAAAATCTTAGCAAGTGTGACTTTTACCAATCATAGATGCACTATCTAGGGCACATCATCTCTAAGGAAGGCATATCAGTTTACCCTGAAAATATCAAAGCCATAAGGGAGTGGTCAACTCCAAATAACGTGGATGAGATTATATCATTCATGGGATTGGCATGATATTACAAGAGATATATTCGGAATTTCTCCAAAATCGGTCATCACATTACAACCTTGCAGAAGAAAGGGAAAATATTCAAATGGATTGCACAATGTCTAGAAATATTTGAGTTGTTGAAACAATTTCTCACGAGGGCATCAGTGTTGAGAATCACAGATCTAGATAAATATATTGTGGTGTGTTCAGATGCATGCAGAGAGGGACTCGATGGAGTCTTAATGCGGGAAGGGAAAGTAGTGTGCTATGAATCCATAAAGTTGAATAAACAAGAGGAAAAGTATGTGACACATGATTTATAATTAGGCGCTATAGTGCATGCTTTGAAAATATGGAGGCACTACCTCCTTGGCCGGAATTTCACATTCATGTCAGACCATAGTGGACTCAAGTATTTTTTTGGACAACCGAAGTTGAATGCTATGAAAGCAAGATGGTTGGCCATGCTCAACGAGTTTGATTTAAGATTAAGAACATAAAAGGAAAGGAAAAAAAGGTTTTTGATCCCTTGAGAAGGAGAGTTCATGTAAATCACTTGGCAATGGTAAGTTGGTATGTAACACATCTTGAAGAAAGAATAAAAAGTGTTGGACACCTAGACAAAGAGTACCAAAAAATGAAATAAAAGTTACAACATAGAGATGGGGATGAAGGACCTCATCTCACCCAGGATGGCTTAGTCAATTTTAAAGGAAGAATTTATGTGCTTAACAATGATGAAATAAAAAGGATAATAATGAATTAATTCCATGTTAAGCGTTACTCAGGCCACTCAGGGTATCAAAGTACCCTCACAGTCGTCAAAAGGTAATATTACTGGAAGAATATGAAGAAAGAGTTGACATATTTTGTAGCAAGATGCATGGAGTGTGAGTAGGTAAAGGCTGAATTCAATGTTGGGTTTGTGTTATATTCTTTCCACGACTAATCATGCGCAGGGGGGTAATGGGGGGGTGATAGTCCCCACTGTACGTTGCGCTAGGTGCAACGTCGGGCGGGTCACAGGGGGGGTGGGAGCCCCCCCTGTCGGGGTCCGGGACAGCACCATGGAAAAAAAATTTGGTCCTTATTTTCCGGTGGGCGGACCCGCCCATGGTTTTGTGCATGGGTTTGCACATGGTTTTGGGGCATGATGGTTTTCAACTCCTACTATTTTGTAGATCCGTTCAAGGGAACTACGGTTATGTTCTAATCCAAAGTTAATGGATTGGGGTTTATGTATGCTTCGGCATGTATACATGTGTGTTGTGACACTAAAAGGAATATAATGAAAAAACAATCTGGTCATCCTGATTTGGGATCCAGGGAAAACCTCTGTGTTTATATGTTTTATGTTTTATTCTTTCGCTATTATTTATTTTATTTTTTTAAGATTCATTTGCAGATAATTTCTGTACAGGGTTAAAACCTACATTTGGTATCAGAGCAGTTTCAAATTCAAGGGGACGCCTTTGCTGCTGAGGGGTTTTTTTCTCGAGCCTAAGGTAGACCCTATTCAGTGGGAGATCTGCGAGATCGATTCTTGCGGTGAAAGAAGATGGCAAGCGGCGAGAAGATAGAGATCGAGAAATTTAATGGTCAAAGTTTTGAGTTGTGGAAGATCGGGATGGAGGATCTGTTGGTGGATAAATATCAGTGGATTGCATTAGATCTAGGTACTAAACCAACGGAAATGTCAGATGAAGACTGGAAGAAACTGGATCGGAAGGCAAAGAGCACAATATGGTTGTGTGTCTCAGATTCAGTATTGTTGAATGTATCTAAGGAAGCTACAAAGAAGACCTCGTGGGACAAGTTAGGTACTTTGTACCAATCTAAGTCTTTGGTGAATAAATTGTTCCTGCGGAAAAAGTTGTATAACCTGAGGATGAAGGATGGAGACTCGGTGATAGAGAATTTGAACGCCTTCAATACTGTGGTAAGTTAGCTGTCATCTTTTGATATTAAAATCTCATATGAAGATAAGTGCATCAATTTGTTGTGTTCTCTACCAGATTCGTGGGACAGTCTAGTTATTGCAATAGGTAGCAATACAACTACCTTGAATTTTGATGACATTGTCTCAGCCTTGCTGTCGGAGGAAATGAGACGAAGAAATATGGAGGGTTAGAATGGAGATGCCTTATCTGTACGAGGAAGGTCCCAGAATAGAAACAAGAATAAGGTTTCGAGTGGGTGATCTAAATCTAGAGGGAGATCTAAATCTCCTGGAAAGTTTGTAAAGGTGTGCTGGAAATGTGGAAAGGAAGGACACTACAAAAAGGACTGCAGATCTAAAGCTCCTAAGAAAGCAAAGGGATTTGATGATGCTCCTTCTGCAGAGGCAAAAACCACCTTGGATGAAGGTGGGGATGTGTATTTGGCTTCTTCTTCAAATACACATGTAGATCATGAGTCATGGTTGATTGACTCGGGTTCATCCTTTCACTTCACTCCCCATAGGGAGTGGTTCTGCGAGTATGAGAAATATGATGGTGGTGATGTCTTCTTAGGTGATGATAGGAAGACCAGAATCGTCTGACATGAAAAATTCAAGTTGAAGCTGCAAGGTGGAAGCATTAGAACACTTCCTGGTGTTCTGCATATTCCTGCATTGGCTAGAAATCTAATTTCTGTAAGCAAGATGGATGATGCAGGTGTAAAAACAGTGTTCGAGAAACATACCTGTAATATGGTTCGAGGAGCACTGGTATTAATGTGGGGAGTTCATATTGGAACTTTGTACAAGCTTCAGGGCAACACTGTTATTGCCGGGTGCAACAGTTTTGTGGTTCCCGAAAGTGGAGCGGAAAGCCAAACGGTCTCTGGAGAAAAGACCATGTTATGGCATCAAAGGCTTGGACATATTGGAGAGAAGGGCCTTCGGATACTGCATGGAAATGGTATGGTAGAAGGTATGCATAATATCTCTCTGTATTTCGATTTATGTGAACATTGTGTATATAAGAAGCATAATCGGGTGAGTTTTCCTTCTAGTGCTAAGAGGGTGAACAAGATATTAAATCTTGTGCACAGTGATGTGTTTGGACCTGTGTCGGTTCCATCACTGGGTAAGTCTATGTACTATGTTTCATTCATAGATGACTTCTCAAGGAATACATGGATATATTTCTTGAGGAAGAAATCTGAAGTCTTTGATAGATTTAAAGAATTTAAGGCTCTGGTGGAAAACTAGACAGAGAAGAAGATAAAAGTGTTGAGGATAGATAATGGTGGGGCGTTCTGCAAGGAGGAGTTTGAAGAGTTCTGTAAGAATTGTGGTATAGCACTGCAGAAGACTACTCCATACACACCTTAGCAAAACAGAGTTGCAAAAAGAATGAAAAGAACGTTGATGGAAAAGGCAAGAAGCATACTAAGTGGTACCGGGTTAGGATAAGAATTCTGGGCAGAGGCAGTGGAGACTGCATGTTACTTGGTTAATAGATCACCTTCATCATTGTTCGTGGATAAGACTCCACATGAGGTATTTACTGGTAAGAAACCCTCTCTTTCACATCTGAGGGTATTTGGATGTGATGCATATGTACATGTTCCAAAGGAGAAAAGGACCAAGATGGATAATAAATCTGAAAGGTGCATCTTTATTGGGTATAAGGATGGTTTAAAGGGTTACAAGCTTTGGAACCCGAAAACAAGGAAGGTTGTGTACAGCCAAGATGCGATGTTTAGAGAGGTGAAATATGTTGTTAAACATGAATTCCTACCAAAGGAACATGAAAAGATAGAGTTTGAGCTAAAGGAGGATGAATCAGACTCTACAATAGAAGAAGACTCAGAAGAGGAAGAGCCACAAAATCCAGCTGTGAGAAGATCAATTCGAGAAAGAAGAAAACCAGAAAGGTATAGTCCATTTTCTTTTTGTTCAAAATTTTCTTTAAATATAACTAATGATTATCCCAGAACCGTTAGGGAGGAAGTAGATTCAGAGGATGGAAAACTCTGGAAGGAGGCCATGGTTGATGAAATGGCATCCTTGCATAAAAATGAGGCATGGGATCTGGTGGAGTTGCCGGTTGGAAGGAAGCTCATCGGGAGCAAATGGGTGTTTAAGAAGAAGATGAATGTAGAAGGAAAGGTGGAGAAATACAAAGTTAGGTTAGTAGCAAAAGGTTATTCCCAGGTGCTGGGAATTGATTTTGGTGATATTTTTTCTCCTGTTTCCAAAGTTACTTCTATTAGATTACTTTTATCTGTTGCTGCTGCATTTGATTTTGAGGTAGAACAGATGGATGTGAAGACAACATTTCTTCACAGGGATCTGGAAGAGGAGATATACATGAAACAACATGAAGGCTTTATTGTGAAGGGGAAGAAAGAGCTAGTATGCAGGTTAAAGAATTCTATGTATGGGCTAAAACAGTCACCAAGGATGTGGTATTAGAAATTTGATACCTATATACGGGGACTTGACTTCACTAGAAGCAAGGAGGATCATTGTGTTTATTTTAAATTAATTGGTGATCGTGCTATTTATTTGGTCTTGTATGTGGATGATATGTTGTTGATTGGAAATGAAAAAGAAATTATCCAAGATTTGAAGACCCAACTTTTCTCCAAATTCGACATAAAGGATCTTGGTGCTGCAAACTATATTTTGGGCAAGGAAATTAAGATAGATCAGGCAGAGAGGAAGCTTTGGTTAAACTAGACGAATTATGTCGAGACTATATTTCAGAGGTTCAATATGAAGGATAGTAAACCGGTGAATGTTCTGATTCCCGTAGGTACAAAGTTGTCTACTAAACAGTGTCCCAAGACACAAGAAGAGGAGGAGGATATGTCTCGTGTTCCATATGCAGTTGCAGTGGGTATCCTGATGTATGCAATGATCTGTACTAGAGTAGACATTGCACATGCAGTGGGAGTATTGAGCAGGTTTATGTCAAACCCAGGGAAGGAGCATTGGACAGCAGTGAAGCGGGTTTTCAGATATTTGCGTGGCACTAGTGATTATGGCTTGTGCTACGAGGGAATACCAGGATTGGAAAGGGTGTTGGACATTTGTGGTTTTGTTGATGCTAACTGGGCTGGAGATCTGGATCGAAGAATATCTACAAGTGGGTATGTGTTTAGCCTATTTGGAGGTGCAGTCAGTTGGATGAGTAAATGACAGTTTGTAGTGGTTCTTTCAACTACAGAGGAAAAATACATGGCAGCCACTCATGCAAGCACGGAATAAGTTTGGTTGCAGAGATTGTGTTCAAGTATGGGGTTGGTGCAACAAGCTATAAGGATAGACTGTGATAGCCAAAGTGCAATTTTCTTGGCTAATAACCCTGCTTATCATTCAAAGACAAAGCACATTGATGTTCAATATCACTTTTTGAGATATATGGTTGAAGCTAAAAGGGTGTTACTGGTAAAGGTGGACACTTTGAAGAATTTTGCAGATGCATTGACAAAGTCTGTGAGCATTCAAAAGTTCTCTTGGTGTAGAGAAACAATGGGTGTTGCAAAGTTGGGCTAATGACTCAACTCTCTTGTGGCCCCCTGCGGAAAGAAAACAACAAGTGGGAGAATGTTGGGTTTGTGTTATATTCTTTCCACTACTAATCATGCATGGGGGGGTAACAGGGGGGCGGGAGCCTCCCTTGTCAGAGTCCGAGGCAGCACCCCGGAAAAATTTTTGGTCCTTATTTTCCGGTGGGCGGATCCGCCCATGGTTTTGTGCATGGGTTTGCACATGGTTTTGGGGCATGATGGTTTTCGGCCCCTGGTATTTTTTAGATATGGTCAAGGGAACTACGGTTATGTTCTAATCCAGGGTTAATGGATTGGTGTTTATGTGTGCTTCGGCATGTATATATGTGTGTTGTAACACTAAAAGGAATATAATGAAAAATCAAGCTAGTCGTCCCGATTTGGGATCCAGGGGAAAACCTCTATGTTTATTTGTTTTATGTTTTATGCTTTCACTATTGTTTATTTTCTGTTCTTAAGATTCGTTTGCGGATAATTTTTGTACATGGTTAAAACCTACATTCAAACACTTGACAGGATTTTTGCAGCCTATCCTTATTCCAAAATGGAAGTGGGAGATAGTCTCTATGGATTTCATCATCAAGTTTCCAAAAATAGCTAAGCAACATGAATCATGGTGGTGGTGGAAAAAATTATAAATTTAGATCATTTTGTGGTAGTAAAATCCACCAATTATGCTAGTGATGTATCACAAATATTCATAAAATAGATTGTGAGACTACATGGCATCGCTAAGACTATCGTGTCTGATAGGGATGTTAATTTTACTTCTAGGTTTTGGAAGGAATTTTTTGCAGGATTGGGAAAAAAATTAGCATTTAGTACAATCTATCATCCACAAAAAAATGGGAAAATATAGAGGATTAATCAGATCCTTGAGGACATGTTAAGGATGTATGTGATGCATCAACCCAAAAAATGGGAAAAAAATCTTCCATTTATGGAATTTGCATACAATAATTGACACCAAGAGTCCATAAGGATGAGTCCCTTTGAGGCATTGTATGGCAGGAAATGTAATATTCCTATTAGCTGGAGTGACACAGTTAAAAAAGTACATGTAGGACGTGATATGCTTAGGGATATGGAACAACAAGTTCGTATCATAAAACAAAATATGAAAGTGGCACGGGATATGCAGAAAAGCTATGCAAATAAGCATAGGGTGCACAAAGAGTTCCAAGTGGGGGAACATGTCTACCTAAGAGTTAAACCCAAGAAAATTCCCTAAAACTAGGGAATTGTGCCAAGTTAGCAACATGGTATTGTGTGTTACACCAATTTTTGGTCATCTAACCTATTACTATTAGATGAACCAAAGTACACCATGTAAGACCAATTTTACCCTGGTAAAATTTCTTTCGCTATGAAAAATAACTTAGTAATCCATACTTTATTAAGTTGTTTATGGTCTAAACAGGAAACCCCATGATGAATAATTGAATAAATCCTTATTTGTTTGATTTTCCTCAAGGGATAATTAATTAAACAACAGTTTAATAAATATTCCTAGTCATATTTAACCCAAAACAAGAAAATTTATTAGATAAATCACTATTTATCTTATTATTTTCTAGGAATAATTATTTAAAACATTCTTTAAATAATATTCCTTGTTAAATTTGACTAAATCATTTATAAATAATTGAATAAATCATTATTTATTTAATTATTACTCAACCACATTCTTAAAATAGTAAATAAATCATTTATTTATTTATTATTTACAGATAAAAGGGACTTGATCAAATTCTTTTTCCATCCAACAAAGATAATAAAATATTCCATAAAAGTTGGATCTAGATTTGGTTAATAATATTTTAATTTTGCACTAATATCTAGACTAACTCAATATTTTGTTATAAATAGAAGGGTTTTTCCATTCATTTACTACCTTTTGTTGCCTAAAGATCACTCTGGATTTATACTTTTGGTCTTACTTTCATCCTCCATCATTGTCATATTTTTCTATATTTTTGCTTGTGAGCTCTCTTTGAGTTCCATTTTTGTATGGGTTTCTACACCATCAAGAGAGAGAGATCTTAGATCTGAAGCACTGAGGACATACAAGAACTAATTCCATTGAGGCAAACTGGTAACTTCTTTCTATGTTCCCTTCCCAGGTGTCATAAATACAAAATTCTTTAAAAATATTTTTTTCTTGTATATTGGATGCATGGAGAAACTCTTGCTTTTATTTGTTGTTTAATGTCTTTAACTGCATAGATCTGGATTTTGTATCATTTATTCTGATCAACTAACTGCATATCTAAAGAAATTTACATACATCTTTGATGTTAGGGTTGTTTGTTATGCATAGCTAAAGTGATATTTTTTTGTACGCTTGCGATTAGAATTCACACTAACAACTAGCGACTCCACAAGGGTTTATAATTACAACCACTGTCATTTTTCATATCTCTGCATGACCAGCTACTTCAACCCCTAGGGTTTTTCTTCAACTTGTTTTTTTTCTTTTCTTGATGTTTTTTTTCTTCAATAATGTTGTTAGAGGTGCTGGGCTTATTCTCCTAGGCATAATTCTTAACAAACTTGTGATAATAATCGTTGGAACTGAGAAATCCTCGCAACTACTTTATAGTTGTGGGGACTTTCCATTCCTTAATGGCTTTAATTTTGTTAGGGTCTACCTTAACACCCTCGTGAGATACAATATGACCCAGATATTCCACCTCTTGTACTCCAAAGAAACATTTGGATTATTTTGCATATAATTGTTTCTCCTGCAATAGTTTGAGCACCCTGTCAACATGTTCAACATGATCCTTCCAAGACCTGCTGTAGATTAGTATATCTTCAAAAAATACTAGCACAAATTTTCTAAGGAAGGGTTTGAAAATGGAATTCATCAACCCTTGAAATGTAGAAGGTGCATTGGTAAGGCCAAAGGCATGACCAAAAATTCATAATGACCCTCATGAGTTTGAAATGCTGTTTTCAGAATATCTTCAGTCTTCATTCTAATTTGATGATACCCTGAACGAAGATCCAATTTGGTAAAATAAATTGCTCCATGTAATTCATCCAAAAATTCATCAATCACAGGAATGGGAAATTTATCTTTAATGGTGAGCTTATTGAGCTCCCTATAATCCGGACACATTCGCCATGATCCATCCTTCTTGTGTACCAATACTACAGGAGCAGAGAAAGAACTTTGACTAGGTTGAATTATACCCGCCTCTAACATTTCTGCAATCATACGTTCAATTTCGCCCTTTTGGAAGTAAGGATATCTATAAGGCCTGATGTTTGGAGGAACACTTCCTGGAATCAAATGAATAGCATGATCATGATCACGAATAGGTGGGAGTCCTTTGGGAGTTTCATACACCTTGGAATGATTGTCCAAGACTTGTTGGAGATCTGCAGAAATAGATGATTTTGATGTTGGAACTTCTAGTGAGCATAATTGTGCAATTACGCCTCGTTGTTCTTTCTTTATAAGCTTTGTCATGACATTAGAGCTTATTATCCTTCCTGGCTTCCCTTCAATACCCCGTAATTCAACTTCCTTTCCTTCTGAAAAAAATTTCAAGAAAAGTTCTTGAAAATTAAAAGCTACCGTCCCCAAAGATTGTAACCATTGTACCCCTAGTACAACATCAGCACCTCCCATAGGAATGGCAAGCATTGGACTAGTCAATACATATTCCCCCATGGTTAGCTTGATATTATGGCATTTTCCATAGAAATTTATAGTTCCTCCATTTGCAACCATCACTTGACATTCTGGTGCTGGGTATAGGAAACAATTCAATTCCTTGGCTACCTTACAATGAATAAAATTATGGGTACTACCTGAATCAATCAACGCTATTACCTTTTTCGTCTTGATATGTCCTTCTATCTTGAGAGTTTGAGGAGTGGTAATTCCTGCCAATGCATTACACTATATGGTCGGAATCATTTCTTCCTCTTCTTGGGTTGGTTCCTGGTGTATATCCTCTTCTTGTTCATTTTCTTCTTCCTCTTCACAATCTATGTAAAATAATTTCTTCTCAGGACACTTATGACCTTTAGTGTATTTGCTATCACAACTGTAGCAAAGCCCTTTTGCTCTTTTTTCTTCCAATTGTTGTGGTGTCAACCTTGTAGGTTGTGGAAATCTAGATGTAGCAACACTTCCTTCTTTATAGAATTGAGTGGTAGGCTTCCTTGTCGCCATAACTTTACATTCAACTTTTCTTGCCAACCCGAATGCCTTCTCCAATGAATCAGGTTCCAGAACGCGAACTTCATGTTGGATGTTATCCTTTAAAGTGCCTATGAAGAGATCAATCCTGTGTTCCTCTGGAATATCAGTTACCCTTATATTCAATTTTTGGAAGTCCTCAATGTGCCCCCCCACTAAACCCTTTTGTTTGAGATTTATCAATTGGCTAAAGAAGGTGTTGCTCTTTGTATCCTCATAATGTGCTATCATTTCCTCCGTAAAAATTGACCAAGTGAGAATTTTTTTACGGGAGCAAAGCCATCGATACCATACAAATGTATTTTGTTCTAAATGTAAAGTTGCAATGCGTACCTTTTGTGTGTTTTTCACATTATGGAGATCAAAATATTGCTCCATCTGTAGTATCCATGTTACAGGATCCTTTCCATCAAACTTCCTCATATCCATTTTTGGAATATGGTGGTTCTTCCCTCCAACAGTAGAGTTTATGAAATCACGATTAACATTTATTTTGTTCTCATCATGAGTTTCCTCTACTATCTTTTCACCATTAGGAAACATTTCTTGTATCAACTTTGCCAAACCTTCGATGTCTACTTTTATGTTTTCCATTTTTTCATCGATCTTAGCTTCCATGCCCACTTCCATGCCTTCCATCTTAGCTTCCAAACCATTCATCTTAGCTTCCACGCCTTTCTTCAAACCATCCATCTTAGTTTCCATGCCTTTCTTCAAAACTTCCATTTCATTTTTGTTGCTCTTTGTGATAGTGAAATTTGGTGCACTTGCTCTTGTAATTTTGATATCTCATGTTGTGTTTATTTGTCTTCATGAGTCATCGTAGAGCCTTCTGAAGGCTTAATGGGTGTTGAATTCTTTTTAGGGGCCATTTTAGAACCCAATACTTATATCTATTCTTCAATATTCCCTTGGAATATATTACAACTATTTTTTTTCAAATGAGACTTATGTAATTCGAAAAAAAATACACACCTTTTTCTTGCTTTTGAGGAGTGCGATATTGAAACTGAATTATCTCTATCATTTCGGATCTTCAATATCTGAAATTTGGTACTGAGGTAGCCCTTTGAATCCTCTTTCAAATGCTACAAGTCTGACCTAATTTGGATTCTTGAAGACAAATTTGTGCCCAATCTCCTACGATGACCTAATTATGGACTGGTTCAGGAGAGAAAACTTGTATGACTTGCCACGTGTCACTGCTTCCTCCTTCAACTTTGAAATTGATAGATAGGAAACTGAATTCCGTGTGCTTGCATACACTTTTTACATAATTCCAATCTGATGCTCAGAGAGAGAGAGCTATGAATATTTTCCCATGATCACCTATTTGAGATGAAATTCGGGAGCCTAGAAAAGTCCTAACTTCTACAAACCATATCTCTGAAAATATTGCGAACCAAGATCTAAAATTTTGTGACGATGTTCTCAAGATTTTGGCCTCTAACAATTTCAGATTTTGATCCTTTGTAGAAAAAAAATGTATAGAGAAAATTCTGCGATGACATGTTTAGGTTAAACTGAGGAGCCTGCAAAAGGACCTAACTTCCACAGACCATATCTCCGAAATTATTGCAAACCAAGCTCTGAAATTTTGCGACGATGTTCCTTAGGATTCCGACTTCGTCCTCTATAACGTTTAGCTTCTGAACCTTCGTAGAAAAAAAATTATAGCGAAAATGCCACGATGACCTATTTGGAGCAGTGAAACCCTAGAATCCAAAGCTCTGATACCAAATGTTGTGAAACCAGCTCCAAAAATAGAAGAAAAGAGATATCAACGCCTTAGAAATAAGCCACTTCGAAGGGGAAACCTCCAATACATTACATGAATGAACAATTCTTGGATGATACAATTTACAAAACCTCCTTTCTATATATAGGAGTCCATGGGGCCACAATGTAATCCTAGCCGACCTAACAATAACAATGTAAGGGCACAATAATAACAATATTGGGGTTAAAGGGGGCTACAATAATAACAATAAGGTGGCTACACTAATAACAATAAAGGGCTAAACTAGTAATATAGGGACCTAACAGAAGGAGTTTAGTTGAAGCAAGTCGTCTGAGATTTAGTGTGTTCAGCTATTTTTCAAATCCAATCCTGTACTTTCATATCCATTTCAGATTGGCTATTCATCATAAAAAACACCTCTTTTCAGTTTTTTTTGGTCCTCCTCTAGGGTCCCCTCATTTTCCCTTCAGGTTGTAGACTTTCGCCACCTCATTTGCAGCACTTTTCCCTCTGGATTTTTGTTGTTTTCTGCACCTATTTCCAGCAGATTTGACCTTAAATCCATGTCCCTCCCGAATTTAGATCCATTGGCCATTTTGTGTGTTTTAACTAGATTTTGCCTACCCATAGACTATTTGTTGGGAATCCCTCCTCCTTGGGTGTAAATTGATGCATCTTTAGCTGTATATTTTCTGTCATATTTAGTTTACTTTATTGTTATTTTTAGATTTATTTACAATTATACATCACCTTTTTTCTTTTTTTCTCTACACACGTCTGGGTTTAATTAAAATTAACACACTTATCACATACATACACACCCTAAGTGAAGAGCACTTGGTTTACACCGCCAGGCCAAGGCTATAACATTGTAATCAATTGATCATGCACCTCCTTTCCCTTGTTTCAAAATTGCAATCATTTGATCCTGCACCTCCTTTCCCTTGTTGGTCTCTCTTCCTTCTGTGATCCATGTATGTTTTCCATCATTGTGCCCCCAAGGCATTTATCCCGGAGACTTCTTGGCCTTCATTCTAAATTTCCGATAGGAAGACTTACTCCTCCGTGTAGGGTTCGAGTTCGTCCTCCACCAAGTCCCCATTCTGACTCTGCTTCTAGTTCATCGGGTTCACCTTCTAGTTCTATTTCCGACTCTCCTCCTTTCACCTTCACCATGTCTGGTTCAGGACCTAACGCTGGTGGTAGCCTCGGCCCTAATGCTGGGAATACTACTAGTGGGACCGCAACAGGAACTATCCCGGCTACTCCCTTACTCCCTTATATGGCAGGCCTCAGCCTTCCCAATTTTAACTAGTTGATTAATGACCCCATACACCATGATCCTGGTTGGCCTGCTATGCCAACCAAGCTCCCTTCAGACATCCCCAAGTTTGAAGGTCTTGCTGGAGAGGATCCTACCAACCATGTTCATTCTTTCCACATGTGGTGTCCATCTAAATCCATCATCGATGACTCCGTCAGTCTTCATTTTTTCTAGTCTATACTTACTGAAGAAGCTTATAAGTGGTATGTCAATCCAATCGTCGCCTCTCATACTACTTTTGCGACTCTTTCCCGGGCTTTTCTGTCTTACTTCCAGCTTCCCTTCGCTATGACACTGGTACTGAAATCTTCACCTCTTTCCATCAATTGTTTGAGAACTGTCTATCTAATCATGTCCAAGAATGGCGGAGAAGAAAGAGCTTATGTCGAGACCCTACCTTCGAAGACTGTGTCTACATGGACTAGTTTCTCAGATCCCTTTTGACTGCTATTGGAAAAGATGCCTCATCTCATTTCCCTCAGACCGAAGAAGCTGCCCTCTAGATTGTGTTGACATTAGGGGAATTTTGGGGTCTAAAATGGGCCTCCTAAGGAAATTATAAAATAATAGTGTAAATAATAAAATAAGATTTGATTACATCATCAAATTTTGGAGGGAAAAAAGAAAAATCTACTTTTTCAACTCGTATTTTCAACTTATCTCCCAAAGTTTTTACTCAAATTTCAAGCGAGAGTACTCTTTGGATGAAAATTTTGATTCTTCATCCAAGGAGTACCCATGTTTCATACTTTATGTGGATCCTACTACATGAAAAATGAGAAATACATGAAAAACATGATTGCAATCACATTTTTTCATGTATTTCTCATTTTTCGTGTAGCGGGGTCCATAAAAAGTATACAACATGGGTACTCCTTGGATGAGGAATTAAATTTTTCATCCAACGAGTACTCCTACTTGAAGTTTGAGTAAAAAAATTGGGAGATAAGTTGAAAATACGAGTTGAAAAAATAGTTTTATTATTTTATTAAATTTTAATATTTTTACCCTTTTACTTAAAAAATGGTGAATCATCCCCCATGGTTGACATCATCATCTTTAATCCAATTGGTTATTATAAAGTTTATTTTTGTTGTACATTTTTCTTAGGAGGCCCATTTTAGACCTCAAAATTCCCCTAATGAAATATGACCTGGTCTACACACAGTCTGGTTATGTTTATACTGTCTTACCTGATCTCCCTAGACCCAGTGGTGCCAATGCACCGGGGGAATCCCATGTCACCGACGCTATTATTGGGGCCCTTTCTCATCCATACACTCATCCTCCCATGGGTTATGGTTTCCCTCATGGCGGGGCCAGCTCCTCCATCACTTTCCCCCCTCCCGATAGCATGTATCCAGGATACGACATGCCTCCTCATTTTGCCCAACCTGTTTACCAAAATGTTGCCCAACCTCCTTATTATTCATATCCATAGCCTAGTGATCCAGCTCCTCCAACATTAGCCACTCAACCTCCCTTTTCATCACAACCCCTGCAATAGCAGCCACGACCCCCCAGGGTCAGGTGTATGCGTAGCGGGGTGCGACTAATCCTCCTACTGCCAAAAATAAGAGGAAAGGAAACCAAAACCAATCTACCCCAGGTAATACAGGAAAAAATCCCCAAGGGAATGCACCTAATGCAATAACCCATCAACAGGGCACTCAGCCCAAGCAGGACAGGCCAGTTCGCACGAACAAACCTTGTTCTTGTTGCGGTGTCTACGATCACTAAACCCATGATTGTCCTCTTTTACCTCAAATGCGTCAGATGTGGGAAGCTCAAGCAGCATCCCAAGGATAGAAGGCCTCCCCTTCGGTTCCTCCCAATGCTGCCCCTATCCAACCAATTGTGTTTACCGATCCTTTCCCCAGCAAGGATTTGTGGCTACCCAAACCCCTAAAAGTTAGGCAGCCACTCAACCTCCTCCATATGGTACCTCTGATTACTAGATCCTCATGATGAACTCTGACCAACCCATTACCGTTGACCTCAACCTTCAGACTCAGTCCCGTTAGTACAACAAGCCCCCCGCTATGTCTGCCCCTGAGCCCCCTTCTTTAGGTCCCACAGAGCCTCTTTCGACACCCAATGGTCCTTTACTGATCCCTTAGCCTAAGTCAGAGGTTGATACCAAGATCCCCAAGGGACCATTACGCTGAAACGCTGCTTCTAGTAAAGTTGCCCATTCATATAATATAGTAGATGACTTGGCGTAATCTCCTGCTGCCATGTCAACGCTGGAAGTCCTCCAGTCGTGTCCTTCACAATGAAAAGCTCTAAAAATTTCCATGGGCATCGTAGATCCTTTATATGATCATTTGATTTTCTTCGATGTTGACTAGTCAGAACATCCCCCCCTTCCTGCCTTCGTCGCCTTCTAAATCCCTGTCAAGATCTGAAATTCCAATATCTCTCGTTGTATCATTGACGAGGGGGCATCCACCTATGTGATGTCTGCTTCGATTTGGAAGGATCTCGGATCTCCCGAGTTTTCCCCTTCCACTATCACCCTCCAAGCGTGGGATGACCACTCTTCCCAACCCCTTGGCATGTTCTGCAATTGTCCTATTACTCTTGTGGGAAAGACTGTTTGTGTTGATTTAGAAGTCATTTATGCCCTCTTAGACTACAACATTCTATTGGGTCATAGCTACACTTATGCGATGCCTATTTTCCCATCTACAGTTCATCGTAAGATGTGCTTTCCTCACAACGGAAATATTGTCACCATCGACCAGTTGACATTTTACGAACCAAAGTCCCAGACCTCCCTTGAGTCCATCATCTCTTCGGTGGCCAATAAAAAAATAGTCGAACCTCCAACTAGTGTCTCACCCAGAGTCTACAAAGACTCCTCTTTACATGGTTCATTCCCTAGTCTCCCCCCTCTTATCTCTGATCCCATCTCGTCGAACGTTTGCATGATGAAATCATCACGGTCCAAACTCAAACATACTGGTTCAACTAGTCAACAGCCCCACCCTCCGCAACCTGCTCCTAGCACCTCGACTCAACCTTCAGGACCCCTTCCTCAAGGCCCCTCATCTGCAGCTGGTATCTATGAGCCTATCTACCCTCCTAGAACGGTTCCTCCTGGTCCTAACCATCTTGGAGTTTTCCCAACTGGCCATTGCCCCTTCGATTAGATACCGTTTCTAGCTCCCCCTCCTGGAGTATTTTCGATACCTGTCATGGCTACCTTATCTCTTCCTAACATGACCCTGGGGATCCCGGTCTGGTACTTGATCCCCCAGCCACTATCCCGCCTAGTCAACCCAAACCTTATACTTCTTTGACCCTGATCCACCTGGTCACCATAACCCCTCCCTTTTCTTTTGTGCCTCATCCACCTCAACAGGAACCCACTCCTGTTGCGAAAGCTTCGGGTGAGGGCGGAAAATCTTGCAAGAAGGCACCTAAAGACAAGGCTACCCAGACAAACCTTGCTCCTCCTCAGCCTCCAAGGCATACCCCACCCCTATGCGCTTTGTGTGATGTTGTCAGTCATGCCACCCACCATTGAACTTAATTGCCTCACATCAAGCTCATGGTTAATGTTGCGTTTCCTAGGTCTAAGGTCCCTAAAGCCTATATTTCTTCCTCGACTATAGCCAAGAACCCCAAGATTGTTCACACCAACCACCCCTATGCTTTTTGTGATCTCCATGGCCATTATACCCATCTTTGTCCCTACCTCAAGAATTACCATGCCTCTTTGGAAGTAGTTTGGGAGTACGAGACCAAACAGAACCAATTCGCCTCTCCTATCCTCGCCCAGTATGCTTCAGGCCAACCTGAGGATACTTCTGCTCCCATTGACATTCCCCCTCCCGATTTTGAGATTACAAAGTCTTTGGGCACTATCCTCTACCTGTCATCATCCATGAGATCCATGGTGGAAGATCCCTCTGGGACTTCCCCTTCTATTTTTCCTGACCTTCCTTTAGCAATCACCTTGGGCTCAACATCGGTAGATCCTTCATCTACTTTTTCTTTAGTCACCCTCCGTGACGATGTGCATGTGAACCTTTCTTCTCATGATGATGAGTCAGGTAGCTTCATCGCGTCAGGTGTTTTTTCTTCCACCAGTGGCCTCATCTTCTATTACGATGATGACATTATGGAAGCAAACACCGCCCCTTACTTTATCTATCCCCCCTTACATCGAAACCATACATTCGAACCACATACACCTTGTGGTCATTACATTGACACACTATGTTTTGGTAAGGGGGCACCCATATTTGAGATTCCAGGAGAAGCAATTCTCCACAACCCTCATAGTGCATCTAGTCGTGTCGACTCTAGTACCATCATTCTTCCCCGTTTCGAAGAACCTATAGAGTCCAATATCACTTCAAATCACTCTAGGGATGATCTCCCTTATCATTCCTTCCTCTTACATTAGCAACCCAGTCCCCTAAACATTGTTGTTGACCAACCTGTGGGTTTTCTAGGAGAGCACGAGTTCATTATCTCCAAATCCACTCTTTGGGATGTATGCAAACCCAGAAATTTAGTCCATTTTCTTCATATATGTAGTGCCAAAAGAGATTGGTAATCCTCCATTCCCTTTCTCGAACTTCATATATCCATTCTTCCCATAGAATATAACCATAACATAAACAAATGGCAAACCACATCATTAAAATGTGTTTAGATTCCCATTTTCTAAATAAATTTGGCATGATTATAACATGCTTGGGAGCACCCATGCCCCTCAACCATAAAAATCCCATATCTCAGCCAAAAACAACACTGAAACCCCCTTTCTCTGATAGGTTGCACTTTTCAGGTCATTTCCTGGGACAGGTCACAATTTTCCGCCCATTACTTGCTACCCAGGTCGCAAAACAGACCCCAAAAAGTGTGACCCAGCCTATTCCTAAGCTTTGGGTGCCTATATTGAACTTTTAATCCACTGAATTGAAAGAGTAGGGTTAGGCCTCTTACGTGCAACTGAAGGATCTTGATTCCAATGGTCGGTTTTTCCACTACGATCACCACAATATTTATGGTCTTTTCTCCTCTTTACATTCACAACAGCTACACTTTCAAATGAATCAATATTGAGGGAAAATGCCCTATTAAAAGAGAAACTCTATATTTTTCTTTCACCATTTGTGACCAAACCGTAGCTCGATTTGACAAACCATTAGCACCATTGGAAATCTATCACTTCACTCTCAAATGGGTATCCTTTAATTTTTTGTGATTTGATACTTCACCTGGACACATTTTTTCCAAGAAGGGTCACTTCACCACTCCTCAAAATCGAATTTATTCACTTGCAACACTTGTACTTGGGGCACCACTTTGCCTTCATACTTTTCCATGCTCGTGTCGATTTTCATCATGAGTAACCATCCTGTACTCATGTTTTTATGGTCCCCATCGGGCCTATTCTATGTGGCAGCATCATCGAGTCGCCCTTGTTTAGAGCATCCAAGTTGAGTTATCATCGCATCTATGGAGTTTGTCCCACAGCCTGTTGTATCCCGCCACATTCCTCCATCCTTCATTGCTTTGTTCCTCTTTTGTGTCGCACATTTTTGCCTTCAGTCATAATGTCTCCTATCCCCCCCGGTGTCGATTCAGTAGCTGCCAGGTCATCCATGCCATTATGCTCTAATAAGGGAAGTCGTCCGCCCGCTACTCAGTACCCCCCTTTCCACCATTATCCCTAGTGTCATTCTATCAGTCAATCTATTATTATCTCTTGTGCCTTAGTTGAGGACCCCTTATTTCCTCGCCTATTATAGAACTCCTTATGTCAACATCATCTTATTAATTCCAGAACACGGGTCTATAGGGTAGTGTACCTTGGTTCCAGCTTCCAATCTTGTTCAACGCCTTGGATCAAGAAAAGGGACTCTCTATTTCCCTTTTACTTGATTTTTTCTTAGCTCCAACTCCTTATGGCATGATTGAGATCCATATACTTGATGGTTCAATGATGCAACAAATTGTACTAGTGATTCCCAGGTGTGTGTGAGATGTTTCAGACCTCATGAGGGGGTGGCCCTTCAGGTATCCCCCCACATGCATGGATGACCTCTCTACTATAGCCTTGGATGTAGCTCCATATATTTGATGGTTTCAACCTCATCCGCTTGGCGCCTTTTAATTTTCATGTATCATTTAGATTTTCAGAGCCCTTTCCTATTTTACAGGGCCTCTTTGGTTGTACTTATATCTCATGCACTCAAATATTATTTTATAAGTCCTGGCTATTTTCCCAGGCACAGTATGTATGTGGGATCCATTATCATGTTTTTATCTGGCCCATGTTTATGCCAGCATGTACTATATAGTTTTTTCCCTTATTTACTGAACGCATTATTCTTTGTACTTTGTTATCTTGGTGGGCATAGGTATGCCTCCCCCGCCTCATGTAGAACAGGTACTCACTCATAAAAGAGACTTGTTGCACCCGTAAGTCTCACCTCCTTAGGTTCTTATCCTCTAGCGCTTTATTCTACCTTATATTTCTCTCTCTCTGAGTCCCCCTTCGGTGTCTAGTGATTGAGCTCTTACAACGTACTTCGGTCATACGATTAGCTCCTAACGCTCGCACGTTGGCGGGGAATTTGTTACACCAATTTTTGGTCAACTAACCTGTTACTATTAGATGGACCAAAGTACACCATGTAAGACCAATTTTACCCTAGTAAAATTGCTTTCACTATGAAAAATAACTTAGTAATATGTACTTTATTAAGTTGTTTATGGTCTAAACAAAAAATCCCATGAGGAATAATTGAATAAATCATTATTTGTTTGATTTTCCTCAAGGGATAATTAATTAAACAACAGTTTAATTAATATTCCTGGTCATATTTAACCCAAAACAGGAAAATTTATTAGATAAATCACTATTTATCTTATTATTTTCTATGAATAATTATTTGAAACATTATTTAAATAATATTCCTTGTTAAATTTGACTAAATCATTTATAAATAATTGAATAAATCATTATTTATTTAATTATTACTCAACCGCATTCTTAAAATAATAAATAAATCATTTATTTATTTATTATTTACAGATAAAAGGGATTTGACCAAATTTAAATTCTTTTTCCCTCCAACAAAAATAATAAAATATTCCATAAAAGTTGGATCTAGATTTGGTTAATAATATTTTAATTTTGCACCAATATCTAGACTAACTCAATATTTTGTTATAAATAGAAGGGTTTTTCCATTCATTTACTACCTTTTGTTGCCTAAATATCACTCTAGATCTATACTTTTGGTCTGACTTTGATCCTCCATCGTTGACATATTTTTCTATCTTTTTGCTTGTGAGCTCTCTTTGAGTTCCATTTTTGTATGGGTTTCTACACCATCAAGAGAGAGAGATCTTAGATCTGAAGTGCTGAGGACATACAAGAACTCATTCCATTGAGGCGGACTAGTAACATCTTTCTATGTTCCCTTCCCAGGTGTCATAAATACAAAATTATTTAAAAATATTATTGTCTTGTCTATTGGATGCATGGAGAAACTCTTGCTTTTTTTTGTTGTTTAATGTCTTTAACTGCATAGATATGGATTTTGTATCATTTATTCTGATAAACTAACTACAGATCTAAGGAAATTGACAACCATCTTTGATGTTAGGGTTGTTTTTTATGCACAGCTAAAGTGATATTTTTTCCTACGCTTGCGATTAGAATTCACACTAACATTGTGGACCATTTGAAATTCTTGAGAGGATTGGAACAATAGCATATAGAATGGATTTACCTCCATCAGTTCGATTTCATGATGTTTTCCATATTTCTTTACTTAAAATATATGTACAAGGTGTTAATGATGTGATTGATTGTTATGTGTTCTAGGTTGAACCATATGGAGAGTTCCAACCAGAACCAATGTGCATTTTGGACCGGAGGAGTCTCATGCTCCGGAATTGAGTCATATAGCAAGTCAAGGTGCAGTGTAAGCACTTTGGGCTAGAGGAGGCCACGTGGGAAATGGTTGATTCCATGAAATTTAATTATCCTTTCTTGTTTGATGATTAAAAATAAGTGTGTGTAATTGTAATTATTGTATAGAGCTATGTGTATAAAGCTTCATGAAACAATATGTGTACCACTTTAATTCTGGCATTGTATAGGTGTAGATGAACACCGAGGGAAATGTTCCATCAACGGGGAGGGGACAGTGACAACACCCGCCCAATGTTTTCATATGAGCTGCATTGAAAAAATGATATAAATATTTGGAATTTTTGAAATAAAAGTGAAAAGGGAACAGAGTCACGGGACAACCATTAAAGGTTGGTTGGTGGATGAATTAAAGGGAGTGGATCATAAAATTAAATGGGCTAATAAAAAGTACTGAGGCCCATGCTTACTTGAAAAAAAAATACAACAAGCAAAAGAGGAAAAATAATTATGAGGGGCCACAACAAAAACGACATGATAGTAAAAGAAGATACTCGAACTCCTAAGAAAAGTGGGCATTCAATTAGACAGAGGGAGAGAGGGACTAAAAATTCTAGAAGGAGGCATCCAAATAGGTGGGTAAAGCATAGGCTCAACTTCCATTTGGGAAGAAAACTAAGGAGGGATGAAAAGTGAACCTGCAACAGAATATTTCAACAAGCAACGATGAAGAGAATATAAGAGAGGGTGATTGGTTCTCTATCGCTATAGATTGTGGGTTGAGTGCTAATATCTGGAGCCATGTAAGAGCTTGGGTTCCCTGGAGGTTGTGGGTTGAGATAGGATTCCTGGAACCCTGTAATAGCTAGGGTCAGTGAAGGTTGTCGGTTGAGACAAGAGGTATTTAGAGCCCTGTAACAATTGTTTCCCTGGAGGCTATGGATGGAATGAAATATTTGGAGCCCTGTAGCATCTTGGGATTCCCTGGAGGCTATGGGTTGAGCTACCTACTTTGGATCCCTATAAAAACTTGGGAGGATACCATATTGAAGTCGAAACAAAGACAAGTTTGATCATGATTCCTGGTTACTATCCCGACTGGTGCATTGGTTTATGGAATCCCTAGGAGGGTGTGAAATAATGTATGTGCACAAGGGGGTGAGGTTGGGCACCCATGGACTCCCTATGTAGGCAAGAAGGAAGAAAAAAACTATAGGGATTGAGGAAATAGGTCCTCTAGAATGCCTGGCTTATCTGATACCTTGAGTGTGGTCCCAACAACAAGAATCCCCCCCAGACTTTGGAATATGGATCTGGGGTGACAACTGCAAGTAGCAGTGGTTGCATATGTCTAATTTTGTGTGAAGATTCATAGTCCCAAAATCAGTTTCCCTTCAAACTAAAATATAAGTATTTGTGAATTGCATTTTCATTTGTAATAGATATGGAGAAACAAAGACTGTTATTGTGTTGCTGTGTGTATACTTATGGTGCAACTATGAAGGGATATTCCCTGATTTGTGTGTTGAATATGTTTATGTATATATATGTATAAATGTGTTGTGCTTGCACTTAAAATTAATTAATAGCTTGAGTAATGGCTATCACAGAGAATCTAAGTTACGGAGTAGGAAGAGAGCCCCATAACAGTAGTGCCAAAGCTATAGAGCATAGGCAGACTCTCACTCTGAATAAAATTATTAACTGTGTCAAAAATAATACATTATCTAAATCTAATGAACTTAATAATATGATCCAGGCCAAACCTTGAACAATTAAAGGAAGTGGGTTTTAAGACCCTTTTTATTAATGTAAAAATTATAAGGAAGACTCTTTGTTAGCCAGAGTCAGTTATTGAATACTTTGGGTTACTTGCTTACAAGCTTCTATGTCGACCGAAAAATAGTATGTGAAGGATCAAGGGAGTGTTCCCAAGGTCAGTCTAGCCGAATGGTTCTACTTCCATGGTATTTAGTCGTACTAGTGCAGAAGCCACCATTCCCGCCAAAGGGATTTTGGTGATGAGGACTACGAGTCCTTACTAATAGAAAAATGCTTTGGAAACTCATTACCAGCCTTGATAAGCTACTAAAAGAGGTCATGGGCACTTTGGAACTTCTAGTGTGTAGCAGGAGAGGTGGGAGTCTCTCGGAAGCTCGCACCAAGCCTTTGGTAGATATTAGATGAAGGAGCACCTACTTCGCCATTCGAGGAATTACCTACCTGAATGCAGGGAAGGCATGTGGGGTAGGAACCCCTCAATGTAGCTATCACCCAAGCTAATAATGGGTAACATCGTGGAACATCTTAGTCTGACTTCAACGGAGTGGCAAGAACTTGATGTAGATCGATAGGCTGAATAAACCCTTAAGACCAAACCGCGATCGAGAATACTAGCTCAAAAATGTCTACACAGTGGTAGATCAAGTCTTCGGGGAGAGAACAAAGATCATTAATAAAGGGTTTACATGGTGTAGAGTTGAAGTCTCTTGGCTGAGCCATAAAATTATGCTAAACGAGGTCATTCATTATGGCGTAAGGGAGAGAAACCCTGAATTTATAGGAAGGTTCAGATAATATTATCCCTTTGTAGAGGTGGGAAAGCTTCTTATTGGAGTGACCATATTCTCCTCTTGTGTGATTGGTCAGAGGAAGACTAACGTGGACTATCTATGTGGTCCACGTAGCTAGGCGTATAACCTAGAGGTCGAAGATCTGAACCAAATTTTGGGGTAAGATAAGTAAATGGATTCTAACCCTGACTTATTCGGAGGTCAGGCTATGTGCTCACGGGCAGATGCACAACTGAAATGCTGACCTGAATAGGTTGAAGTTTGGGTGGTTGGGGAAAGGGAAAGTCTCAAGCTCTAAGATGGATCGATCTCAACTAGGTCGGAGGTTAGGAATTCAGGATTCTAGAATTGAGGCGACACGGTGAAGTAGGAGATGTGCATGTCTTGACCATCTACTCACCTGTTGATTAGATGAGCCTATGGTGAACTGCCACATGGCAGCATGGAATTGGTGACCTCCATTCCTCGTACACAAGAAAGGAAAAGAAGTAAATACATAGAAGTGAATGAAAATAAAAAAAGAAAATAAATTGAGGGTGCAACCCTCCTAATCCTATTTCCATGACCAGACAATGGGAACCAGATTCGCTAGTATCAGCTCTCTTACCTAGGTAAAGTAAGGCGGTATTTTACAAGCACTACATATAATTATGATGTATAATATTGGAGATTCATTTATCCTCTCTGGACCTGCTGGTTTTCTTTTTTGATATGAATGTTTATCCAATAATTTCAATAATGAAGACGCGTGTTCTTGGGTTATTATTTCCACTTTCTTCAGGCTTAATCCTGAGGAGTACTTGTCCACCTTGGTGTAGATGAGATCATTTCCATGAGATTTTATGGCTTGGCTTTATGCTTCCTAGTTTGGCGTGACACTACCTTTATGTCACAGGGATATTTACTCCTTTATGTTATTCTGGTTACTTTTATAGGTTTGGGTTTGTTGATTTGATCATTAAAGGAGACTGTAGACCTATTAGAGGTTAAATGAATAAGCCCCTAGTCTGGATGGAAAAGTCCCTGAACTCTATTGTATTTCAACCATCAAGAACCTGACGAAGGTAACCTTGTTACAAGCTCAAGAGGGAAAACACCAGTGCATAACTAATAAAACCCTAATGGAAAGGGTCGAGCTCTAGCACAAATCCAAACCATTATAGCACCACTATGACCAAGCCATTATCGAGCTACTTATAAATGGATCTACGTGGCTCATATGACCCAAACTTTGGGTAAACCCACCATGACCATGACCAAGTATACACAATTTTGCATAAAGCACGATTTTCATTATCCTATTCAAAACCCAAACACATCACATTATAGTGTGAAATAATGTGTGGATAAGACCTTATATGGAACCTTATCATTAATTAGCTCCCTCACTTCAGTCCTTGTAACCAAGTACATGATTGTGTCTTTACGAGCAAGATTGGAAGGTCGAGGTCGGGGTCAACCTTATGGTCTTGACAATTGAGTGGAGGTCAGGATCGACCATACGAGAATGGAAAGTGTTGGAAGGTTGGGGTTGGGCCAAACATGGTGCAAGTGACAACTGTTACCTGAGTTTTGTGTCAAAATCCAACTGAGAATTATGTTGAACCACACTTACCATATTATTGATTATGGTTACTGTATACATATGTTTGAATTCTCCATGTGGAATTAAGTGAAGTGCTTGAGGGTTACGTATATCATTCACTCTATATATACAAAGTCAAGTTGTAGTGAAAAGGCATGGTATGAACCATATATGTATATATCTGTGTGTGTGTGAGAGACCCATATTAAATATATATGATGGGCAAGGTGGGTTAGGTGATGTTTGTATGGCAGGTGTGTGTAAATAATTTGCATCATCACCATGGATAGGGGCTTGGATCGAGGTGAAAAACTCATTCAAATTTTGGCACGCTAACTGTATCCCATAAATCATATGCCCATGTGCCATGGCCATGGGAAAAAATCGATGTGACAAACTATGGATATTATACTTGGGAACTAATGGAGGTGATGGGCATGGGGCCCCCCCTTTGTGACGTCACCATGGGGAAGGAGAGCCTCAAAGTAAATTTGGACCATCGATCAAACCTTAGGAAATGAACAACCCATATTTTGACGGAAGCCCCCCACATGTGACTTTAGTGGAGAGGGGATAAGTACCCACAAACCGTCAAATCTAACCTTTCGATCTCAACTGTCAGAGATGTATGTCAGAAGTGTGAGCAAATCTGCAATAGCGGAAGCCACCCCCCCCCACCTTGTGACATCGAGGAGGGGGGTAGTGTTATTATTCATCCACCACTAATCTAATCCTTTAACCTTAACCATCAGAAGAATGGAAACAACATAATGTTCAACCACCTATATATATAAAATAGGCATGAGCACACACATGCACACACACACACACACATGAATGGGAACGTTGATACGTGAGTCCTGAAACATATGGAAGACGTATAAGAATATGATCACATATTATATGGTATGCAACGGTGCAAGTGTCGACACACACACACACACATATATAGGGTTATGTCATATGGGATGCAGCCGCATAGTATGTGGACCTCTGTTACATAATGGCTATATGGATGGAGTTGCCTACAGGTCGTACTGATATTGACCCATACATAAGTATATTAGGATGATACTCCACATAGGAACCACATGGAAGGCACGCAGGCGCCATGTGGTAGAAATGAGGAAAATAATAATTCTAGATAAACAAACTTTGAAGGAGTATAACTTGAGATCCATGGGTCCAAACTGGATGAAATTTTATATCATTGAAAAATTCTCACTGAGATGAGCGTGATGGTAATGTTTATTTTGGACTTTCAGAAACTCAAAAGAACGACCAAAAAAAAATATCACATTTCTCTAATTTTACTTGAGAGATTGGATTAGTAAGTGAACACTTCATCAAGGGTAAGGTGGGGTGTTTATAGGTGGTATCAGAGCATCCAATTTCAACACTAATATTGGATGGGATCTATCACAGGAAAGTAACAACATGCTCCTACAAAGGAAGTCTCATGTTTATTTTTATAAATTTAACAAGACAAGCATTTAGGTGTTAAAAGTCGGTCTGTGAAAAATTGATTGCATGAACGATTGACTTGCTCATTATGTGATTTTATTATGTAGCATGGTATTGACAATTGATATGTTTGCAACTAAGTTGGTGGGTGGAGGTGGAAGGATCTTTAGGGTCCCCAGTTCAACTAGTAGTTGTGTTAAATCTATGAGAAAAATGCCCCTTAGTCTCTAGAATCTGGCTTGGGGGTGATAGCTACAAGTGAGAATTGGTTGCAGTTTTATATGGACTCAGTGTCCCAATATTATTCAATATAAGTGTATTTCATGTTTTAGTAACAATGAATATGTGTTTATGTGTGTCTGAATTGATGTTGTCTTTATATGAAACACATTTTGAATTCTATTTCATATAAAGGTTGACTAGTACGCTGCTAAAACCACTTGAAGGTGTTGGAAGGATGTGGTTAATCTCTGCCTGAATGGTTGGTTATAGTCATGTTCCTCAAATTAAAATTGTATTCTAATAGTGTGTATGTAATGGTTATTATCTGATAATAACTTGTAAGGAAAATCCTTCATAAATTGCAACAACATGAGTTTGTTTTTAGTGCAATCTTATATCAACATTGCATACAATTATGAGGTAGAATATTGGAGATTCCTTTCTCCTTTCAAGCCTTGATGACTCTATACCTTTGAGGGGCTGAATGGATAATCCCCTGGTATGGATGGACAAGTTCCTAAACTGTGTATTTTATTTCAGACATCAGGAACTCGAGCCTGGGCAACCTTGTCGCAAGCTCAAGAGGGACAACACCATTGCATTCCTCATAAGACCCCAATGGCAAAGGTTAAGCTCTAGCATAGATCCAAACCATTATAGTGCCACTATGACTGAGCCATGGTCAAGCTCTTTATAAATGGCTCTACATGGATCATACGATCCAAGCTTCGGGCAGAGCAACCATGAACTCGACCAAATATACACAAATATGCACAAAGGAGGGTTTTCCTTATCCTATTTTCATCCAAAACACATCACATTACAATGTGAAATAATGTGTGGGATAAGCCCTTATATGGAACCTTATCATTAACTATCTCCCTCGCTTTAGTCCTTATTACCAAGTACATGACTGTGTATTTGTGTGTGAGGTCCGAAGGTCAGTGTCATGGATGACCTTATGGTCTTGATGAGTGAGTGGATGTCGGGGAAAACCATATGAGAATGACAAGATGGGAAGGTTGAGGTTGGTCCCAAGGTGGTGGGAGTTGCAACTGTTATCAAAGGTTTGTGCCGACCTCTGACTCAAACTTCTGTTGAGCCACACTTACCATGTTATTGAGTATGGTTAATATATACATATGTTGGCATTTTCCATGTGGAATTAAGTGAAGTGTTCAAGTGTTACATATATCACTCACTCAATATATACAAAGTCGAGCCATAGTGAAAATGGGTGGTATGAACTATATATATAGATATATATATCAATGACCCATATTAAATATGTATGTCATGGCAGGGCAACTTGTGTGATGTGTTTATGGCAGGTATGTATAAATATTGTGCATCGTCGACATGGCTAGGAGCTTGGATCAAGTTGTGCAACTCATTCAACCTATGGTGTGCCACATGTAGCTCGTAAACCATATGCCCATGCATTATGGCCATGGGATAAAATCAATGCGAAAGATTGTGGATATTATACTTGGAAGCACAATGGAGGTGATGGAAATGGGGGCCTCCCCCTTACGACGTTAGCATGGGGAAGGGGATCCCTTGCCTAAATTTAGACCATCAATCAAACCTTAGGAAATCAACGACCCATAGTTTGGTGGAAGACACCCCCCCCCCCAATGACATAAGCGGAGAGGGGGTGAGCCCTCAAAAACCATCATATCTAACCTTTCTATCTCGACCGTCAGATATTTATGTCATAATTGTGATAGGAACTGCAATAGAAGAAGACACACCTCCCCGTGACATCAAGGAGGGTGGGGTGGCTCTATTATTTGTCCACCATTGATCTGATCCTTCAACCTTAACGATCAAATGAATGGAGGCATTGGAAAATTCAACTACCTATATATATATATATATATATAATACGCGCACGCACAAAAACACACACACACACATATATATCAATGGGATCATCGATATTTGAGTCTCGAAACATATGGAATAAGTATAAGAATATGATCATATAGTATATGGTATGGAGTGGCGCAAGTGCTGAGCCACACACACACATATAGGGTTATATCATATGGGATGGGGCTATATAGTATGTGGACCTGTGTTACATTGTGGCTATATGGATGGAGTTGCTTATGGTCCGTACTGATATTGACCCCTACATAATTATATCAAAATGATATGCCACATAGGTGCCACGTGGAAGGCACGTGGGTGCCACGTCGCATAAATGAGAAAAATAATAATTCTAGATAAACAAACTTTGAAGGAGTATAACTCAAGATCCAGGAGTCCAAACTGGATGAAATTTCATATCTCCAAAAATGTCTCACTGAGACTAGTATGATGGTAATATTTATTCTGGACTTTGAAAAACTCAAAAGAATGACACAAAAAAAAGGAAAAATTATCCCATTTCTCTAACTATACTCAGGAGATTGGATTAGCAAGTGACAATTCACCGAGTGTAAGGTGGGGTGTTTACATGATCATAAACCTTGTAATATTAATAAGGAAAACCTTAAAAATAATTACCAAATTGAAAAGTGGCATTAACAACAACAATAATAAAAATTCAAGATTTAAATTGCAACTACTTTGAAATAGTTGACTTAACAACTATTATACTTCCATCCAAAATCCTTTTTTTTTTTGCTAAGTGAGTTCAGAGATGACTGCATACTTAACTTTTGGCTTGAGAAACCATGATCGAGGGGCATCTAAGAAGTAAAAATCAATCAGAGATTTCACCAGCATGGGCCACACCAACCCTTAACATAGCTGAATTTTGCACATAGAGTTTCAATTCAGTGACCTTCACATCACATAGTGCCTTAACAATACACCCCCATCACTGTCTATTGTATGCCATGTGAGCTTACATCCAAAATCTTAAAATCAATAGTCAAATTGAAAAGTGGTGTTCTCAATAAAACTTTTTCTTTTTCCAATGGTATAATTAAAAATTATTTAAATTCATATCCATGGAGCTCTACATCCTTACAATTGAAAACCTAAAAGCAATTAGTGAATTGAAAAAAATTGCTAGCAATAGTAATACTTTTTGGGAAGCTTAAAATTATGACAATTTTGAAATCATTGCTTAAAACTTAACATTATCACATAAAAAATCATTAAAATGAAAAAATTAAATAAAAATATAAAAACAAGATTTAAAATGATCATACTTTTTTATGAATAATTAAAAAATAAAAATAAATTTCAAATAAAAAACAATTAAGAAAAAGTATTTCAAACTCAACAAAAATAGAATGAAATTAAATAATAACAATAATAATCTCCAACTTTAAAAAACAATTTAAAGAAAATAAAAAAAAAATGAAAAAAGAAAAATCACTTTGGAAGAGACAAATTAATTAAAAAAACAAATATAAAATATAGCCAAAAAAGAAGAAGAAAAAGACCCTTTTGTATCTGTTGTGTTCCGTGACTGACCCATCATGACCGTGATAGTGTGCGATGAAAGGAGTTGATATGATGTAGAAGCAAATCGATTAACCAAAATATAATGACAGACTTTGATTACAGTATGTGGTGATCTGCAAAATGCTGATGCTTTGAATGTTTATATGCCTGTGCATGGTCATATAATCATGTAATCGCTGAAGCTCAAGGTTGTGCGGTTGAGAACAATAATGAGAATTGGTTGTTCGAAGTGGAGCTGCATTTGTCAACATTGACATTGAATCCATCATTTTCTCATCGCTAATGAAATTGCATAATTTTTTGTTTTGGGTGTGTGCGTTGCTGCATAAATGAACAAGTTTTTAGTTGATCATTTCTATTAGCTTTAATGGCTTGGTTTTATGCTATACTAACTTTATGTCATAGGGATATGTACTCCTTTATGTTATTCTGGTTACTTTTATAGGTTTTGGTTTGTTGATTTGATCATTAAAGGACATTGTAGATCTATGAGAGACTAAATGAATAAGCCCCTGGTCTGGATGGAGAAGTCACTGAACTGTGTTGTATTTCAACCTTCAAGAACTCGATGAAGGTAACCTTGTTACAAGCTCAAGAGGGACAACACCAATGCATGCCTCATAAAATCTTAATGGAAAGGGTCGAGCTCTGGCACAAATACAAACCATTATAGCACCACTATGACTGAGCCATGGTCGAGCTATTTATAAATGGATCTACGTGGCTCACACGACCCAAGCTTCGGGAAAAACCACCATGACCATGACCAAGTATACAAAATTGTGTATAAAGCAAGGTTTTCATTATCCTATTCAAAACCTCCACACATCGAATTATAGTGTGAAATATTGTGTGGGATGAGCCCTTATATGGAACCTTATCAATAAGTAGTTCCCTCATTTCAGTCCTCATAACCAGGTACATGACAGTGTCTTTATGAGCACGATTGTAAGGTTGGGGTCGGGGTCAACCTTACGGTCTTGATGATTGAGTGGAGGTTGGATCGACCATACGGTCATGGAAAGTGTTGGAAGGTTGGGGTTGGGTCAAACATGGTGTAAGTGACAACTGTTACCTGAGGTTTGTGTCGAACTCTGACTGCGAATTTTGTTGAACCATGCTTACCATATTATTGATTATGGTTTAAATATACATATGTTGGCATTCTCAATGTGGAATTAAGTGAAGTGCTTAAGGGTTACGTATATTGTTCACTCTATATATACAAAGTCAAGTTGTAGCGAAAAGGCATGGTATGAACCATATATCTGTGTGTGTGTGTGACCCATATTAAATATGTATGCAGGGCAAGATGGGTTAGGTGATGTTTGTATGGCAGGTGAGTGTAAATATCATGCATCGTCACCATGGATAGGTGCTTGGCTCGAGTTGCAAAACTCATTCAACTTTTGGCACGCTACATGTAGCCCATAAACCATATGCCCATGTGCCATGGCCATGGGAAAAAATAGATGTGATTAACTATGGATATTATACTTGGAAACCAATGGAGGTGATGGGCATGTGCCCCGCCCCCCCTCCCCCCCTTCTAACGTCAGGGAGGGGGGTAGTGTTATTATTAATCCACCATTGATATGATCATTTTACCTTAACTGGCAGATGAATGGCAATAATGGAATTTTCAACTACCTATATATATATATAATACACATGAACGCACAAGTGCACACATGCACACACACACACGCACATGAATGGGACCATTGATACATGAGTCCTGAAACATATGGAATAAGTATAAGAATATGATCACATATTATATGGTATGAAACGATGCAATTGTTGACACACACACACACACATATCTATATAGGGTTATATCATATGGGATGGGGCCGCATAGTATGTGGACCCTTGTTACATAATGTCTATATGGATGGAGTTTCTTACAGGTCGTACTAATATTGATCCATACATAAGTATATTAGGATGATACTCCATGTAGGCACCATGTGGAAGGCACGTGGGTGCCATGTGCAAGAAATGAGGAAAATAATAATTTTAGATAAACAAACTTTGAAGGAGTATAACTCAAGATCCATGGGTGTAAACTAGATGAACTTTTATATCATCAAAAACATCCCACTGAGATGAGCATGATGGTAATGTTTATTTTGGACTTTCAGAAACTAAAAAGAGCGACAAAAAAGTATCAAATTTCTCTAATTTTACTTGAGAGATTGGATTAGTAAATGAACACTTCGTCAAGGGTAAGGTGGGGTGTTTATAGGTGGTATAAGAGCATCCATGTTCAACACTAATATTGGATGAGCTCTATTAAGGGAAAGTAACAACAGACTCCTACAAAGGAAGTCTCGTGTTGATTTTTATAAATTTAACAAGACAAGCACTTAGGTGTTAAAATTTGGTCTGTGAAAAATTGATTTCATGCAAGATTGACTTGCTCATTATGTGATTTGATTTTGTAGCATGGTATTGACAATTTATATGTTTGCAACTAAGTTGGTGGGTGGACGTGGAAGGATCTCTATGGTCTCTGGTTCAACTAGTAGTTGTGTTAAATCTATGAGAAAAATGCCCCTTAGTCTCTAGAATCTGGCTTGGGGGTGATAGCTACAAGTGAGGATTGGTTGCAGTTGTATATGGTTAGGTGGAGAGTCTTAGTATTGTTGAACATGCCCCCATCAATGACAACATTTCCAAGAAGTATCAGACTCAATGCCCCAATAGTATTCAAAATGAGTGTCTTTCATGTTTTAATAACAATTAATATGTGTTTATGTGAGTCTGAATTGATTTTGTCTTTATATGACACACATTTTTAATGCTATTGCTTATAAAGGTTTACTAGTACACTATTGAAACCACTTGAAGGTGTTGGAAAAATTTGGTTAATATCTACCTTAATGGCTTATTATAGTCATTTTTCTCAATTAAAATTTTATTATAATAGTGTGTATGTAATGGTTATTATCTGATAATAACTTGTATGGAAAATCGTTCATAAATTGCAACAACATGAACTTGTTTTTAGTGCAATCTTGTATCAAAACTACATACAATTTTGAGATAGAATATTGGAGATCCCTTTCTCGTTTATGGCCATGTTGACTATAGACATTTGAGAGGTTGAATGGATAATACCCTGGTATAGATGGAAAATTTCCTGAACTATGTCTTGTATTTCATCCATCAGGAACCCAAGCCTGGGTAACCTTGTTGCAAGCTCAAGAGGGACAACACCAGTGCATTCCTCATAAAACCCCAATGGCAAGTGTTGAGCTTTTTCATGGATCCAAAACATTATAGCGCCACTATGATTGATCCATGGTCAAGCTATTTATAAATGGCTCTATGTGAATCATACGACCCAAGCTTTGAGTAGAGCCACCATGAACTCAACCAAGCATAACAAATATGCACAAATAATGGTTTTCCTTATCCTATTTTCATCCTCAATGCATCACATTACAATGTGAAATAACGTGTGGGATAAGCCCTTATATGGAACCTTGTCATTAACTATATCCCTCGCTTTATTCCTTATGACCAAGTACATGATCGTGTCTTTACATGTAAGGTCTGAAGGTCAGGGACCGGGTCAGGGTCGAGGCTAACCTTATGGTCTTGATGAGTGAGTGGAGGTCGGGGCAAACCATATGAGAATGAAAAGAGTGGGAAGGTCTAGGTCAGGTTGAGGGTGGTGGGAGTTGCAACTATTATTGGAGGTTAGTGCCGACCTCTGACTCAAACTTTTGTTGAGCCACACTTACAATGTTACTAATTATGGTTAATATATACATATGTTGGTGTTTTCCATGTGGAATTAATTGAAGTGTTCGAGTGTTCTGTATATTGCTCAATCTATATATATATATATATATATAAAGTCAAGCTATAGTGGAAATGAGTGGTATGAACCAGGGCAGGGGAGGTTGTGTGATGTGTGTATGGAGGGTATGTGGAAATATTGTGCATCGTCACCATGGGTAGGGGCTTGGATTGAGTTATGCAACTCATTAAACCTATGGTGTGCCACATGTAGCTCGTAATCCATATGCCCATGCATTGTTTCCATGGGATAAAATCAATGCAACGGATTTTGGATATTATACTTGGAAACACAATGGAGGTGATGGAAATAGGGCCTCCCCCTTACTTCATCAGCATGGGGAAGGGGATCCCTTACCTAAATTTGGTCCATCAATAAAACCTTGGGAAATCAATGACCCATAGTTTGGCGGAAGGTCCCCCCGTCCCTATGACGTCAGCAGAGAGGGGGTGATCCCTCAAAAACCATCATATCTAACCTTTCTATCTTGACCGTCAAATATGTACGTCATAATTGTGAGCAAAACTGCAATAGCAGAAGCCCCCCCTCCCTGTGACATCAGGGGGTGGGGTGTGGGTGGGTAGCATTATTATTTGTCCACCATTGATATGATCCTTCAACCTTAACGATCAAATGAATGAAGGCATTGGAACGTACAACTACCTATATATAACACACACACACACACACATCAATGGGATCGTCGATATGTAAGTCTCAAAAAATATGGAATAAGTATAAGAATATGATCAAATATTTTATGGTATGGAGTGGCGCAAGTGTTGAGCCACACACACACACACATACATATATATATGGTTATATCATATGGGATGGGGCTATATAGTATGTGGACCCATTTTACATTGTGGCTATATGGTTGGAGTTGCTTATGGTCCGTACTGATATTGACCCCTACATAAGTATATCAAAATGATATGCCACATAGGTGCCACGTGGCATAAATGAGAAAAACAATAATTCTAGATAAACAAACTTTGAAGAAGTATAACTCAAGGTCCAGGAGTCCAAACTGGATGAAATTTTATGTCTACAGAAATGTGTCACTAAGACTAGCATGATGGTAATGTTTATTCTAGACTTTGAAAAACTCGAAAGAATGACAGGAAAAAATAATAATAATAATAATAAATAAATAAATAAAAATTAATATATATATATATATATATATATATATATAATCCCATTTCTCTAACTATACCTGGGAGATTGGATTAGCAAGTGACAATTCACCGAGTGTAAGGTGGGGTGTTTACATGATGTTAACAACCTTGCAATATTACTAATGAAAACCTTAAAATTAATGTCCAAATTGAATTGTGAAATTAACAACAACAATAATAAAATTTCAAGGTTTAAATTGTAACTGCTTTGAAATAGTTGACTTAACAACTATTATACTTACATCCAAAATATTTTTTTGTTTGCTAAGTCCAGAGATGACTACATAGTCAACTTTTGGCATGAGAAACCATGATCCAGGGGCATCTAAGAAGTCAAAATCAATCAGGGATTGCACCAGCATGGGCCACACCAACCCTTAACATAACTTAATTTTGCACATAAAGTTTCAATTCAGTGACCTTCACATCACAGAGTGCCTTAACAATACACCCCATCACTGTCTATTTTATGCCATGTGAGCTTACATCCAAAATCTTAAAATCAACCGTCAAATTGAAAAGTGGTGTTCCCAATAACAATTTTTCTTTTTTTCAAAGTATAATTAAAAATTATTTAAATTCATATCCATGGAGCTCTATATCCTTACAATTGAAAACCTAAAATCAATCAACGAATTGAAAAAAAATTGCTAGCAATAATAATACTTTCTGGGAAGCTTAAAATTATGACAATTTTGAAATCATTGCTTAAAACTTAAGATTATCACATAAAAAGTCATTAAAAAGAAAAATCAAATAAAAAAATAAAAACAAGATTTAAAATGATCATACTTGTTTATGAATAATTAAGAAAGAAAAATAAATTTCAAATAAAAAAACAATTAAGAATAAATATTTCAAACTCAACAAAAATAGAATGAAATTAAATAATAATAATAATAATAATAATAATTTCCAACTTTAAAAACAATTTAGAGAAAATAAAAAAAAATTGAAAATTGAAAAACGCTTCGGAAAAGACAAATTAATTATAAAAAAAACAAATATAAAATATAGCCAAAAAATAAGAAAAAGAAAATAAAAATAATATAAAAACAAATAAAAGCACAGAGGATTAGCTCAATTCGTCGAGTCCCTATTGATACAAAACATTGCCTATTGAGAGGTCATAGGTTCAATTCTCTTGACACTCGAAGTTAGGCTCCATGATTAAGCTGATAGAAAGTGATCCCTTTGGGTGGAATTGCTTGGTACAAATATTCTGTAAATATAGTAGTCACCGATCGTCCATCAACCCTTACTATATATATATATATAATTTATAAATATAAAAAATATAACTCATATGACTTTGAACAATGATGATTGAGTATTCTATTAAGACATTTCTCTATTGTTAATATTGAATGGTGTTGTCATTAATACCAACATTAGTTAATGAACATTTTTAATATTTATATAGATTGCATTAATTAGAAGTTCCAATGAAAAGATGGATTGAAACTTACCCTAGCTCTAGAGCCTAAATTCCCTACAACACAGACATGCCCCGCACTTGTAAGAAGTTTTTGAAAAAACATATCAATAAATTTTTCTTTACAGATGCATGTCATTAGATTCTCCTCATCATGTTAATTCTAATGATATGTGACATGCCCCAAAAGCGTTCACGATTTGTGTGTTACGACTCTTTAAAGATAATACTCTTCAAGGATGATAGACATATCCTATGGACATAAAACCCAAAGTTGATTATATGGCAGCTCTTAATTGGTCAAGTCAAATGGTTAAGTGATAAGGCTATTCTCCAAATATTAAAATAATCTTACTTTGGGAAATGATCATTTTGAAGTGTTCTCAAATTTATTTTAAAATCATAATTCAAAAAGGGGTTTTGGAGCCCAATTTAAATTAACTTTAATTAAGATGCAAATTCAAAATCCTTGCAATGGATCACCTATTAGAAGTCCCTTTTAATCCATGAGAAATATATTTGAAGCTTAGCTCTCCTTATGATGGAATTAAATGAACATATTTTCTCTCTAAAATTACTCGACCCCTATGGAGAAGCGTCCTATTCAAGGAGATACTTGAGGTAGCTGAGCTCAGTATTTCTTTTTGGTCCTATGAAACTGCCTCGCGAGACATGCTCGGTCCTTGACAAGGAAATATATTTGTATTCATATCTCTTTTATATGGTTCAGGACTTCCATTTCACGAATGAAACTAAAGTCTATTGGTTCTATTGCAGCCCAATCTTGACGTTGCACAGCAAGTTTTTAGTTCAGGGTTGCCTTCTTTTAGTTCGGAGTAAAGTAAGACTTTGGGCATCTGGAAATTAAATTGAGGACGCGTTCAAATGTGAAGTCCTGTTGGTACATCTGTTTGGGTTCTTCCGCCATTGACATCTATGAAATCCAACACATGGTGTCCTATTGCAAGCCCGACATATTGAATGGTTCAAACCCCAACAAGTGGCAGGCCGGAAAGGGTTTTAATTTTTTTTATGATTCATTTTGTGGCACATATGAAAAGGTACAATTAGCATTTTGTAGCCCAGGCACCAAAAGGTTCAATTTGTATGAAGCATTCGGAAAGACCCATTTTGTAGAACATTTAAATTGGCATAGATAATTAATTTTATTTTTGAAGTCATTATTGGCTGAAATTGAGTTTCGGAAGAAGTATTGAGATTAAAGATCAGAGACGATTCTTCTTGAAGTAATTAAACATAGTGGATGATAGTTGTGAAAGTGACATTGCAAGGCTAACTGTGGGTTGGTTATTCACTTGTATATTAATGACATGAGCAGATAGGGTTTGCTGCAGCATATGACATCCTATGATCTTAATCTCATCAAGACATAATTTGAAACAACTTACAATTGGGCATAGGTCATATTGGTGGTACCTAGGGTTGTGCTCGTGGGCATAAGTCAATATTGACAATTGTTAAAATATTACAAGATTATAATGCTAGGGTATATACAATGCAGTTTGTTACTGCAAGAATTATCAATAGACATATCTAGTTGACGAGTAGTATTGGTCACAGTTGTGAAGCTATGGATTTAGCAGCAAAGGTTGGAGTACAACATTGGCATTGAAAATTATGGTTTCATGTGCAATTTGAGCATTGGCATATTTGATTGAAAAAATTTGTGTTATGCTTCTCTTATTGCAGTTCTTTTGTATTGATATCAAGCGTAGGTGGATCTAGTCTGAAAATTGTGAAACGTGGTCCACCGGCTAATTAGGGTGGTGTAAGGCAGGAGAGTGGAGTCTCCTTCAAGTTGGAGTCTGAGAACAATTCAAGGCAGTAGGGTGGTGCTAGGGTAGGTTATAACTTTCACTGGGAATTGGAGCGTTCGTCTAGTAGCAATTAGTAAACAGAGTGTTGGAGCATCCATAATGTTGGAGGCTAAAATCTAGGGTGTTGGAGTATCCTTCGAGTTATAGCTGATAAATAATGTGTAGAAGCGTCTGACAGGTTGGAGCCTATAAATAAAGGGGTTGGATCCTCCTTCAATTTGAGCTAGAAACTTGATGTAAATATTTTCAAAGACAAATATTAAGAAGCGTTCAGTGGTTTTTGTCCCGAAGGGGTTTCCACCTAAAATATTTGTGTCTATTGTCTCTATTTTTTTAATGGTTTTGATGAATTCTTATGTTTATCTAATGATAATAACAATTAATGCTATGTGAAATTAAAAATATTGATAAGAAATACAGATTCACCCTCCTCTTAGTGTTTCCAACTATTGGTATCAAATCAGGTTCCCTCAGTAGCAACTTAACAATTGGAATGTAAATCTCAAAGTGCGGAGATCGAAAAATAAAAAAGGCAAACTGCAAAGCATTCAAAGGAATCAAAGGAAACTCCATGCATTGAAATAGTTTTGAATCCTATTACCATTGATGAAGTGAAATTGGTTAGTCCAATTATGAAGTTCAGTGAATTAGGTTTTGCATTTTGGAAAGGAATAATGGAATCATATTTGCAGGCTCACGTATATGATGTACGAAACTTTGTTGTCTCTGGAGACATATCTACCAACGAATCTAGAAGGCACAATACAACATCCATGGATATAATCGTTAATACTCTGCCAGACATTGTAAAAGAAAAATTTGATGAATTCTCAACAACCAAACATCTATGGGAAAAACTTCATGCTCTCTATGAAGGTAAAAAAATACATGTAAAGATAAAGATGTTGGTAAACATGTGGATCCTCATATCAAAGAATCTAACAATGATTACGAATAAGAAGCAGAAGAGGACATGGAAAAGGAATTAATTGATGCATTCAAAGAATGGAAGAATGTAGAAAAGGAAAATAACACACTCAAATAAGAAGTTGCACTTTTGAAACTCCAAGTGCGGGAAGCAGAAAAGAAAGAGAAAGACCTGACAAGAAAGCTAAACGAATCTAGTTAGTGGTACATATATGAAGTTGATAAAAAACAAAAGGAACTAGATGCAACTTTAGCAGAAATTAGTAGGCTCAGAAAGGAAATTGAAAGGTAGAAATAACAAATGCAATCCTTAACAGAGAAGGAGAATAGGCCACTCTTCTAAAACAACAAGTAGAAGAAAGAAGGAAAGTCTTGAAAATCATAATTCATGAAGACCTTGCACACAAGAAAGGAGAACTTGACACAACCCTTACTGAAATAAAAAAATCTCAAGGCATGGAAAGAGGACACTTGCAAACTATTGAAAATAAAGATAAAAATTTGGCTTAGTTGAAGTTAAAGGAAAAAGAAGCAGGTAAAACCCATGCGATGAAGGTACAAGTTCAAAGACCCCAAAAAATAAGATTGGTGAGAATATTGATAGTAGGAGCCCTTAAGGATCAAATCAAAATGAAAAACCAAAGAAGGTTGAAAATGTTGCGGCTCCAAGAAATAATGCTGAAGTAATCAAGGACAAGCATCAACAAAGAAATGTACCTCCTCCAATAAATAAAAAATACAAAAGCTCATCCAGACAAGATAACTCATCTAAGTATGCTAATTTGTTTAATGGTTATTGTGTTTCATGTACTTACTTTGGACATATGGCTAGGGATTTTAAATCTTATGACAGGTACAATTATCAAGGGCATTATCAAAACCATAGAAGTAAGAATGAAGGAACACAAGAAAATTTTCATTAAACTTTGTCAGCAGAAAGTACATGTCACTAGCTCAATCATTTAGGCCTAGAATTGAATGTTACAAATGGCATAACTATAAGCATATAGCTCGTGATTTCTAGTACAACATGAAAACTTCCATCAATGACAACCCTAACATTAGGTACATGAAGGTTTGGAGAAGAAAACAGATGCAAGAAGACCAAGCAAATGAGAAAGCCTCAACAATCATGCTTTCAGGTTTTGTAAAAGTGCAAGGTGTGGATGATTCAATAGGTACATTATAATATGTTGAATTTTAGGATGATCGAGTCAAAGAGTTGGTTCATACATTATTTTGAAGAATCTAGCATGTGCGAAATTTTCAAATCTGAAATTCTACTACAGTTACTGATTTATTTCTCTTACTTATTTTTCACAAAAAATTATTTACAATAAACCCTTCAGTAAATTTTGAAATGAATTCTACTCCAGTTATCACACAAGTGCATATAGAGAAAAGAACAGTGAAATACAAGCACAAGAATCAATCACATTGACACGATTACTTTTAGACAATTGTCCCCGGAAAAGCCCAATATGGGAAAACCACTGCAACAGATGAGGGTTTATATATTAATCTTCAACAACAATTTATTTACAAGGAATGAATAGTAAAATGCCCGAGAAACTTCCAAGAAAACACCTAAGATCATTTTCTCACGACCTCCAGAGAATTTCTAACACCTACGAGGCTCACTAGCCTTCACTGCGTCACCTCTGCGTGATTCCATGTGCAGAGACTGCATGAGACTGCGTCACTACTGAGTTATCCCTATAATTTGTTCCTTCGTGATGCCCCTCTACCCTTCTACATCCTTCTTCCTCAAGCTCTGACTACTGCTTAAACCCTCTGCTCCCTCCTCCCTGCAACTCTCCCTCTGAAATCGAATTCTAAATTCTTAAGGATCGACTTCCCTCAAGTTACTGAGTGTATGCCCGACTTAATTTCCAAATGGCCCTCAAGCCATCATTTCTAATCTTCTTATCGATAAATCAATGACCCGGATTAGAAGTCTAATCAATGGCTAAGATTAAATCTTGACTTGATCTTCGTTCTCTAGAAGATTCACACTCTATTTATTAATACCCTAAGTTTAGACTTAGGGTCCCCATTAAAATAATTAATTATTTTAATAAAACATGAACTGAATGCAATTTCCACAAACGGTTTCTAGGTTCTTTGGAATACTGGCGTCCAAGTCTCCTCACCAAATATTAAACTTGGATCACTTTCTGATGCTACAAAAATCAACACTCCCTCTTAGCGAGGAAAGTGTTCTAGCAATTTGCATGTTGCATACATATCTGACTTTTGAAACATCCTCTGTGATGTTGATCCTTGGATGTTGCCCCTCATATGTTGCACTACTACCCATGACACTACCACTGTCACTGCCTTATATGTACTGCAACTCCCTTTCAAATTCTGCACTTTTCCATTTATGCTACTAAAACAAATTCTTGACCATCCCCATCTTTTCTCTGAAATAAACAAACTTTGTTCTTCCCAAAGCCTTAGTAAGGATTTCTGCCACCTGTTCTCCTGTCAAAGTGTACTGCAACTGTACATCTCCCTATTGGATACAACCTCTGATAAAATGACACCTAATGTCAATGTGCTTCGACCAATCATTAAACACAGGATTCTCAGAGAGCTTGATGCAACTCTGATTAGCACATAAAATGTTGGTCGCTTCCATATTTTCCTTGAGTAGATTCACAAGAAACTTACTAAGCCATATGGCTTCACACAAAGCTATGTTGGCTTCCATATATTCCGCCCCAACTGAGCTCAAAGCTAAAAAATTATGTTTTCTACTGCACCAGGAATTCATCCCCGATCCAATGTTGAAACAATACTCATTGATACTTTTCCGACCTACTGAACTTCCAACCTAATCCACATCAGTGAACCCATTTAGTATGTTTTCATTGCCTCAAGTGTATCTTAATCCATGCTCGATTGTTCCTCGTATTTATCTAGGAACATTCTTGGCTGCTACCCAATGTGCCCTCCTTGGTTCCACCATGAACTGACTGAGGGTGTTGACAGCATAAAAAATGTCTGGCCTAGTGTTGACAAGATGCAATAGGGACCCTATGAGTTGTCTGTACAAGGTAGGATCAACCTCATCATCTTTGGACACATCAATATTCTTCTAGTCGGTGATCATTGGAGTAGCCATGGGTCTACAATCCTGCATCTTGAACCTCTTCAGAATTTTTGTAGCATATCTCCCTTGACCAAGGAAGATCTCAAATTTCTTTTTCCAAACTTCAAACCCCATAAAATAATGCATTAGTCCCAGATCCTTCATGTCGAATTCTACAGCTAGGTTCTCCATGCAATCCTTGATGAGCATAGATGAACCTGTCAGGAATAGGTCATCCACATAAAACACCAATATCAGAGGCTCATTCCCTACTATCAGATAGTAGAGATTAGGATTTGTGTCACTCTTGACAAATCCCATCTTCTGCAAGTAACCATCAATTCGATTGTACCAAGCTCTAATTTCTTGCTTCAGTCCATACAAGGCTTTCTTACGCCTACATACAATATTCCTCTTCTCATGTGTCTCAAAGCCCTTTGGTTGTTCAATATATACTTCTTCTTCTATCACCCCATTCAAGAATGTAGTCTTGACATCCATCTGGTGAATCTCCCACCCCATCTGCGCTGCAAGGGATATCACGGATCTAATAGAAGTATATCTGACTACTGGGGCAAAGGTTTCTTCATAGTCTATCCCTTCCTTCTGAGCAAACCCCTTAGCCATGAACCTGGATTTATATTTTTCCATGCCACCATCTACAACATATTTGATCTTATAGATCCATCTCAAACCCACAACTGATCTGTCCTAAGGCCTAAGAACCACTTCCCTGACATCATTAGTCATGATGGAATTGTATTCTTCCACCATTGCATCTACCCATACTTGATGCTCAGCTTCCTCCTGGAAACTAGAGGGTTTCCCAACTCGAGCTACCAAGGCTTGGTACCTGTCAATTTTTCTATGCTGCCTCTTCTTGTTTCTAGGAGCTTCGAAAAACTCCTCTGTGTCCCTCAGAATCTGTGGTTCATACATTATTTTCAAGAAACTAGCATGTGTGAAAATTTCAAATCTGAAATTCTACTCTAGTCACTGATTTATTTCTCCTACTAGTTTTTCAAAATAAGTTATTTACAATAAACCCTTCAGTAAATTTTGAAATAAATTCTACTACAATTATCACACAAGTACATTTAGAGAAAATAACAATGAAATAAAAGCACAAGAATCAATCACATCGACACAGTTATTTTTGGACAATTGTCCCAGGAAAAACCCAATGTGGGAAAACTAGGCAATAGATGAGGGTTTATATATTAATCTTCAAAAACATTTTATTTACAAGGAATAACTGGAAGGATGACTAAGAAAATTCCAAGAAAACAACTGAGATAATTTTCTCCCAACCTCCAAAGAATTTCTGACACCTGAGAGGCTCACTAGCCTTCACTGCGTCACCTCTGTGTGATTCCCTGCGCAGAGACTGCGTGAGACTGTGTCACTACTATGATTTCCCTTTGTGTTGTCCCTCTATGTTTCCCCTCTTCCCTTCTGTGTCCTTCTTCCTCGAGCTCTGACTATTTTTGAAACCCTCTGCTTACTCTGCCTTGCAACTCTCCCTCTGAAATCAAATTCTAAATTCTGAAGAATTGACTTCCCTCGGGTTACTGAGTGTATGCCCGGCTTACTTTCCAAATGGCCCTCAAGACTTCCTTTATAATATTCCCATTGATAAATCAACGACCAAAATTAGAAGTCTTATCAATGGCTAAGATTAAATCTTGACTTGATCTTCCTTCTCTAGAAGATTCACTCTCTATTTTATTAATACCCTAATTTTAGACTTAGGGTCCCCATTAAAATAATTAATTATTTTAATAAAACATGAACCGAGTGGAATTTCCACAAACAGTTTCTAGGTTATTTGGAATACTGGTGTCCAAGCCTCCTCACCAAATATGAGACTTAGATCACTTTCCAATGCTACAAAAATCAACAACATGATGACTCCTTGTCATGTGAATATTGAAGAGGGGGAGTGTTTATAACAGTATTTTCAGATGTGAAGATCTATCATTGACAGGTTGATGGCATATATGAATAAGTATTATGGGCAGTCTCAAGGGAGTAGCAGTTTAGGCAGGTAAGTTGATCCATATTGATAGTGTTGGTGCTAGAATCAGCACTTGGACTGCTTCAAGTGCCTGACCAGATACATCCTAAACTCTAAGGAAATTTAATGATTTGGTTTATGAGATCGGTAGGTGGTTTAAACTCCCATTCACTGAAAAGAGATTTCAGTCAAATCCACTATTCTACTAATGAGGGTATTGGGTCTGATGTGGTAGAAAAAGAGTGAGTTTGTAGCCTATGAGGGGAAGAGAATGTGAAATGAAAGAAGAAAGAGTGGGTCTGCAAGACAGAAATCCATTGGCTTTTGGTAGAAAATAACACAAGTAGAAATTTGTCAATATTTCAACAAGAGAAAGATATTTCTAGACTTACAATATTTTCACTGAAATATCATGGAAGATAACTGTTATAAGTGACGTTTTTTACACTGTCATCATGTATATTTCATCAAGATATCTCACTATGTGAAAATAATAAGATTTGATATAACACATGAACATGTCAAGAGACTGATAAAAACACATAACAGTATGAGGGATTGCAAGCTGCCATTGAAGATAATAAGATATGGAAACACAAGAGAAAATTAACAATACACACACCAGATTGATAATAAGTCCTCAAAAGTTTCTTTCAATTTTATTCACTGAAAATAGTACTGAACATATGAGCCAAGCTTCTAAAACCACGAACCTGTTTTACATAGCAGTTTTTCACATATATACAAAAATATAAAACTATCATCTCCACTAAAGGAGTAAACATGTTCCCAAAAGTTATTACGATCTCATGCAAGAGATGAGGCTTATCCTAAAACTTTAATACAAAGTGTTATGACATAATCAAAATAAACAGCATCAAGGCTTACAATTCGAAGTGGTTGTATGATGTGGTAGTCTATAGGAAGACTCCTCCTCTGTTCTGGTGTAACCAACTCCATAAAAAGTGTAAACAGCAGTGAAAATGACATATCGTTGTTCCTTGAATGATCCCTAGTGCCTTGTGGAAACGTGTTGGTGCTGAGAGTAATGGTAGAAATGTGTTTCAGAGAAACTCTGACGATGTTCCTTAACCTTAGCTTCTTATTTGTCATGATAGGGATGGAAGAAGATTAAAAGAGATATCAGAGTTGCATTTTATTAGCGGGAGGGATTATTAAATGAATGATAAGCAGGAGGAAAAAAAACCCTTTATACATATATTGAAATCGTAGATCAGGGTCGTAACATTTAAACTTAAGACACAAGCTGGAGGAAATGAGATTTGCGATGGGGGTGATGATGTGGCAAGGAAGTGGGGCCGATCACAAATTGAAAATCAGAAGTTTTATTATGAAACGCAGGAGATAAATGTTAAAAATATCAAAGTGCGATGTGCAATGAGATGGAAGGTGGGGCTCAGACAATACCGCAAATCGCACATTGGAAGTTTTGTTATGAGACACAGGAGTTAAATGTTAAAACTAGTGAAGTGTGATGTGTGATGAGAATGGAGGTGACGTGACATGACAAATGGTGGGGCCACCCGCAAATCGCAAATTGGAAGTTTTAGTATGAGACACAGGAGTTAAATGTTGAAACTTGTGAAGTGTGTTGTGTGATGAGCGAAGGGTGAAGTGACATGACAAATAGTGGGGTCACCCGCAAATCACAAATCAGAAGTTTTGAGGAAGCAAAAGTGAATGCGGTAAGTGAACTTTGCGAAAATGTGATGCGAAAAGGTAGGTGGGGCCCATTAAACGGATTATAAAAGCATATAAGTGAAAACTTCGTTAAGTCAATGAATATGGTAAAATTCGTCTGAATCATAATGTAAATGATTTTTCTAAAGCATTTCGAATGTTATGAAATGGATAAAAAGAAATGATGGGTCCCAGCAATATCGCATACCAAATTTTTTTTAGGATTCGGCAATGGTTACATGTATAAGGTTTGAATATGCGATAGAAGGTAAGGTAAAAAGGGTATAATATGATATGGTTGTTAGTGGGTGAGCGGAGCTTCTTTTTAACTATAAAAATTGAATTGTATTAGTTAAAAAGGGGTTTTGAAAGAAATGAAAGGTTGGACTTTGGGTTGTTCGGAAAAATGAAAGGTAAAAGAGGGAAAATTAAATGAATGAAGGTAGAAATGAAATTTTCTCACTACACTTTGACAACGACACTTTCATCATACTACCGAACTGAAAAGGAAGATTGATTCCTTGGAGAATGATGACCAGATTTTGAAACATTTGAAGAATTGCAATGCTAATAGTGGCTCCTATTGGGGATGAATTCCTCCCTGTGAGGCTTTAAGGACTCTAGACTCAGTGCCTTAAAAACTTTTGAAACTCAGAAGACTTTTTGAAAATTAAGACTAGGACTGACCATTGACTGACAGGACTCAAGACTGACCATATATACAAACATAAATACCATTGGGCATGGAGTTTTATTGACACATCACACCAGATATTTACAATGGAATGACTCAATTGACTTGCTAAAAAAATAACTTCTTAAGAAAATGACCATTGACTGGGCCTCCAGTTAGTTGATCATCATCGAGATGTTTGAGCATAAAAGTATTGTTTTCCAAAACTTCAGCAATTCTAAATGGCCCAAACCATAAATTTTCAAACTTGCCATGCTTTCCATGGCCTTCTCTCCTAACATCCCAATGCATAACCAAATAATCCTCCTGAAATAACTGTTGATTTTCTCTTTTGTCAAAAACAAATTTGACTTTAGTCTGATACTTCTATGTTGTATCCATCATCGATTCTCTGATTTGGTGTGCCTCTATCAACTACAACATTCTCCTTTGGATTGGATTTTCATCATCAGCTTCATCTTGCAAGAAATTCATCATAGGAAGAGCTAATTGCAAAGGCATTACGGCATCAACACCATATACAAGCTTAAACAGAGACATTCCAATTGATTTTTTACCACTTACCCTATCTGCCCAAAGAGCATGTACTAGCTGAGTGTCCCAATTTCTCTTATTTTCAGGCAGCATTTTCTTAATAATCCTCACCAAAATTTTATTGGATGACTCGTCTAATCCATTTCCTTGAGGGTAATAAGGCATGGAATGATTCAATACAATCCCATATTGCTAACAAAATTTGTACATCTTAACAGACTTAAAGTCCATTGCATTATCAGTTACTAATTTCCTGTGGAAAACCAAATCTTGACATAATGTTTTCCAACAAAAATTTGATAATTACTGTATTAGTAGGATTCCTAGTTGGTATAGATTCAATCCATTTAGTAAAATAGTTTTTAGCTATGAGAATCCATCTATGATGTCCTGATGAAGGTGGATAGAATTCACCGATGAATTCTAACCCCCACTGCTGGAAAGGAACATCTGTTGAAATAGGAATAAGAGGTAATGATAGCAATTTTTTTTCCAGCAATCTTCTGACATTCAACACAGCTCCTGACTTTGGCAAAAACATCGGAGAAAAGAGTTGGTCAATAATAGCCAGCTCTTAAGATTTTGTTTGCAGTGACTTTCCAATACAAATTCCCTCCACACTCTCCTACATGTATCTATGTCATAATCTCTTGGGATTCAGCTTCATTTACACATATTAATAATACCCCAACAAGGTCTTTCCAGTAAAGATGATCTTCCAAAATGCAATACTTCACAACTCTCAATTTTAAAGCTCTCCTTTTTTACTTCTCCATTTCAGGAGGACAATTGAAATTTAACAAAAATTATACTATATCCTCATACCAATCTGAATGAAATATTTCAGGATAATTAGAAATACCTTCTCCACCTTTTCCTTCAGCTACCTCTACATTCAGATTTAAAGCCTTAGAGTTAGATTCAACCATTAAGCGATCCAAGCCTTGACCTTTTATCAATTTAGTTGGTCTGATCTCAATAATTTTGGTCAATCATCATCCCCTTCTGCCATATGTGTCTAGCTGCAGCAACACATCTTTAATAGTGATATTGGACACAAAAGCAAATATTTTTGAATGCAGCACATAAACTCGAAAATACTTCAAAGCCTTAACTAGTGCATATGCTTGTTTTTCAGTTAGGTTGTATTTTAATTCAGCATCCCTTAAAGCATGACTAAAAAATGAAATAGGCTGCTCTAAACCTTCTGTAGCAAGATAGTTGCAATTGTTTCTTCTGAAGCATATGAAAAAATCAGAAAATATTTTTCAAAATCATGACTAATCAAAACTGCAGCTTTAGTCAAGGAAGACTTGATTGCTGAAAATGAATTCTTTGCTTCATCTCGCCATTTAAATTATGCATCTTTTTTCAACAAGACATTTATGTGTTTGATCAGCTCTGCAAAGTTAGGAACAAAACGTCTCATAAAGTTGGTTTTCCCTAAAAATGAATGCAATTCTTTTTTATTCCTCAGCAAACCAATCTTCTGAATAGATTCTACTCTTCTCAGATCAATACAAATTCCATTTTCTGTTACAATATGTCCCAATAATTTCCCTTCTTGGACAACAAAGGATGAATTTTTTGGGTTCAAGGACAAACCTAACTTTCTGCATTTGTCAAAAACTTGTTTCAAATGTTTCAAATGGCTTCATTATATTTTTAATAGACTGTGATGTCATCCAAATAGATGGCTACAAATTTGTCTTTTTCTCCCGCAAAGGCAATATCCATTGCCCGCTGAAAATTTGCGCGTGCATTCATCAGACCAAATGAAATTTTTTTATACATGAATGTACCCTAGGGTGTGGTAAATGTTGTCTTTTCTCTGTCTTGCCTGTCAACTGAGATCTGATTATAGCCTAAAAAACCATCAATCATTGAAAGTCTTTTGGATCCTACAACTTTCTACAAAATATAATCCTTATTGGGCAATGGATAGTTATATTTTAATGAACACCGATTCAAGTTGTGAAAATCGACACAAATTCTTATCTATCCATTATTTTTTCGATTTTGGACTATATTAGCTACCCAGTTAGAAAATCTCAAAGGCAGAATTATCGTTGCTTCCCATAATTTTCAGATTTCATTCTCAATGATTGGGAGCATCATAGAATTGATATGTCTGATTTTTTATGTTACAATCTTTGCATTTGTTTTCAAAATAATCTTGTGCTCCATTATGCTCCTATCATAAGTTTTCAGTTCACTATAAGACCATGCAAAAATATCAGCAAATTCTTTCAGCAACTTGATATATTTTGTTATGGTTTCAAGAGAAAGGAATTTGGACACTTTGACTAATTTTGGTTGATCTCCTGTGCCAATGTTACATTCTATTATACTCTCTCCATCAACTTTACTTTCAAGCTTGAGAAAAACATCATTATTATCAAACAATATTTCTAAAGAAACTAAGCCTTTAGGAATATAGTTAGTTTTCAAATCTATAATGTTCTTCCCAACCATGGTTTTCTTAAAAGGCATGCTCTTTTGTTTTTCGACAGTGTCCTGCTCATCATCAATTTGTATGTATGCAAACTCTTCAACGCACTCCAAAAATTTCTGAATTTCCTTGTCAACCTAAAATACTTGCCATTATTTGATGTTATCATGAATTGAAGGCCTATTTTTTATTTGAACATCATATGTTGCCTTGACATCTAGAGGAACTTTGAAATTACTAGCAGTAATAGCTAGTGAATCAGCCATTTGATTTTCGTCTCTAGTGACAAAATTTATATTAAATGATGAAAATTAATGCTCAATCAAATCCCAGATTTCATTCCTATAATTCTTCAATTTGGAAATTTTCACTTGGTAATTATTTCTCACCTACTTAATCACCAAAAGCAATTAGTTGCTCTGCTCCCAAATCTTTCATTGCCTTCATACCCAACACAACTGCCTCATATTCAGTAGTGTTGTTAGTGGTAGCAAACTGCAATTTATATGATATAGTTACCCTCTGCTGAGTGGGAGGAATGAGGACTACACCGGCTCCTGATCCTTCTCTTGATGAGGCTCCATCAAAGTACAATTTCTAGATTTTTCCTCCCTCTAAATGTTGCTCATTTGTACCTTGAAAGTGTTTTTTTTAGTTATTTCACGCTGAATTTTTATCATTAGGAGAAAGATGTAGTATTGATGACCCCAATTCCTTTTCTTCAGCATATATGAGATGGTTTGAAGGATTCTGTTGATCACTAATGATGTAGGCCATTTGGGTTTCCCTATATAGCCTTCTGAATTCCCCTCCAAACATTGGGATGGTGGCATATGACATGTCCATCTGAAGGGTACCTCCCAATTTTTTAGACCAAGATCTAGAAAGTAGCATCCCAAATCTAGAAGGAATGTCTGCAAATACAATTTCCATCACTAAGCTCTTCATATGCAGCTGGGTAAGGGAAACAACCAAGTCGTTGATTACTCCTAGACACTTGACTTTTTTGGAGTCAAAGGTGTATAGGTCATGGTATTTCTTGGTGTTCTCTAATCCTAATTCACCCATGACCTTCTTTAGCATCAGATTATGAGAAGCTCCAGAATCTAATAGAAAATTATGGAACAATTTGTCATGTATATTGGGTGACAGGTAGAAAGGTGGTGAGTTGTCATCATTTTGGTCTTGGACATGACATCCTAGATAAATAGTGGGATTCTCATCCTCAAGGTTGACTGATGTAGCAGACTTTTAAAAGACTCTTTATATGCTGGATTTTTCAACAATTCTAGAAGTGGGACCAGAATTTTGATTTTATTCAATTCAGATTTGAAACTGAAATAAATTGGAATTAATTCCTTATTTTCTGTAGTGATTTTGACAGTTGTGGCAAAATTTTGAGGTGGAGGAACCTCATTGACCTTGGCCTTCTATTTAGCAGCTTGTTTTTCTGAATCTAATTTTTATTGAGGTTGTTGAACAGGACCTTTGGACCTCAAAGGATCATTTTTGTTTTGAACTTCTTGTTGTTTTTTATCATTTTGTGCATAAATTTGGGCATTCTCATCATTTGAAAACAAATAAATTATTTCAAAGTCAAACAAGTTGACTATGAGGTTTCTTCTACAAGGTTTATTTCTTTACTTTGTTCATCATTTTCTTGTTCTTCTTCTTTAGCAAAAATTTTCAAAGGAGGCTAAAGATTTTGATCATCAGCATTCCTCCTTGGGCGATGTAGGATTTATTGAGGTTGAAAAGGCCTCCTGAAGGGAGCCTGATTTCTATTGGCCTCATTTTGGTTGGCTCTAGTAGCAGGTTTGTTTTCAAACTCTAATTTTTTCATCTTAGAAGCAAGTTCCTTGATCAAAGTGGACATTTGATCAATCTTTTCTTCTGTTGTAAGAGATTTAGAGGAAGAATATTTTTCTTCTTTCATTTTCTTTTTGTCTTTTTCTACTTTCTCTTCCTCCATTTTCAACTTATTAGATGCCATAAGATTAGATTGCACTCCAATTGCAGCCTCTTGCATATCCATCAATGTATGTTCTTTCTCAGCCCTCAACTTTAAAGCAAACTCATAACCTAGAGCATTTGCAAAATTTATCATAATTGTGGTCTAAGTAGGTTTAATTTCTTTAGGAATTTTCTGATAAATCTTATTAAAATTCTTCGTAAAATCAGCCAATGACTCATCTACCTTCTTCTTCAAAGTTCTAAATTCTATAAGGTAGTACACATAGTCTTTCCTATCACCCCATTTCTTCACAAATATCTTCCAATTCATCAATTCTTGTTATTGAGTTTGGATTTAGACTTCTAAATCATTTATGAGCTTCACCATCCAAGCTATGAACAAAGAGTCTTGACCAGGCGTCTTCATGTTCAATATTCTGATTGTCAGTGTAACTACAGAAAGCCACTAAATGTTCCTCAGAAGAAAATACTTCTCCCTCCCAGGTATAATTTGGAAGTTATTTCAAGTAATCTCCTTGAGGAAGTGGATGCAATGGTTGAGGGAGAACAAGTGGTGCATATCTTGCAGCCACTATCTGATGCATCCTTGTAAGGATAGGTTGAGCCATATTTTGCTGATATATAGTTGATGGATGACCCGTTGATGTATCTGTTTGGGAAATAGGAATTACAATTGGTGGATTCTGATCCTGATTTAGTACAAGAGGAAATTTGAAATATTGAGTTGATTCTTTAGGCTTTGGAACTGAAAAGAGTGGATTTTCAAAAATATGAATAGAGGATGTCTTGACTTCTCCTTCTATAGAAGAATCAGATTCAAACGTTGTCTCTTGAGGGGATGAATTTAATTCAGATTTATTTTGTTGAGCAAGGAAATCGGATAAGTTGAAAGTAAGGCCTTCAGGAACACTCTCTTCTAGTGGAGGAGAAGAGGATGACCCAATAGCTGGATTTGGGGAAAAAGGAAAATACTCTTACTGAGGGTTGATAAGAGACTGGTATTCAGGATGATTTTGAAGGAAATTTAAAATATTCTTAAAGTCTTCTTCAGTCAAAACATCCCTATCAAGAAAAGGTGCAATAGCCAATACTTGTTCTAATTCCCCTTCAGTCAGCACAAACCCTTCTGATTTCTTATCAACACTTAAAAACTCAGTTTTTTCCTCTTTGACAAGAACAATACTTATCTTATATTTACTAGGTGATGAGTGAGAAAAACTTTCAGTTAAGCATAGGTTAACAACATCTACTTTATTTTCTAGGGAAGTAGTTTCAACTCGAGATTTTTCAGCAGAATCTTTTGAAACTAAAACTTCTTTTGATTCTAAAGTAGATCAAGGTACCTTTTGCTTTGGAATGTATTTTTTGTGTACATTCTTCACTGACTGATATGTGGCCTCAACTTATCTTTGTTTTCCTTTTTCATCTTTAATGATCTTCTTTGGGCCAGCAACTGGAGTCATAGTAGGAGATCTATGATTCCTCCTTGTAGAAGGAGGTCTTGAAACCCCCCTTCCTCTTTGTGGAATATCCAAGTGAAATAATTTGCAGTCTTCTTCAAGTCAACAATTCTTGTTCACCATCAAGAATTGATTATCAAAAATTAAAAACAAGAGACTCGGGAGAATACTTTGTTTCAAGGCCTTCGTCTCCTGGCAGACGCACCAAAGATATTGGCAATGGAATCAGCACTTGGACTACTTCAAGTGCCTGACCAGACACATCCTAAACTCTAAGGCAATTTAATGATTTGACTTATGAGATTGGTAGGTGGTTTAAACTCCCATTCATTGAAAAGAGATTTCAGCCAAATCCATTGTTCTACTAATGAGGGTATGGGTATGATGTGGTAGAAAAAGAGTGAGTTGGTAGCCTATGAGGGGGAGAGAATGCAAAATGAAAGAAGAAACAGTGGGTCTGCAAGACATAAATCCACTTCTTTTGGTAGAAAATAACACAAGTAGAAATTTGTCAATATTTCAACAAGAGAAAGTTATTTCTAGACTTACAATATTCTCACCAAAATACCATGGAAGATAATTGTTATAAGTGATGCTCTTTACACTATCATCATGTATATTTCATCAAGAAAGCTCACTGTGTGAGACTAATAAAATTTGATAAAACACATAACAGTATGAGGGATTGCAAGCTGCCACTGAAGATAATAAGGTATGGTAACACAACAGAAAATTAACAATACACACACGCGATTGATAATAATTCCTTAGAAGTTTCTTTCAATTTTATTCACTGAAAAGAGTACTGGTCATATGAGCCAAGATTCTAAAACCACGAACCTGTTTTACATAGCAGTTTGTCACATATATACAAAAATATAAAATTTTCATCTTCACAAAATGAGTAAACCTGTTCCCAAAATTTACTACGATCTTGTGCAAGAGATGAGGCTTATCCTAAATTAAATACAAAGTGCTATGACATAATCAAAATAAATAGCATCAAGGCTAACAATTCAAAGTGGTTGTATGATGTGGCAGTCTATAGGAAGACTCATCCTCTGTTCTGGTGTAACCAACTCCACAAAAAGTGTAAACAGCAGTGAACATGACGTATGGTTGTTCCATGAATGTTGCCTAATGCCTTGTGGAAATGTGTTGGTGCTAAGAGTAATGGTAGAAATATGTTTTAGAGAAACTCTGTTATTTTTCCTTTCCTTTAGCTTCTTGTTTGTCGTGATAGGGATGGAGGCAGATTAAAAAAGATATCAGAGCTGCATATTATTAGAGGGAGGGATTATTAAATGAATGATAAGCGGGAGGGAAAAAAAACCTTTATACATATATCGCAATCGCAGATCGGGGTCAGAATGTTTAAACTTAAGACACAAGCAGGAGGAAATGCGATTTGCAATGGGGGTGATGACGTGACAAGGAAGTGGGGTTGATCATAGACTTCAAATCAAAAGTTTTATTATGAAACACAAGAGTTAAATGTTAAAACTCGTGAAGTGCGATGTGCGATGAGACGAAAGGTGGGGCCTAGACAATACTGCAAATCGCACATCAGAAGTTTTGTTATGAGACACAGGAGTTAAATTTTAAAACTCACGAAGCGCGATGTGCAATGAGAATGGAGGTGATGTGGCATGACAGGCAGTGGGGCCACCCGCAAATCGCAAATCGAAAGTTTTTTTATGAGACACAGGAGTTAAATGTTTAAACTTGCGAAGTGCAATGTGTGATGAGCAGAGGGTGACGTGACATGACAAACAGTGGGGCCGCCTGTAAATCGTAAATTGGAAGTTTTGAGGAAGTAGAAGTGAATGCGTTAAGTGAAATTTACAAAAATGCGATGCGAAAAGGTAGGTGGGGCCCATTAAACAAATTTTAAAAGTGGATAAGTGAAAACTTCAATAAGTTAATGAATATGGTAAAATTCGTCTAAATCATAATATAAAGGATTTTTCTAAAACATTTCGAATGTTATGAAACAGATAAAAAGAAATGATGGGTCCCAACAATATCACATACTAGAAAGTTTGTAGGATTTGGAAATGGTTACATGTATAAGGTTTGAATATGCGAAAGAAGGTAAGGTAAAAAGGGTATAATATGATATGGCTATTAGTGGGTATGTGGAGCTGCTTTTAACTATAAAAATTGAATTTTATTAGTTAAAATGGGGTTTTTAAAGAAATGAAAGGTTGGACTTTTGGTTTTTTGGAAAAACGAAAGGTAAAAGAGGGAAAATGAAATGAATGAAGGTAGAAATGAAATTTTCTCATCACTACACTTTGACAGTGACACTTTCATCATACAACCAAACTGAAAAGGTGAATTCATTTCTTAGAGAATGATGACCAGACTTGAAGTGCTAACAGATAGTATAATTAGTTGCGTAAATTTGTGTGAAGCATAACATGTTAAGGGAAGATAGGTTGTTTATTGTAGCAAGAATTAAGGCATTTTGTCAAAGGGAGCACATAGATTTACAAGTCCATAGAAGTAGGATGTTTGTCAGGGGGAGTCACCCTTTGTGATTGATGTCAAAGGGGGAAAGAAATCAGGAGAAGAATATTCATGCATGGAGTTAGGGGGTTTTATACTCTTAAAAGGAGTATTCTTTGTAATCAGTGACAAAGGGGGAGATTGTTGAATGATTTTGTCATTCATACCAAAATTAGTTAATGAACGACCTTAATATTTTTCTAGATTTCACTAATTGAAAGATCCAATGGCAGGATGGTTGGAAACCCTAGCTCTAGGGTTTGGATTCCCTAGAAAATATACATACCCCACACTTGTTGGAGGTTTTTGGAGAAGCATATCATTGGATTTTCCTTGGAAATCCACATCATTGGATTCTCCTCGTCGTGTTGATTTTAATGTTATGTGGCACACCCGAAGAGCCCTCACAGCTTATGAGTTATGTCTGTTTGAAGATGATGGACCCATCCTATCGGAATAAAACCCAAGGTTGATGAAGTGGTGTCTCTTATTTGGTCAATTAAAATGGTTAAGTGATAAATCTCTTCTCCAAAGATTAAAATAATCTTACTTCTGGAAAAATATCATTTTGAAGGGTTGTCAAATTTATTTTAAAATCATAATTCAAAAAGGGGTTTTGGAGCCAAATTTAAATTAACTTTATTTGTGATGCAAATTCAAAATCCTTCCAATGGATCACCTATTAGAAGCCCCTTTTAATCCATGAGAAATATATTTAAAGGTTTGTGCTTAGATCTCCTTATGATGGATTAAATGAACATTTTTTCTCTCTAAAATTACTTGTACCCTGTGGAGAAGCAACCCATTCAAGGAGAGGCTCGAAGTAGTTGAACTATGTAAGGTTCAAATCCAATGCATGGTGTCATATTGCAAGCATGACATATTAGGTTCAAACCCCAACAAGTGGCATGTCATAAAGTCTTTTATTTTTTTATGATCCATTTTGTTGCACATATAACAAAGGTATGATTAGATTTTTGTAGCACTGACACCAAAGGGTTCAATTTAAATGAAATACTTGGAAAGGACCATTCTTTAGAAAATTTAAATTGGCATATATGGTTATTTTTATTTTTGAAGTCATTATTCACTAAAATTGAGTTCCAGAAGAAGTATTGAGACCAAGGCTCGAACACGATTCATGTTGAAGAATTGAACATAGTGTTTTCTAGTTGTGATAGTAACATTGCAGGGCTAATTATGGTTTGGTCATTCAATTATATATTAATTATATGAACAGTTAGGGTTTTTTTCAGCATATAACTATAAGCTTCGGGATTGATCTTTGAGCATAGAATCCGTTGGTCTGACATCCTATGATCCTAATATCATCAAGACAGAAATTGAGACAACTTAAAATTGGGCGTAAGTCGTATTAGTGGCATTTAACGTTGTGCCTGTGGGCACAAGACAACAATGACAATATTACAGAATTGTGACACCAAAGCAAATACAATGCAGATTGTTACTGGAAGCATGATCAATAAACATAATTGTATGATGAGTAGTATTGGTCACATTTGTGAAGCTAGGGTTTTAGCAACAGAGGTTGAAGTGCAACATTGACATTGAAAGCTAGGGTTCCATGTGCAATTTGAGCAGAGGCAAATTTGATTGACAAAGGTTGTGTTGTAGTTCTCATATTACAGTTCTTTTGTATTGATATCGAGCATAAGGGGATCCAGTCTGAAAATTGTGAAATGTGGCCCATTGACTGATTAGGGTGGAAGGTTGTGCAAGATAGGAGAGTGGAGTCTCACTCAGTTTAGAGTCTAAGAACACTTCAGGGTTGCAAGGTGGTGTTAGGGTAGGTTGTATCTTGCACAGGGCATTGGAGTGTCCGTCCAGTAGTAGTTGGTAGATAGGGTGTTGGAGCATTTGTTAGGTTGGAGCCTGAAATCTAGGGTGTTGGAGCATCCTTTCACTTGCAACTGGTAAACAGGGTGTAGGAACATCCTACAGGTTGTAGTATCCTTCAATTGGAGTTGAAAACTTGATGTAAATAGTTTTAAATACAAATATTAAGAAGAATTCAATGGTTTTTTTCCCAGAGGGATTTCTACCTAAAAATCTTTGTGTCTATTGTCTCTATTTGTTGAATGTTGTTAATGAATGATTATGTTTATCTAATGCTAATAACAATTAATGCTCTGTAAAATTAAAAAATACTCATTGATAAGAAATATTGATTCAAACCCCTCTCAATATTTCCAATAGTTAAAGTTCTTGATTGAAAACCTATTTGTAGTTTTATCTACCTAATATGACACACAAACACATACACATAATATCCATGAAAGAAATATTAAAAAAAAAAATTTAAAATATTAAAAACAAAAAACATAATAAAAAAAGTAAAATATCAATTGGATTTTCAGGGTTTCGTTTTGTAATACCACTAAGGTTTGAAATTCACAGCAATGAAGATGATACAACAAAAAATATCTAACCATTTTAAGGATTGGTATAGCTCAAGACATGTATGTTCACCAGGTGATTTTGGCTACTTAGGTGGCCTGCATCATAATTTCTTAGACCACATCTTAGTCTAGCAAGTCATAGAAACACTAGTAAACAAAAATAATAATAATAATAATAATAATGGAGAAATGTCGAACATCACTTCTTCCTATGCCCCCTCTTTTCCCACCTCCAAGCACTTGTCTCCCATGATCTCTTACCCTCCATATTATGTTGCTTTATGTAGTGAGCGGGGAGGTTTGTCCCTCTATCATCAACACTAACATCGTATCTAGCAAAGTGGGCCATGAGGGGTAAGTGTAAGGAGGTGAAGACAACGTGTAGGGATGGTAAGTTTGAGGGGTCATGGAAAGTTTGGGTAGGAGGTGATATTAGACAATGCCTCCATTCAATTTGGCTTAAAATAAATATTTTTATTTTATTTTATTTTATTTAAATATCTATTTTTTTTACAATATTTTAAAATGTTTTTGTTCCTATTTAATTTATTATTATGTTTTTTATATTCATGTATATATAAACACATGATTATAAAAATATATATAATATTACATATATGTTTTTAATCTAGTGGATTAACTCAAGTGGTTAGGTAGTCATGTCCTGGTGCTAGCTACTTTTATGGATATTATTGGGCCTCACTGAGTGTGTTTGATGGGTTATCTAGATTGGATCATTATATTTTTTGTCATCCATCTCAATGCTTGAGTGGAAAAAGTGGAGGAATCAACTCACAAGACCATTTTAACCAGTGATACCCAATTTGGAAAAACAAGGTCTGAAACCTTCTAGGAGTGTTTTGAGGCATTAAACAAAAAAAATTTAGGGTAAAAATTTTCCGCTTTATCACAATCCTTTTTTTTCTATTATACACACAAAGACCTTTCCAATGATGCAAGAATAATGTCAATCAGATTATGTATGCGAAATTACGCCACTTAGAAGTTGACCTTCCTGTTTTCACCACCATAATTTGAGAGGATGCCACCTCAACCGCCATTATTCATGAAAAATGGGCTAGCCACGTCATTATGATAAAGAAGACTCTAGAAGATTCTATATTGTAACATTGGTTAAGATTTGAGTTAGTCAAACCTAAACACTAGTAGCCTATTGAGTGGTGTTATAAAAATACCACTAGGAGGAAAAGGGGTTCCATTCTTTAGAGTGCATTTGTTCCATAGCTGAGAAAAAATTAACAGAGAGGGATATGATATAGAGCACACAAATATTATTTGTGCATTATAGTAGCCCACAAGACACACACCATACTTCTTTGTACTCGTAACCATTTTCTAGTTAGAGAAAGATAGCAAAACAACCCCAACTTCTAGTTGGGATTTTCTGCCGAAATATTTTCCCAAGTCATATCTTCTGTCAACTATGTTTGTGAAATTTTATTTCATTTTTCTTAACTTTCTGCATAATTTTAATTTTCATACATACATTATTAACATTAATCTACAAACATAATAAAAGAAATAAAACTATAATAGTGTAGAATTTCAAATTCAAATATAATTTTATAAAATTTGTTATGACGAACTGTGCAGTGAATATCCAAAAAAAATTATTGATCATATTGGTATCATAGTAGGTTTCTTTGTGTATGTTGGGGATATTCGCATGGGATCTATATCAATTGGGTCAAAAGTCGTAAAACCTAAATCATGGCTGATAAATCTGTGAATAACCCTCATGATCCTGCAGAGGAGAAGTTTTCGCAGCTGGAAAAACATGTCGTGAATATAAATCATAATGTAAATATCCTCGTGAAGGACCAGAGAAATAAGCTTGGGGTATTCAGAGAGGATGGGGGTTCTAATGTGTTAGCGCTCGATTCTGCCACAGGCTGAAAGAGGCAAAACTCGAGGCAACATCAAACCAACCTTAGCCTCGTAGCTAGCCCTACGAGGACAGGAGAGGGCTCTCTCCGGGCCAACTCGGTGAAAGGTGTCCAATGGGATCTGAGATGACCGATAAGAAAAACTGATCTTAGGCTAGTAAACTGATATGAAAGGGTTTTTTAATAAAATGATGGGGTTTCTGGGCTGTGTGAGGCAAAGAACAGCTTGAACAGAGAAATGTAATAAAAAACACAGATTGTCTCCTGAGGCAAGGTAGGCAGGAAAATTTAACATCAAATTGAGATTAAATGGAATGGCAAGACTGCTGAGGAGCCGACAAGGGCATAGAGGATGAATCCTTGTCGAACAGAAGAAAACATTAAATATGAACAAACTTAAAGGCAGAGCATACTAAATATGAATTCTACCTTAACACTTCATTTGTTCAATTGGAAATGATCATGAAATGACATGAACACATAACAGGCTACATATGAAACAAAAGAGGACACAAATGTTAAATCTCATACCACAGGAATCTCAGAAGCCAGCGCTGGGTATTTTCATTAAAATCTCTGTCTAAGACTGTACAAATAAACTCTAATTTTCTCCTACACTAGCTCTCAGAACTCTCCCCTTTACAAAATGATTTACAATACATTAAATAAATGTTGCTAAGGGAAAAAACAAATCGACCCCAAGACCAGGGATTTGTTTTATTATTATTAATAAATAAACCTAAAAAGAAACAATTAGCGCTCAGAAGATGGAATAGCGCTCCTTCTACTCGAATCTGTTGAATCTGATGAACAGGTGGCATTACAGGTGTCAATCCCATTACTAAAAATAAGCATAGGCAATTGCATCTTGGAATGCCACTTTGCACTGCTCCCGAATGTTCTGGAAATGCGTTGGCCTCTTTCCCGGTTTTAAAGGAGAATTTCCGTACTCTAAAAATTTCAACTCTATGTCAGTTATACGAGCTCTTTGTCTTAATACAGAATGAACTGCTTGGGTGATAATATAAGTACACCTCTGGGACACACAAACTGCACATTGATAAGGGTGCTGCCAGGTAGAAAAAGAATCCACGCAGATACCCTAAAACGTGCATCCGGGCAGAAGAACTATAATTGAACACATACACGGTCTCATACAGGCGTCTCAAACTTGTGCCTCCATCATCAATAGCAAGGTATGGAAGCGAAATAATTCATGAGTTTCCCTCTTCTTGCGAAACCTCATGATAAGCCTGTGGAATGAAGCGAATGGGTGAAGGGGAATGAAAGCGATTAGAATTGCGCCAATGCCCACAATCCACGAGACCTTCTGAACAAGTTCGTTCCACAAATCGAACACATGTCTTTTTAGTGCCACAACAGAAAACATATCAATAACTTCCTCACGCAATGCTTGTTTCCCAATATCAATACAACCATGACAAAAATCTACTGAGCAAAGGTTAAAACATGTTTGCAGGCAGCTGAAGACGATTTAAAACGAAACTGGGCGCTCAAATGAAATTTATGGATGTTGTTGCTCTGTGGGTCGCTCGACCTCCAAGTGGGTCGCTCACCTTCTGCGTGGGTCGCTCGGCCCAGGTGGGTCGCTCGAGCCCAAAAACTCTGAGCTAAAAGCGAGAAAGCTTATGCTTCACTGTTCTTTCCAGATTCGCCCAGTGACTCTTAGCTTCAACTCCTTCCTATCTCCACCTGAAAAGAACAATGCCATGTTTCTCTGAATAATTAACCCATCATGGCTCTCACGCACTTTCGATGACTGTCTCGGATGCTTCTTTGCGGCAAGGCTCTAAACCATTTCCTTACCTCTCCTCCAAAGGTTTTCACAAAAAGCCTCATAGTCACATTTTCTTCATCAATCTCGAAACGATCAAAGAAATCTGCCATATTGTCTACATGTTGTTGTGCAGGAATACTCTGTGGAGTGCCATCAAATGTCGGGATCTTGCTCTGATAGTCTGCGGGCATATCATTCAACTGCTGGGGTAACACAAGAGGTGCAAAACGAGCAGCCATAGCTCTTGGTGGATTGAAGACAATCTGTTGTCGAGGAGATACAGGAGGAGTGGGAGCAGTAGGTCTACGAGATGTATTCAATGGAAACGGAGAAATTACTATTGATTGCTGATCAGAAAACTCAGGCTGAACCGGAATGGTAGGGATAAAGGGAGGCTCAGTAGGGATCCGTGAACTTGATGCAATTTCAGATGGGTCAAGAACTTGTGAAGCAGATTCAGTAAATTCAAAAGTGTTAGTATCCTCAATAGAACTTTGCGGCTGTCTATCCAAGTACTGTGAGACAAATCTATATTGCAAATCTTCAGTAAACAATGGATCTGGAACTAATCTTGACAATTCAGTTTCGGAAAAATTCACAAACAAGGATGTTTCAAACCGTGCATCAAAGGGGATTTCATCAACATATATGATTTTGACAGGACAGGATGCAGATCGGGTAAGCACTCTGGAACTCTCAAAACTCAATTGGCTTTCTCTTTCAGAACTCTCTTGACTTCCTTGTTTTCTAAGGGTCCTTGGAATCAGATTCGGATTTTCGAATATTGTTGGTGGATCAGGGTCAGGATTCGCCCTAGTATTCCTTCTTGAAGCCAGTGTATTGATCTTCTCGGAAAACATTTCAAGGAACACAGTCAATTATTTTCAGCCTTTCGACTTCTAGACTCAATCATCCAAAAGGTCTAGAACGAATAAGTATACTGGGGTGATTTACAAATCAAGTACTGAACACACAAGCTTACCGGAGATCGACTGAAGCAGCATTTATCTACTTCCGCTTATGCATAACAAAGCGTTTCGAAAGCTACCTGGCGTGACTTCAGACTTCGTCTAAGACTCGTGGAACAAACACATCAACAAGAAAACCATTGAGTTGTCCCCAGTATGGTCGCCACTATGTTAGCACTCAAATCTACCTCAGGCTGAAATGAAGTAACACTCAAGGCTACATCAAACCACGCTCAGCCTAAGCAACTAGCCCTGGGAACGGAGAAAGGGGCTCTCTCGAGTCAATCTCGAAGAAAATAAGCAATAGTATGGGGATGACTTACAATAAGAACTGATTTTAGGCTAGTAAAGAGATAGGTATGTTTGATTTTTTGGTTTTTGAGTTTTCGCTGGAGAAATGGGAAAACAAATTTTGGGTCCGGGGATAAGGTCAGACCTTTGCAGATTTCGAGTTGGGGCGAGGTAGGTGAATGTCTTGATGCTTTTGATTGGATATATGGACAGATTAGACCGACGAGGAGCTGAAGAGGGCAAAGAAGAACTTGGATCCTCTCAAAACAGCTGAAAACATATAGAACTAACTGAATTCAAAGGCCAAGCACTGTAAACAATGGATTCAACCTTATTCACTCATTCAATTTAGTTCAGAAGCATATGAAAGGATGGCATACATTAAACATGAAGAAACTTACAGTAAACAAAGAAGAAACACCATCAAGAACAGAACACCACAAGGATCCCAACAAGTGCCGCAAACCCCTGATCTTTCCTTAGCCAAAATATGAAAAATATGTACAATGGTATCAAAGTATCCCAAGAGTCCAACCTGTAGAATGCCTCAGAAATTACAATATATAGATCACTCTAACACCTTTCCCCACCTCTAGGGGTCGAATTCCCTCTTCGGGGATCAGTTTCAACCAATTCTAATCATGGAACTACAATCTAGGCAGCTAACAACTTGCCTCTAAAAGAGTGGAAACTGATCCATTACATGATTTTTTACTCATTTGAGAGTGAATCTTCTAGAAGAGATAAGAACAAGCCAAAGTTACATGCCAAACATGAATTTACATCATAACAACCCAAAAATTCTACCCATAAGCAAAACTGGTCCATAATAGGCGAAATACTGAGCTGGCAGCTGAAAACTCAGAAAAATCTCTAGGTGGGTCGCTCCTGAACTGCGTGGGTCGCTCATGTTCCAGGCTGATTTTGAGGTAGCTCCCGGCATCCAAATTGAGCTCATGATAGCTCGTTGGAAAGCCCTAGATGTCTACTTTCCAACCCAAGTGGAATTTCTGAATTTGGAGTTGATTTGACCCTCCAAAACCTCATTCTCCCAGAGGTACTTCCTGCTGGTGCAAAAGGTGGCAGCAAGGTGATTTTCATGGTGTTTTTGAGCTATTTGACCATCCAGATTTTGTTGAAATGCTAAGTTGACTTCAGAGGATGCATAATTAACCATGAAAAATCCAAAAATGTAAAAATCTCCTCCAGCAAGTGTCTCAAAAAAAGTGAGCGCATGAGCGCGCGACCCACGTAGCTGCAAAACCTGTTTTTTAGACCAAAAATTTGAAAATGACAAAATTTTCTCCGAATTTGCCCAAATTTGGAGCGGAGGTCCTCCATCATGTTTCCTGCCCAGTCAATGAATCCTCGGCCAAAATCCGAAGTGGATTAGGCCTTTTCCGCCGTCGAAGTGCTTTGCGCAACCTCCTCTTCATGATCTTCATCCTCGCTTTGCAAACATGCATGCGAGCCCAGTAATGGCCTTTCATGTGGCGTAGCATGTCTTTGTCTCGATTGACCTTCGCCAAAAACTTCTCCAGATGTATATTCACCCGCGTGAGTACAGTATCTCTGTCAGCTGGTGTCATGTCACCGGGTCTCTTTCGATTCCACTGTCTGTCCTCACGGATTTGGCGCACCTCATAAAATGTGAGCTCATCCTCGAGATGTTTGTTGCGCTGCTCCAAATAGTTAATCACCCACTGAGCCTTCTGCAATTGGTCTTTCAGCTGGTCATTCTCGGCCCTTTGCTCCTGGATGACTTCCCTCAGCTTCGAGCTAGGAGAGCCCGTATCAACATCAATGACTGTCATATCGGTGTCCCGGCCTCCTGATGGGCCCTCATCATGCATGGGCCTCTTGCCTCTGTCTTGTACCTGTACCTGCACTGGAGAAGAAAGCGAGACCCTTTCCACATCACGTGGAGATAATACTCGCCGTGTCGATGAAGTCGGCAGGACCCCTTCCACCTCACGTGGAGATAGTACCCGCCGTGTCGCTGCAAATAAGGCCCTGTGGCCTCGCTGATATGTCTGAACCAAAGGAGTGATGATATGCTCAACTTCAAGCATGTCCGGCTGGTGTGAGGGCTCTCCTGCATCATGAACTGCCTCGGGAGGCTGCTGTGGCACTCTGAAAAAGTCTCTAGAAATGAAATCCTCCCAAGTGATGCCCTGCTCCGCCAACTGATGTAACACCAAGATTTTGATCAAAGTGAAATGATATATACTCCTGTACTGCTGCACTGGGCTCGTCTTCTTCTGCACAAATGTCACCATCCTCTCTATGTTGCGGTGTATGAAATACGGAATACTCATCATACGTACCCTTGTGAAGTGCATCAGCAAACGAATATGGTACGAGAAAAGACGAGCATACCTGCCCTCACAACTAAAATACTGAATGATGAGCCTCATGAGCGGTGCATACTCATCTCTCAAGAATCTGAATGGAAAAACTCTACTCAAGTAAGCCTTATATCCAGTTTTAATGTATGGCTCATAGTGAAATTTCTCTAACTGCTGACCCTTGTTCCATTCCTCGCCCATGTTCGGTATACCAATGGCTTGAGCAATAGTCAAGGGTGATACAATGAAATCAACCCCAGCAAGGCTTACCCGATCACCCCGTAAATGAAGAACAAACAGACGTGCTAATTCACGATGAGGCAGGGTTTGTGCAACCATCTCACAAAATCTGAAACATGACAAATATCGGAAACAATCCATAGCTAATGGACATGCCTGCAACCGAGCCAAAGAAGTAGGCTCCTCTCTGCGATGATCACCGCTTCTATGTTCTCTGCGGGACCCCCGTGGCACATTACCTTCAGTCACCGAATCACTGCCTGACCCTGGCTCATATTCTGACTCTGTCTCCGACATGGCTCTGACCAAGCTTTTGGAAATGTGTATACTGATATGAAAGTAGTGCAAACAAAGTTAGGATGTATGTTTCAACACCCAACCAATATTCCCACCGTCAAAACACCATCAAGGAATCAAATCATGGATAAAATCTCTGTTTTAGATGGATTGGAAAAAGGCACAATCTCTGTTTTTCAATGCAAGTGAAATTTAGATCAAAGGGAGCGGGAAAATTTCAAAATTTTGAACAAATCTTATCAAAGGAGAGCATGGCATCAATAGAATGTGTTTGCCTATGAGTAATAATCACAAAGGTCTCAATGGGCAGTTTGAAACAAAGTCATGAGAATGTTTTTACATTGGGCAGTGAGACTCATTACAACCACAGTCACCATGGAACAAAGGGTTTAAACATGGTATAATAATAGCAACGGTCGCAATGGCATAATGGGCATGAGAGAAATATGGTTTTGATATTATATGCAAAGCTAGATGTATCACTGCCATAAGATAGTAAACAAACTCATCCAACCATTCATTTTCATTTTAAAACCCTGAAATGATAATGCTATGACTGTGGGGTTTTAAATCCTCCGTTTGAACATTTGAAACCACCAATGATGCCACCAATGCATTCAAAAACATCAAGCAATTGATAGAAACCTGTTTGAAGGCCAGTTGCATCGATTCCAAGCAAGGCTGGGCGCTCAGAATGAATTTCGAAACCCTGTGTCTGCGTGGGTCGCTCACCCTGTGCGTGGGTCGCTCGGCCCAGGTGGGTCGCGCCCCTTGTAATTTCACACTGCTGAACTGGTCTGCGTGGGTCGCTCTGCCCAGGTGGGTCGCTCGAGGCCCAGGTGGGTCGCGCGAGCCCCTCAATACTGTCCACGCAATTCAAAACTTGAAATCGGCCCTCCAAACTTCAAAACACGATTTGGGTGATGTGGTTTGGTTCAAATGAAACTTGTTTGGCTTTTATACATGTTACAAATATCTTCACAATCAGATTTTATTTCAAATCTAATTTCAAACCCATATTACAAATGTTTTTGTAATTTCACTTTTGGCTTTTCAAATACAATCTTCTTTTGGCTTTTTGAGGTTGATACTAATGATTTTGCTGTCTTCTTGCAGGGATATGGCTATCTCGGCTAAGGAAGAGACCAGGGGTCTGCTTTTGACAATGTCTTCATGGCGGAACAATTACAATTTATTACAAAATGATAATGACAAGTTTCTAGTTCCAAAACAGAGTTTTGGACTAGAAATATATATATTTTTTTTTAAATGCTGATGATAATAAAATAAAAACCACAAATGCAGAACTTTCCTCACCTTGCAGGCTTTATGACTAGTATATAAATGACTCAAAAACCCTAGACACCAAGACCTAGGACACTTATTGACATTTTTAATGACCATATATGTAATGACAATGACTATGAATGATTTTTTGAGAAAATTTTTTAAAATAGCACTGCAGGTGTAAATATGAGGAAACATAAGACGACAGACCCCTTCGTCAGTGCATGGCATGCTCCTAGTGAAATGCAACGAAGTGGAACAAGCGAGACACCTAATAATGAATATGCAAAAGACGAAATGATCACTGACGGAGGGCTGCAAGGGCCGACTCTAACATAATGCAGAGGAAAAATTAGAGGGGACATACGGAGATTGGGAAGAAATGGAGAACCAGTCAAAGAAAGGACCCGAAAAATACCAACCCAGATTGACTACCATGAATCATTCACATTCCCTGTTCAAAATGGAAGTGAAGGTTGATATCAAGCCATACCAAGGTGATATTGACACTTTGAAGGTAAATCACCAAATTCCAACAACTAGAAGTGTATTTCATTGTTCATCATATAGAGGAGGAACAAAATATTTCATTTGTGCGCCTGAAATTAGAGGGAAATTCCCTAGCTTGGTAGGAAATCCAGATGAAGACCCTCAAGTTGGAGGGAAAGCCTATAGTGACTAGCTGGGAGGACTTCGAAATTCTCATAAAGTCACAATTTTACCCTATTTATTATGTAGATGACTATTGGATTCAATGTCACTACTATAGGAAAAGGCAGGGGCAAAGTGTGTAGGAGCACACCATACAGTTCATAAAGATGACCATAATGCTAGGTATCTCCCCAAAGAACCTAGATGTACTCATCAATTATTTGGGGAGTCTACACAACCATTTGCAGAAGCAAGTGATGTTTCTCAATTCCATATCAATGGACGAGGCTTGTGCATAAGAACAATACTTAGAGAACATAGGCTTGAAGAAAGGAAAATCAAGTGGACTGAAGAAGGGAGAAACAAGATGCTTCTAAGTAGGGTAGAAAAACATAAAGGGGGAGATAGAAAGATGAAAAACACAACACGCCTATGTAAATATCCCAACAAACACTGCAAGCACTGCAACATTGACAACCATACAAAGGAGTTTTTTTGGAAGTTGCATTCAGAGCTTAACTTGAAGAATAGAAAGAAAGAAAATAAGAAGAAGAATCTCATGGAAAAGGATTTGAGCAACCAAGTTGAAAGCAACTCGGATGTGGATGAGAAGATCGTTTATACATCGACAAAGAAGGAGGTGAATATGGGTAACCTTCATAAAAAAGAAGAGAAATAAATGACCAAACTCTTCCATATAAAGACACAAGTCAAGAAGACAAAGATTGATGTTATATTTGACTTAAGATTGCAGGAAAATATCATTGCAATAGATTTGGTCAAGAATTTGGGGTTGGAAGTTCATGATCATCCAATGCCATATCCATTAGGATGGGTAAATAAGGATGCAAAGTTGAAGGTAACAAAATAGTGCAAAACTAGATTTTCTATTAGTGTTGATTTTATTAATGAAGTAGAACTAGATGGGGTTCCCCTTTATGTATGCGGATTCGTGTTTTGGAGTCCCTACATATACATGAGTGATGCAATATTCATGTAGAAATCCAACCAGTATGGGCTTGTCAAGGATGGAAAATCGTTCACCGTTAACACACACAAAGACAAGTAAAAAAATTCGTTGGTAAGTGTCAACCAAGGCAAGAAATTGATTAGTTCCAACAATCAGTATGTTTTAATATTTTAAATAGAAAATGAGTTTGAAGAAGAGTCAGTAAAGGGAAATGAATCCTTGGAGGGGTTTACTAAGAAACATAAATAACAATTGGAAGAGTACCTATAGGCATATTGGAATGTGTTTTGGGATCATAAAGAGTTAACACCTAAGAGGGAAGTGGAACATGAGATCCAACTATTGTTGAACTCCCCATTTCCAAACATTGAGTTGTATAGGTAGTATGTTATAAAAGCGAGGTGAAGAAACAATTGAAATAGATATTGGAACAAAGTGTCATTTGACTGAGTACATCACCATACGAGTCACCCATCATCATTATGCCAAATAAGGATGGGACTTGGCGGATGTGTATAAATTATTGTTAGAAAGTGTAGAAAGAAACACTCAATTTGACTTTAGCCTTAGTCAGATTGATTTATTCGAATTTCCACATCAACAAAACAACTTGGAGGCAGTTAAATAGTGTGATGTGGCTCTTGTCACTCATTTAGATCAACAAATTTTAGTTAGCAAATTTGGAGTTCAATCATGCATGTGTTGATTGCTAAATTATATCAACTAGTTTAGTTATTTTTAGTTGTACTCATTTAACTGAACTATAACAATTACTAGAGTTAGTTTAAGGTAATTTGTACAGTGAGACAACAATCTAACATAGAGATCTGTCAGTTAACTGATAAATTAGCCCAAAATATCTCATGCATGCATGGAATTAAAATTCCTCAACAGGAGTGGAGGAATTAAGGCCAATGCAAAATTATTTGTATACTAGTGGAGTGTACAAAATTTTGCACACAGCCATTTGATTAATCCATGGGAATTGCACAAGGAAATAGGGACTTCCATATTATTCAGGAGCATGAATTAGGTCATATTTTCACAAGGAAATGGGAGGTTGGAGGAGGCAAAAATTGGCTAAGTGTTGGTGAGAGATTATCATTCAACAAAAAGAACAATTTTTCTTTTGCAAGTTGTGCTTAGAGCTGGAGCAAGAAATTGTATAGTTTCTCTATTCAATTGATTAATGCTGAGAGGCTTGAGGGTTTTTTCCAGTTGGTTTTCCCTAGAAATCACTATGTACTTGTATTTTTTCTTATTGCATGTCTATGCATGTTTTTCTAAACTATGATTTCCATTGTGTAGTTTAGTAAAGTAGAATCTATTGTTTTCAGTTCGAAATATTGATAAATTGAAATTTATATCAAATATCTAAATGGTATCAAAGCTTCAGAAGAATACATAGAAACCTTGTTCCAAATATTCTCTCAGATAAATTTTGATTTGCAGATTTTTTGGTGCAGATTATCTTCACTGCAGGAAAAATGCCCTTCAACATATTGAGTCTAGAGTATGCATTGGAGGGTACCTTGAATTTTTTTTCTTGGAAAGATAGGATGGAAGTTTTCATGACTAATAATGAAGTATGGGAATATAGAAAAACTGATATTATAAAACCAGTAGCATCATATGCACAAGCACTTTCTCAGTGGAAGAAAGACATTGTAAGAGCTAGGAGGATTATTCTAGAGGGTGTCAAATATCATGTGGTTTCGAATTTGCATGAAAATAAGACTCCTTTTTTATTATGGAAAACTCTCACAGATATATTCCAGAGCACCAATGATGCCAGTAAATTGGTATTGACAGATAAAATTAGAAACATTCACATGTAGAAAAATGAAACCATTCCTTAGTACCTATCGATATTCACTCAGCTTCAAGATGAATTTGGAGGAGTATGATAAAATATGCCATCATTTGAACTTGTGAGTTTAGCACTCCTTGGACTTCCAAAATCCTAGCACAACTATTAGGATTCAGTTAATGGAAGAGACAAGCTACCATATTGGGAGATACTTTGGTCTAATTTGGTGTAGGGGGGGATCAGAAGAAACACTAGCGATGGTATCACATCCATTATATACGAGGAAGAATATTTTTCTCTAGAAGGCCAAAGGCATGAAGGCCCAAGGTGAGGCAAATTCCATCTAGAACAATGGAAAGAAGAATGACCTCAACAAATTAAAATATTTCTGCATCCTTGATTACGAGCACTATGAAACCAAGTGTCTGCACAAGAAATCTGGCAAGGAGCCTACAGAAGGAGTAGGAGGAGATTCTCTGGCATCTCAATTCGAGTTATATTTCACCCTCCTTTCTTGCATGCCAAGCAGAGTAAGAGGGAGTGAGTGGTACCTAGATTCTGGCGCCTCATATCATATGAAAATATTAAAGGAATTCTTCAGTAGCCTAGAGGAGTAGGATCTTAAATTGCACATATAATTTGGAGATGATGGGAGGTATAGTACCAAAGGAATTGGTACTGTCACCTTTAAGAGGGAGTCAGACTCCCATCTTCACTTAAAAAAATGTAATGTATGTGCCTAGGCTGAAGAAAATTTTGATTTTTGTAGTTGTATTGGAGGAAAAAGGTTATGATGTTATGTTCGGTAAGGGAAAAAAATTCTAAAGCTTTTTGCTACTGGACAAGGTAAAGAGATTAGAGTTAGAGTGAAAAATATCTACAAGCTAGAGGTATACTTTTCCAATAATGCAACTATACCTCCAGGAGTGAGGTGGGGAAATGTAGAGCCTTAGTCCTAGAGTTGCAAATATTTTGGAAAGGTCCATAGGAGAGTTGTAGTAGTTGCAGTATACTCTTCTCATGGATCATTAGCCTTGCTACAAGGGGCCACAATATTCATTATTTGAAGGATCAGTGCCAGTTGATGTAGTCACATCTTGAGCGACAATTGTAAACTAGTTTCAATCAGATGTTGAGGAGCATAAAGCAGTAGTGTTAGCATGTAGGTGGCAGATTGTAGAATCAACAACAATGAAATTTTCCCCGTAGACAGTGTAGAGACTAGTAGCAGTCATATGCTCAGGAGACAATTGTAGCTCAAAGACACAATTAATTCAATATTTCAAATACTTCTTAGTTGCAGTTGTTGCAGTAGCAACAACAATAGTGAGAGGGAGTCGTGTTATAGTACATTCCTATAGGAGCAGGGTTAGGGTTGTGAAAAGCCCTTTTCTTGGTAAGAAGGAATGTTGAAATTGTATCAAGAAAAGGATTAATTTGACTATTTCCTTAGTAAAATGGATAAAAATCAATTTTCCACATCATCAGGATGACTTGGATTGCAGGTAGCTAGAGTGACATGGCATTGTCTACTAGCTAAGTCAGTAAATTCAAATTTATAGGATAGAAGTAGAGTTGTGCATGAGTAGTTATGATTTTTGTTAACTCACTGATCTCTTAGTTAACCAATCAATTAGCTAAAAATATACCCAGTCATAAATGGAATTTGACTTTCCTAGTTGAATGGATAGAAAAGGCACATTTGTATTTATAATTATATATTGTTGAGTGCACAATGATTTTTCACTGATTAGGTGATCAATTCCCCTTGTATTTGCGCAAGGAAATGGTGAATTTCCATATTATTTAGGAGATCATTTCCTCCAGGATTGTGCAAGAAAATAAGAGGTTGGTTGAGGCTTGAATTGGCTAAGTGTTGGCTAGAGCAGGTTAGGAAGTAGAAGAACAATTTTATAGTGCAGTGTATGCTTCAGAGTTGAAGCAAGACATTGCAATTATTTCTCTTTCTCATTTGAATTAATGCAAAGCAGTGGAGGTGTTTTTCCTAGTTGGGTTCCCCCTATAAAATCATCGTGTTTCTTGTGTTTTGATGGTTGCATGTTCTTGCATGTTTTTCTATCGTGTGTTTTCCTTTCTAAAAAATAATAGGAGAAATTATATCTCTTTATTTCAGTTTGATTTCATTAGAAATAGAAAATTCTTGCAATTTCTACATGGTATCAGAGCCTTGAAATCACATTATAACTAGTATTTTGAATTTGTGCCTCAAAAATTTCTAATTTGCAGCTTCATTGTAGCAACATTTCCTCAAATTTGGGAGAATTTATTTGAATGGACTGAGATTGGAGTATGCCCTGGAAGGTGGCTCAAATTTCATAGCCTAGAGGTAAAGTAGGAAGGTTGTTCTTGATGATAATCGAGTGTTAGAATATATTAAAAATGATATTGCAAAACCTCTAGAGTCGGATGCACAATAGTTAACCTAGTGGAAGAAGCATGTTTTTAAGCCGGTAGGATCATCATGGAGGGTGTGAGAGACCACATAATCTCAAAATTACATGGAGATGAGACTCCCTTTGCTATGTGGAAGATCGTCATTGAGATATTTGAAAATAGCAGTGATGCTAGAAAAATTGGTGTGATGAACAAAATGAGGATTGAAGACAAAGGATATGAGGTAGTCTTAAGCAATGGGAAGGCCTACCTCAAGAATTTTGATCAGGTCAAATAAAGAAGATTAGTGTTAGGATATATATCCTCTACATATTAGAGGAAGATGCATGTGCAATGTTGAGGAGCAAGGTAGAGATTATAGATGTGGTGGTTGAGAGGGAACAAGGAAAAGTTCTCAAGATGGAGCCTCATCCAGTTGGAAGTTGGGTTGACCGGTAGGATCATGATGATGAGGACCAATCAGAGACATCTGGTATAAGGAGAGTTCAAGATAAGTAGGCATCGGGAGAAATTGCGAAGATTTGGGCAGGGTCCATTGAGATGTCATCCTCATGCATCATTACCTTTCTATAGGGGCCCATAATACTTAGTAGCAGAAGGATCAATGTCATTTGGTGCAGTTAGACGTCGAGGAGCACATAGCAGTGTTAATAACAGTTCAAGTGGCACAATGCAGAATCAATAGCAATGCAATTTTCCCAGTAGATAGTTGCATAGACACAATTGATTCCATGTTTTTTTTTAATGCTTTTCAGTTGAAGTTGTAGTAGAAACAAAAAAAATTATAGGTAGTGATACAATGCATTCCACAGGTGTTGGATAGGGGTGGTGAAAAAATCCCTTTCTTTCTAAGAGGGAGTGTTAGAAAGTGTAGCAAGAAAGGCTCAATTTGACTTTAGCCTTATGGTCAAATTGAGTAAATCAAATTTCCACATCAGAAGGAAAACTTGGAGGTATTTAACTAGTGTGACATGGCTCTTGTCACTCAGTTAGATCAACAGATTTGAACTAGTGGGCTTGGATTTCAATCATGCATGTGTTGATTGCTAAAATATAACAATCTAGTTCAGTTATTTTCAGTTCTACTTAGTTAACTAACATCTAACAATTAATATAGTCAGTTAAAGGTCAATTGTGAAGTGAGAAAATATTCTAACTCAGAGATTTTTCAATTAACTAATTAATCAGCCCAAAATAGCTCATGCATGCATGTAATTCGAATTCCTCAGTTGTTGTGGAGGAATTAAGGCTAATGTAAAATTATTTGTATACTAGTGGAGTGTATAGAATTTTGGATGCAGGTAGTTCATTAATCCTTGGGAATTGCACAAGGAAATAGAGAATTCCATATTGTTTATGATCTTGAATTAGCTCATATTTGTGCAAGGAAATAGGAGGTTGGAGGAGGAAAAAATTTGATAAGTTTTGGCTAGAGGTTCTCATTTAGCATATATAAAAAATTTGCAAGTTTGCAGCTTGTGCTCAGAGTAGGAGCAAGAAATTGTAATAGTTTATCTATTCAATTGATTAATGCAAAGAGACTTGAGGGGTTTTTCCTAGTTGGGTTCTCGTACAAATCACTGTGTACTCATGGTTTTTCTTGTTGCATGTCTATGCATGCTCTAAACTGTGAATTCCATTCTATAGATTAGTAGAGTAAAATTTGTGTCTCTTGTTTTCAGTTCGAAATCTTGAGAAATTACAATTTCTATAAAATTTATATAATTACAAGGCGTTGAAAAAGATCACGCTTAAGAAAATGTACCCCATGCGTAGAATAGATTATATATTAGATTAGTTACAACAAGAAAAATACTTAACCAAGCTAGAATTAAAGTATGGATATCACTAGGTTTGAGTCAGAGAAGAATATTCCTCGAAGACCACCTTCAAAACTAGGCAAGGTTTGTATGAGTGATAAGTAATGCCATTTGACATATGAAATGTACCAACTATGTTTATGAGATTAATGGATGATACCCTTTTATAGATTCATTTGTTATTATATATTTGGATGATATACTGGTATACAATGCTACCTGGGAGGAAGACATCTCACATTTGACGCAAGTGTTGAAGACATTAAAGGAGCACCGAATGCTAGCAATATCAAGAAGTGTAATTTTGAACAAAAATATTTGGTGTATCTAGGGTATGTGATAGGTGGAGGAGAGTTGAAGATAGATCTTGCCAAGATGGAGGCCATCATGAAATGATGGGTTCCTGATAATGTTTCTGAGGTTAGGATTTTCATTGGGGAAGCATAGTACTTGAGGAAATTCATAGCCTCATTTTCAATAGTATAAATGCCACTCTACACCACAAGAATAAGTGGTAAGAGTTTCCAATTGGAAAAGGGTCAACAAAGGGAATTTGAGTAGCTAAATAAGAAGGTTAGTCAAACAACATTTCCAGGATTAATAAAATTGCAACCTCCCTTTGAAGTGGAGACATATGTGAGTGGGTATGTTATGGGAGTGTTCTTGATGCAGGGAGGAAGGCCTATATGCTACCATTTTGAAGTATTTCATGGGGAAATTATTAACTACCCTACCTATGACAAGGATTTCTATGCCTTGGTTCAAGCTATGAAGAAGTGGAAGCACTATATGATGGGAAATGAGATGGTAATCCACAAAAATCACTAGCCACTATAGTACCTACAGGCCTAGAGTAAGCTACAATAAATTACAAGTAGATTGGGCTTCTACAACAGTTTCATTTAGTGATTAAGTATAAGAAGCGAAACACAAACAAGTTGGATGACATGATTTCAAGACCACCCACATAAAATATCACAACTTTGGGAACTTTGATGCACATGGAGGCATTCACCCATAATGTATACAAAGATGAATATTCAATAGATGAGGACTTTAAGAATGTTATTTCAGAAATTGCAACGTTATATGCATGCTCATGATGGAAATAACATGGTTGACTACCATCTCTAGGATGGATTTTTATATAGGATGGATAAACTATGTTCCTAAAGGTGAGCGATTTTATATGATTAGAGACGCTTAAACCTCAAAGTTTATTAGGCACTTTGGTGTATGGAAGACAATGGCCAACTTACAGAGGTATGTGTAGGTTCGAAATACGGAGAGGGGTGATTGAATAGTTCACTTCAATTAGTTAAATTTAATCTTCATAGAATTAATTAATATTAGCATCTAATCAAAACATAATTCACATTACATGAACAATTAACAACATCATTCAAAAAATCACAACATCAAATACAATACACCAAATATTTTTAGGTGGAAACCATTACAAGAGAAAAACCACCGAATGATTTTAATATAGGTATTTTCAAGATTACATCAAAAGGAAGCTTCCAACTTCCAAGATTCTCCAACAACAATTGGATGGAGGCTCCAAACCCTAGTTTATTATATTCAATTGAAATTAGGCTCCAACACCATGCAAGATCCAACTTGCCCTAGCACCACCCTACCACCCTGAAGTGTTCTCAGGCTCTTACCTGAAGGAGACTCCAATCTCTACCTTGGACCTCCCTTCCACCCTTAATATATAAGATAAAATATTGATTAAACATAATGCCCAACACTTGATTTATGTATAATTCAAAAACTTCTCTTAACAATAACCTTGATGCCACTACTTCTGCTTCTAGTCAATTTGTTACAATACTTATTTTCAATGTTTTTATTGTCATTGTTTTAAAAACTACTAGCTCTTTACCATGCGACACAATCTGATGTGTCATAGGTCTATCCTTTACCAAGCCTTAAGTTGTCTCAACATAATACAACAAATCAACTATCTCTTTTCAATGTAATCTTTAGCCAAATATGTTCCACCATCCAAACCCCAATTCCAATAACATATAAATGAAAACCCTAGCCATTGCTTTAACCATATCAATCATCATACTTAAGTCAACAATTGTCCCTTCCTGGAAACTTGGATTAAGGTCAGCATCATACATAAGGCCCAATGCATCAAGATAATTATCTGCTTGGATGAATATATAAACGTCTTTGCTCAATATGAAAACCCTAATGGCATCAACATATATGAGGTATTTCTCAACAAACCCTAGGAAATATGTGTTTATTATTAATGACAAAACCATAGCATCAACAACATGTAATTATTCTTGACTAGTAGCCATGTTATCAAGTCATATAGGAAGTATCTCAACAATGAATATGTGTATAATGTCATTCATGTAGGTCAAGAGGCATATATACGAACAATATAACTCTTGAAATTTTTTAGATGAACCTTGCTATAACACACTCAATTAATACACCGATCAAATGACAACAACGTTTAATTTGGTTTGAAATGAATGTAGAAAAAAAATTGTTGTCACCATGTTAATCTAAACACCATCAACCGACAACTTAGATCTTCCAGTTAAAGTACTATATAGTTCCATACAGACTCCTGTTTTTTCTTTGTAGCCACGGGTCATTCATTAATTCACTTTATCACATTCTTCAGCACTCATACTTTTCCTTGAAACATTCCTCTGCAACATCAATCAACCTTTCCCATGCAAACTTTTGGCCATTTGTTTAATAAGGAAGTGGCTATGCCATTTCTTAGATATTTAAATGTTATCTCAGAAAATATTCCTTAACATGCCTAAAAAATTCTGCTATACAGAGTTTAGATCAAGCTTATGAACTAACACACACAATTTTCAAAACGAGTCTTAGAAGACCCTAAGCAAAGCACTAGTGATCACACCAGGTTTGTCTCAAAAACCACAGACCCAACCATAGATCAACGTAGATATATTCCAGAACATATGCCATGAATATATTATTTTTAGTCACAACAAATGTGCTCCTATCTAAGGGTCAAAAGGAGGCCTCAGGAAATATGAAAGGGGAATTTTTTATATCACTGAAGTACGAATAGGAGAAAGCCTTTATTCTATTACATAAATGGGAATACGAGGCCTTAGACAGAGCTTAAACATATCTTAAAAATCCTCCATAGAAATTTAAATTCTATCCAGCAAATGACCATCAAAAGAGATACCATAAAACCTTAACCAACCTCAAAAAGAACTCAAAATAGGCCTCAAAAGGACATTGAAAAAACCAACCAAAAGATAAAATAAATGGCGATATTTAATACTCCAACAAACCCTTTTATATTTTCTATCAAATTCACACAAATGTGCAATAATTAAACCCATAATAAACTCCACCAAACATTGGCCTTCTCCTCATCAACATGACTACACATGGCCTTAACACAAATTCCTATATAAAGCTTCCAAAAGAGGGTCGAATAGGCCTAAACATACTACCACAGGAGGTTTGAAATTAGGCCTCAAACAAGAACACAAGAAATGTGAAAAATAGCCTCAGGAGGTGTGAAAATAGGCTACAAAGAGGTCTGAAAGTGTTCCATAGAAGCTTCCTAAGATGAATTCGAATTGAGCCTCAGGGGAGGCTGAAAACCTTCAACAAAGAAAACCTCGGAAAATTCTTCTTTGTATCAACCCAAAAGAAAAACATTTAAGCACAAATAACCCTTGCAATTTGGGCACCTTTTGATCTCCATGTTTTTCTTAGGCATTAGAGGTTCAGAAATTATGAGCTTGTGAATATGTCATTTGAAGGGAAAATAAATATCTATGTATATACTAAACGAATGGCTATAATATGGGGGGGCTGCTTGTCTAAAAAATCGGCGTTGACCTTAACAAAAAATCAAATTTGAACTTTCAAATTCACAGATTAAGGAGTTGACCTGAAATTCTTGATATATCTCTTCTTAGCGAATGGATTTTGGATTTTGGATTTAAGGGCTATTAAGACCCACAAAAATTAATCACCTTTTATTCAACATCTAGCTAATCATTAAGTTGCCTTCCATCATTCAAATTGGGAAACTTGGCCACACTTTTGGAGCACTAAATTTTATTAAGCATATCTCCTTAATAAAAAAATATTAATAACGTTCAAAGACCAACATTGGAATTAATTAAAACACCATTCAAAACTAATTTTTGTACATTGGATTCAGTGCTCCCCATGTGTTTCATGACATGGACTAATCGCCTCTCATGGATCCGGAATTTGGCGATTGTAGCAAAGACTAATTCTTGTGGGTTTTGGTCTAACAAAAATCATGATTCCAACAAGTGGTATCAGAGTGATATGTCTTGAGTTAAAAACTCACTTGGATCACGTTGGGGGGATATTGTTAGACATTCGGTTTAGTGCTCCATGTGTGTTTAGCAACATGGACTAATCGCCTCTCATGGATCCTAACTTTGGAAATTGCAGCGAAGACTAATGCTTACGAGTCTTAGTCTAATAGAAATTGTGATTCCAGCAATGTATTTGTCCAATGTGTAAGGGAAGGTAGCTAGGTTCATGTAGTAATAAGGAAAAAAATTTATATCATCCCTTACGTATACCCACTTGTCCATGGGAAAAAAATCCATGGAATTTATGGGAGGTTTACCAAAAACCAGGAAGGGACATTACTACTTGTTTGTGGTAGTTGGAAGGTTCAACAAGATGTGTGTTATGATGCCCTAGAAAAATACCATCAATGGGAAAGATGTAGAAAAAGTGTTCTTTGGATAGGTCTAAGTGCACTTTGGGATACCAAGGATGTTAATTTTAGTTAAAAATGGTATGTTATATGCTTAGCACAATACTTCAATGTTCCTTTAGCAACCCAATGAAAATTTCCACTTAGATTTCTAGTAGCAATCACATTAACCATTAATCACATTGAGAGTAAAGTAGATAGCGCATGAAAAAAATGCAAAAGACAAGCCAAGATAAGAGGACGCTAGATTTGGCGGATGTCAAGGAAAAACCTCAATGTGGGGAAAACCGTTTGATCAATTCTTCTTATTATTATATCAAAATGTTCAACAGAGAGAGAGAGAGTACAAAATTCAAATTGAATTTCCCAATTCAAAGTCAAAATGTCCCTACCAATTTTGGTAATTAAACTTCAGCCCTAACTAGAAAGTCAACAATAGTCAAAGTAGTAATAAATTACCTAAAAAAAATAAGTCTTCCCTAGTCAAATTCAACCTGATCAGGAGGTCGAAGTAATCCCAAAATAGTGACAAAGTGAACAATCAAACTCCGTCGAACTGTTGTCCTGAAATCTATGGTCAACCTGCAATTTGGTCTACGGTCAAAGTGCTCAGAAAAACTTATTCTCTGTGCCAAAAGTTGTAGCCTACTAAGACAGAAATATCCCTAAAATATCGAAGTCAAATGATTCTCAGAAGGTGTTGGTCAATGATGGTCAAACTGCAGTTAAATTTATGATTTTGGCCCTGTAATTAAGCATATGAAATTCATCCTTTTTCATCCACACGTGTGAGAGAGAAGACTGCCCAATGCAATATGAACCAATGAGAGGAGAGAGAAGGTGAGAGTGATGAAGATTAAAAATGAGGTGAGAGGTCACTTGTACTTATACAATTCGTTGTGGTGAAGAGACACGTTCATTGGGCTTCTTGAGCCTGCATGTTGATGTGGCCAACCTGCACAATTTGCACATATATAGGGATAAATTCTAAATCACACTTATGCTTGTCCAAATGAGATGATATTTATATTAATTTTGGTCCTCTCCAAAAGAGGAATTTAATGCAATCATCATCTCCATCAAATGGGATGTCCCAAGGTGGAATTTGGCCCTATTTTCCAATTTTAACACTCCCTCTCAACTAGGGATAATTACACCTGCCAATCCGTTATCAATATTAATGCCATACTATCGTCATGTACCATCTACGTCATCTCATCTCTGCTCTGTTGAACCATGATGTAACAATGAAGAATAATTGATCAAGAGTGAGTCACAAGACCTTACCACTCTTCATTGACAAAAGTCAGTCCAGAGGTAGAACCTCAATTGATCCCAGATCAAGTTTTAAACACCGTGCATCCTAGACATAGGGAATGCGACAATACAGTAGTGCTATGGTCCCTATCCAATTTTCCCAACTCATTGGCCAGATGAGAGGTACTTCCCATGAGTCCCGGACAACATGGGTAGGATGTATGTTGGGGCATCAACAGGAGAAGGTGAATCATTCATCCTACTCATATGCCATAGGAGAAGGTGAACCACTCATCCTATTCACATGTCAATTGTAAGGTAAGGTGAACCACTCAGTGTCATCATACGTAAGGGAAGGTGAACCACTCAACCTACACATATGTCAACCATCATGGGCTATCATAGGGGAAGGTTAACCACTCACTTTGTACATAACACACCAATAAGGGAAGGTGAACCAGTCACCCTATGGTCACTCATAGCTCCAAGAAGTATCTAAATCCCCCAAGAGCTCCCAAAGCTCAGTGTCCAACTCAAGTGAGACCTTCATAGGATGGCCTTTCCATGACTCCAAGTCTCTCTCGAAAGGCTAAGAATTTGAACTTCCCTAAGGGCTTCGTGAGGATTTTTGTGACCTGCTCATCAATCCTGATGTGTTGGAGCCTTATTACTCCTCGTTGTACCATATCCCGGATAAATCGGTACCTAATATCAATGTGCTTGGAGTGGTCGTAGAACACGGGATTATCTGAAAGGTGAATACCACTTTGGTTGTCGCAGTAGATCAAGTTGGTATCCAACACATGCTCAAATAGCTCACTAAATATCTTCCTCAACTAAACAATTTCACAACATGCCATACTAGCGACAATGTATTTAACCTCGACAATGATTAAAGAAACCGATTTCTGCTTCCTTCTCATCCAAGGTATTGAATTAGACCCCAATGAGAAGCAACATCTAGACGTGATTTTACGATCCACCACACTACCAATCTAGTCAACATCAATATATTCATGTAGCCTCAAATTCCCGGTGGAGTTTTTCAGACCAAAGTTGATTGTGCCATGGTGATATATCAAGAGATTCTTAGAAGCAATCCAATGTATGTGATGAGGATCGACCATAAATTGACTCAATGTATTCACATCAAAGCATATGTCTAGAAGGGAGTTTACCAAGAACATCAGGGCCCTTACAAGTTGTCGATACTCAGAAGGATTTTCCAATTCGGGACCAAAAGTACTTCCACATAGATTATTGAAGTTGAGTTCCATCGGAGAAGACACAGACTTGAAATCCACCATCCCACATCTCTCGAGCAACTTCACAATATATTTTCCTTGAGAAAGGAAAATCTCACCTGCCTTTTGCTAGACCTCCAGGACTAGGAAGTAATGCATCACACCTAGGACCTTCATCTCAAACTCAAAAGCCAACTCCCTCTTGCATTGATAAATGAGAGGGTCTGCACCTGTCAGAAAGAGATCATCTACATAAAGGACCAGAATGAGAGGCGTTTCCTTTTCAACCTTGAAATATAGGTTAGGATCATCTTCACTCCTTGTAAATCCCAACTTCATAAGATAAATATCAATCCTCTCATACCAAGCCATAGGGGCTTGCTTCAACCCATAAAGGGATTTCTTCAACCTACATACATGTGTCCTTTGATATTGTACTTCGAACCCCTGAGGTTTTTCCACATAGACTTCCTCCTTAAGCAAGCCATGCAAGAAAGAAATTTTAACATCCATTTGATGTAGGCTCCATCCTTGAGAGGCACTGAGAGAAATTATAGATCAGATAATGGTGTATCGGGCAACTGATGCAAATATATCATCATAGTCCACTCCTTCCTTTTGATAGAAGCCTCGAGCAAACAACCTAACCTTATATTTTTCAACACTCCCATCAGATCCATGTTTAATTTTTTATAGCCATTTTGAGGTGACTACGAACTTGTCCTTGTGTTACACAACATTTTGTCACCGTCCTTGCAATCCCCATCCCGCACATTGGAGGACCATTTATGTGACTAATACAAAGTGTCATGCATTGCAAAGACCATCATTGCATCCCTTTCCATGAGGACAACATTCCTTCTGTTGACAATTTCCTGAGCAGGCCATCAGAAACACATGTTTTTTCCTTGGTGCTGGTGGACCATTATGCCCTCGAGCCATTGAAGAAGATTAACAATGGGCCCCGTGCCCATTGGCGCTCTGTCCCAGTTAGCTACCCGCGCCAAGCTGTTTTTGGAATTTTTTTTAAAAATAGAGGCGAAGTTTCTTTCATAACAACTTCATGGGTAAGTCAGCCTGAGTGGTTCGACTGAATAACTACAACCACCCTCCTTTGGCCTCTTGTTTCCACCTTTTGGGGAATCTCCCAAAGGATAAGGCCTCCCTTTAACCATTTTAGGGAGCCCAACCTCCTCCTCTCCCTCTATAAATAAATCCATCTTCCATTGATGCACTAGCTTAACAATCATAGCTGAAAGGCTGAAGAGAATTACCGAACATATTGTTGGTGAGATAGAGCAGAAAGAGACCTTTATCGAGAGAGAGTTTAGGCTTGTGTCCTTGCCTCGTCCTGATTCCCGAAGATTCTTCGAGACGCGCTTCGACTGAACCCGCTGAAGGAGGCTCTGACGTCAAGGATCTGATTGTAATCTCTTTCTTCTATTTATATATACATGACTATTATCTTCTTCCCATCTTGTGTTAATATGGTTTATTTTTGGCAATGTGTTTAGTCCTCCTTGACTGACTAGTTAGCTACGAATGAAGTTATTGTCTTGTATATCGCTCTTGTCTTTGATCTGTGTGCAGGAATACGAGTACCATTGCTGAAGGACCGCCAACTATCGGGATAGAGATCAAGAGGCTGCCACGGCTACACCTGCAACAATCGCGTTGGACTCTAGGTAGGTCAATCTACCCCAACCTATTTCATTCATTAGCTAGGAACCTACACCTTAGCTTGTTCCATTGTTGCTAGACCCACTCTAGGGCTAGAGGGATCACCTTTGTCTGCAGAGGGGATTTACCTTTCCAACAAGTTGGCGACTCCGCTGGGGATCAGTGTGAATTTATCGTCACGTCAACGTCAGTCATTTGACTGCTTGTCTAACCTTTTTGGCTTTCTCTATTGTTTATAATTCTCCTTTTCAGCTCCAGAGTGTCAAGATTGGCCTCTTCTCACTGTTTCTTCCCTCCTCCCATAGTTATCCGGCTTGGCACGAGTTTCGTTTGAATAGTCACGCCAATTGGCACATGTTGCTTTTGTTGCAGTAGCACCAACCCCTGTTTGGCGTGCATTACTGCCTCACATTCACACTGAATCCTGTAGGATTTGGTTTGACCCTTTTGCTAAGTTTTTGGTCAGTTGTGCTTGACTCTGGGTTGTTTTTTTATTTTCAATTGGTCTTTTAGAGTTTTTTTTGTTGTTGTAAGCTTGTTCTTCTCAGTTGTTTGTCTATTCTCTCATCGGTGCAATTCATAGCCCTAGGGTTTCTAGGTTTCCTTCGCTCACTGAGCCTTTTGATTGAAGTTTGAGTCTTTTTTATTTTGATCAGTTCGATTCCTTGATCAGTTGTATTAGTCTTTCTTGATCCTTTGAGTTTTTGGTTTGTTGAACGATTAGTTTTGTTTTTGTTCGACTCTACGTCTCTTCACTTCGAGCATAGATCACAGTGCTCGTTTGGGTCATTTTGAAAGCTTTATGTTTGTTTGAAAGAGTGCATCATTGGTTTGAGTATGTTTTTATGTCCGTATTGCTTTCGAATAGTTCATTTTGGGATCTCTACCTTCATAGTGCTCTAAACTAGTGTTCGATTTGATTTTTAATGTAATTAGTGCATTGTGTGCATGATTCGTTTAAAAACAAAAAACAAAAAATTTGCATTCTTTCATTTGCATCGGAAATAAAAATTTCTTTTGCATAACTAGCGCTTGATTAACTAGGAAAGAGTTTTTGTTTTTCGTTTTGTTGTATTAGATGAATTTTGGGACTTCTTCATATGTTTTCATTGTTTTCTGCTTTATGAAAGATCTCTATCCTTCTCTTCGTTAGCATTCATTGAACGGAAAATGGTGTTCTTTTGGATGTAGTGTGCATTTAGGAATTTGAGATCCCATTCGTTAGGGCCTTGAAATTGAAAAATTAATTCAAGATCAACTTTAAAATTTATTCAATTAATATAAGGACGCATTGGAACCTCATGCAAAAATTTTTAGAGGTCTAGGCTAGTGAGATGTTCCGGCGTCGTTAAACCTAGTAGTTGTCGTTCGCCATCTGACTTAGACAGTGGTAGTACGGACTTGTGCTCCTCGTACCATCGCGTATATAATGGGAGACCCTCATAGGTTCAAATCCTTTATCCATAGGAAGCCGAGTCTGCCGCCTGTAACTGTGATACACCAAACACAACATTTGGGGAGACTACCTGCATGTACGTTAAGTCCTTGGTTATTTATTTTTTATTTGATCACCAAGGTGTATATGGCAGTTCACAGAAACTTGGTACACCCTCTTGCTTAGATTACCTGAGTAGGCATTTCGATCTTTTCGTGACTCCTTAAAAAGAGAAGAGATCATCAAGCAGCTTGTCCTTTCATGCTTGTTTAAAATTGAAAGTGACTAGAGTCATCTTTTGTCTATTTCCCGACTCTTAAAACATGAAACAACAAAGTTTTGTGCTAGTGTCGGAAAATTAATTACCCGCGATCACATGCCCATTAAAACTTTTCTATTTGGCTTATTTTTGTAATTCCTTAGAGTGCGATCTTGAAGCCTTGAATTTCCTATCTCGTTTTCCTTCCTGTGTTGAAATATTGTCACAGTGGCAGAACCACCAATTTCATCATCTTCTTCACTGCCTCCTAGTGGTAGTCCTTTTCCTGAAGTTTCTTTCAAAACCCCTCAGTCCACTAGGTCTGCCAAGCTTTCGCAACTTATTCTCCCAAGTGTTCAACCTCTTGCTACAAAGTCTCCTCCTGAAGGGTCAGTTGAGTTCATTTTGCCTCCTTATGATGCTTGGTCTGGTTTTGGGAGCGAGGAAGAATTCCCTCCTCTTACCTCGGGATCACCATTTTTAGCCGCTGCCTTACCACCTAGTCCTCGTCGTCTTTTTGAAGATCTTACAGCTTCATCAGAAATGGATTCTTCGAGTCTTGTCAGCAATGAAGAAATTCATGTTTCCACAGGGGAATATCAACTTTTCCCAGAAGATCTCCCATGTGTTTCTAATCAATCTTCTCCTCCATCGGTGTCACTTCCACCCGGTTCTCGGACTTTGAGTCAGATTATTTCTGTTGTTGCATCCATAGCAAAATCCAGTACATTAACTCCTTCAAGGATTTTGATCCTTCCTTCATTAGGACTATCGCCTTCGACACCTAACTCTTCGGTCACTGTTACATCTGTCCCAGTCCAACCTACCGTTTGTGTGGCTTCGTCTACACCGGTTGTTACGCATCAGTCATCGAGATCTTTTCACACTCACAGGTCTATATTTCTTAATCCCACGTGGCCTGTCAATCTTGGTGTGAGTAGGTCACAAAGTCAGGGTGTGGACACCACGCCTGCTTCTAGTGTGGCTATGACTTCCACTTATATTCCTAGCGGTCTTACCTTTGATGAGTATATGTTGGTTGTTCAGCAGCAGAACTCTCAAGGTTCTCGGCAGCCCCAAGCTCCTGTCAATCCTCCCCACCACTATGATGTCTACGGTAATCCCGTATATATGCCTCCAATTGATCCTCATCAGGTTGTTTATCTTCCTCTGGCAGATCCATATCGGATCATTCCTCATCAAGGATTATTGATACAGGTGCAACCCTCGGGCCCACAAGGACAATCTTTGGTCCAGCAGGGACAAACCTTTGGTCCTCAAGGACAACCTTACGATCCGCAAGGCCGACCCTTACAGGGTCAAACTTTGACCCAAAAAGGACAACCCTACGGTCCTTTCGGTCAACCTCAATATCAACTAGGAGCGTCTTATGTTCCTAGGGGGAAAATGTATCCACCACAGGGACAAACTTTTGTGCAACAGCAGCAACGTTACGTTCAGCAAGGCCAAACTTTTGTATAGAAAGGACAACCCTATGGTCCTACTCTGGGTCAACCTGGTTATCAGGGACAACCTATTCCATCGCAACCATCAGGCCAAACTCTTCCACAAGGGCAACCCGGTGGCCCTCAGTATCCAGGCCAACCTGCTCCGCAGGGACAGCCTGCTCAGTCTTAGCAGTCGATTCAACTTGCTCAATAGGCTTAGTATCCAGTTCAACCTGTTCAACCTGTTTAGCAGTCGGTTCAACCTATTCAACTAGCTCAACTACTCGTTCAACCTGCTCAACCACAAGGCGCTACTTACCCTCCTCAAGTTAAATATCAGGTTGTATATAGTGTGCCCCAAGGTTTCACTTATTACCCTCAAAATAAATCCCAGATGGTATATAATCCACCTCAAGGCAATGCTTACATTCCGCAGTAGAATCCATATGTTGCTCAGCAAGGACCTCAATGGTATGCTCAGAATCAGTATCCCGGTCCTCAACCCCAGTCTGGGCAAAACTATCAAGGTTACAACCCCTATGGACAGAATCCTCCGGGACAAAACATATGGGGGCATAATTTTTCCCAGCCTGGGTGGAATGTTAACATTGGTCCTTATCAACGACCTCCAATGCCTTTTAATCCTCAATTTTCATTTCTCGCGACGTTGGAATTGCCTGATGTGTCAAAACTGACTAACGATCCAATTCTCATAATCCGTATTGGCCTCCGGTTCCAACCAAAATTCCTGGTGATTGTCCCAAGTTTGAGGGCAAGTCCGGAGAAGACCCCCAAGCGCATATTATGACATACCATCTTTGGTGTTCCTCTAACTCTTGGGTTGATGATTCCATCTGACTCTATCTTTTCCAACAGACTCTCACTAGTACCACTGCAAAGTGGTACATTGAATTGTCTCGTGGCATATTTCAAGATTTAAACTCTTTAGCCATGGCATTTCTTATGCATTTTCAATTACCGGTTCGGTATGAGACCGGGACACACCTCCTCACGTCCTTGAAATAGGACCAAGCTACTCATATCTCGAATCATATTCATGAATGGAGACGTCGTCGTTGCTTGATCAAGTTTGATATTCCTGGTCAGCTCCTAACTAGTTGGTTCACTAACTCATTTGTCAATCAAATCGCTAAAGACATAGCTATGGGGGCATGTGTAACCGAAGAACAGACCATTTCTCGTGCCGAGTACCTCAATCTTGTGTACTCACAGCTTGGCACATTGTATGAAATTTTTCCCGATGTTCCTCGACCTAGAAATTCTAAAGTGCCAGCGATGCCATCCGTCGACGGTATCATTGGTTCTGTATTTCAGAATTCTCGGAAGTCTTCTCCTTCAAACCTTAGGAAGAAAAAGTATAATCCTTCCAATTATACTGCTTCTCAGTTTACCCTGAATTCTGGTGAAACTGCGGAAGTCAATGTCGTTCAAGCCAATCCAACGGATAAGACTTCCAAGGGAAAAAATAAGGGTAAAGGTAAGGCCAAATCTGATACCCCGAAACAAGATTCTCAAAAATCTCATGCTGATGATGGTTCACAGCGAAAACCTAAGTACCCTTTCTTGATTTGTGACGAAGAGCACTACACCAAGGACTGTCCTCGATGAGCCGAAGTAAGTAGATTGCTCAAAGGCACCCAAGGAAATCCAGTCATTCTAAAATAACCTTTTCCATCAAAGCAGACCCAGATGGTAGAGAAACCTCAGTCCTCTGCCCCATTTGGCTCTCAGGTTTTCATGATGAACGGTTCCGCATCCGTTTCTATCGCTACCCAGTCGAAAGATTATACCAAACTGCATCAGGCAACTGGGAAGGAGATTGTTGATGGTCCTCCTCCTCTGCCTGTTTCTGGCCCTCTTCAGATTGAAAGGCCCAATATTGAGCCCATTGTACGACCACCTTCAAAGGGTGTGCTCTGCAAGTCTTCTTACAATCCCAACGCCCATGTTGCTCAACATTACAGTATTGTAGAGGATTTGGCTTAGGTGCCATCTGCAATGTCTGCATTAGAAGTACTTCAGAGTTGTTTGTATCAATGGAAGGCTTTGTTATCTGCGATCGGCAGGGTTGATCCTACTGATTCAAGCCTTATCACTTTCAACTTGGAGAATTTTGTCCCACGTTTCTCGCACCAACTTATGCTTATCATTCAATCTGGCATTAATGGTCTGAATATCCATCAGGCGGTTGTGGATGAGGGTGCGTCTATGTACATCATGTCATCTTCTTGCTGGAAAGCCACTGGTTCTCTAGCTCTGAATTCATCACCAAATTCCCTTGAAGCATTTGATGGAAGGGAATCTAAACATCTTGGTGTTCTCGCTAGTTTACCAATTACATTAGAAGGGAAGACAGTCAATGTCAAGGTTGAAGTAGTTGACGCCCAGCTCAATTACAATCTTCTCCTGGGTCGCAGTTGGACTCACGTCATGTTGTGTATTTTGTCCACTCTCTTTCATGTTTTGAAATTTTCATATGAAGGAAATATTGTTACTGTTGATCAGTTGTCGTTCTTCACTTCTTCTTCCGAGTCCATATGTGGATCAAATTCCTACTCCCTACGAGAGCATAGGGCCAAGTCTTTTCAAAGATCCTGCCCTCATGGGTATTTTTCCTCTTCCTCCACCCAACACTATTTAGATTAATATGATCTCTCGGTCTGATGACCCATGGATCATCCGTTTACCTAAACAGATCAATTCTTTTGGAGATTCGATGTCGTTAAGTCTGATCGATATTGACTATTGTGAATTCATTTCGGATTCAGAGCCTCCGCCTCCTGATCATTCTCCTTTGATCATTCTTAGTCCCCTTGGCTCGGCGATTCAGATTTGCCTGATCCTTGAAAGAGACATTTCCCTCCGATGAATCCATCGTGGAAATAATGTCTCTCGAGGATCTTCCATGGGATGATAGTCATCATCGTTCCTTGTTCATGCCTAGTCTCGGGGCCATGTCTACGTGTCTTGAGAGGTTTGAATGTCAGGTTCCTTCTCCTCCACTGTAGATGCCTATTTTGACACATGAAGTTTTTACGTAGGGTAAATTGAGTAATATCACGCAAATGATGCCTATCGACATTTCCGTGAAACCGAAAATCTTCGAGAACATCCATATCGGGGTCACGAGCTCTTCCGATGAAGTTCAATTTTATAGTAGCCTTTTCCACGAGTTTCGCGATGTCTTTGCATGGTGTTACGAAGATATGCCTAGCATTGATCCTAGTATAGTGGTGCATGAGATTCTAACATATCCTGGTGTGAAGCCTGTTCGTCAGTGCCTTCATCCTTTGCACCCTAGAAAGGTTGCCTCCATTAAGGGTGAAGTTGAAAAACTTCTAAAAGCTAGTTGTATCTATCTGATTCCCTTGACAGAATGGGTGTCCAACATTGTCCCTGTAGATAAGAAACGGGGCACCATTCGGGTCTGTGTTGATTATCTCGATATCAAGCATGCCTACCCTAAGGATAATTATCCTACTCCCTTCATTGATCAAATCATTGATGACTATGCTAGGAGTGAGATTTTTTCTCTTATGGACAGATTTTTGGCTATAACCAGATTAATATTCTTCCAATGGATCAACATAAGACCGCCTTCATCTATCCCCGGGGTACTTTCGTGTACAAAAATCTCCCTTTCGTCTTGAAAAATTTTGGGGCTACATTTCAGCAGGCGATGTCATATGCTTTTCACGATATTAAGCACATCGTTCAACCTTATTTGGATGACCTTTCGACTCATTCAACTAAACGTAAGGACCATCTCTACCATCTCCATCAGATCTTTCTTCGTTGTCGACGTTATAACATATGGCTAAATACACACAAGTGTGTCTTCTGCGTCAATTCCGGTAGACTCTTAGGGTTTATCGTTTCCAAAGATGGAATTTTCCTCGATTGGTTCAAAGTTGAGGCTATCATTAATCTCCCCTCTCCATCCTCATTACATCAGCTGTAGAGTCTGTAGGGGAAGTCTAACTTCTTACATCATTTTATACCTAAATATGTCTAAGTGGCTAAAAGATACACGTGATTACTAAAGCAGGGTGTTCCGTTCCTTTGGGATAGATCACTCAGAAGTCTTTCGATGCCTTAAAGACATTTCTTGTTAATGCGCCTTTATTGTGTCCTCCAAAGTATCATCGTGATTCCTCCCTCTATTTGGCCACCTCTTTCAGCACGATTGCCATGGTTTTCGTACAAGATGATGATTTCGGTGACGAACATGTTATTTACTACCTATCTCGTAACCTTCTCAATACTAAAACACGTTATGCACATGTCAAGAAGTTGGCATTGGATGTTGTTCAAACAGTTCAACGTTTTCATCACTACATCCTATTGCGTACAATGACTTTGATTTCTGACTGCAACCCTATGACCTACATATTGTCTCAACAATTGCTGGGGGGCAAGTACTCGAAGTGGATTGTCATCCTCCAAGAGTTTGATTTGGAATTCACCACTACCAAGTCGAAGAAATCATTAGTCTTCGCTGATCTTATCTGCTCTCTCCCTTTCAACTCCGCTCCGTTTGGTTTCGAAGAATGCATTCCAGATGATACGCTCTTCCCAATCAGCACCCTCGATCCTTGGTACAGTGATATCATCGTATATATTCAAACTTCCACTTTCAAATCTGAGTTGTCAAAGGATGCTTGTCGACGCATCTGTCACCAATCACAACCCTATCATATAGTCGGAGATACGCTCTACCGCATCAGAGTAGATTCCATTCTCTGCTGGTGTTTGACTCTTGAGGAGGCTGAGAAAGCCTTGAATCAGTGTCACAGTGGCGCCTGTGGCAGTCACATGTCTGGTTATGCTACTGCACATAAAATTCTTCGCAATGGGTATTTCTAGCCACCATCGTCAAGGGCTACATTGTTGTTGTTTGTAAATGTCATGATTTCCAGATCCACTAGCGCAAGATGCACACACTGCCTTCACATCTCCACCCTGTCATTATCATTGGTCCCTTTGCAAAGTGGGGCATCTATTTTATGACGTGTAACCCTCACTCGGGGGGGGGCATGCTTATATTATCGTAGTCATTGACTACTTCACTAAATGGGTCGAAGCAATGCCTACACTTATGGATGATGGTAAGACAGCAGCTCAGTTCATATTCAATCACATCATTTCTAGGTTTGGTGTCCCTCAAGCCATCGTTACCGATCATGGTTCCCATTTTCGGCATTATATGGTGGCGGAGTTGACTTCCAAGTTGGGCCTAGGGGCAGGAAAATTTCAACCCATGTGACATGGGCCCTACTTTGTTAAACGTGTCTTATGTAATGGGGCCTATGAGCTCATTGATTACGAAGGTCATCCTTTGGATCAGCCCAGAAATGGGTTGTATCTTAAAAAATATTATGCATGAGCCATTCATACATGTCTTGTGTACATAGGTGTTCTTTTCATTTTTGTACATTTTTGGCTTGGTGTGCTTTGCAAGCATTTTTTTTTCTTATTGGGTCGTTGCGTTTTGTGCATATGTCTATTACCCCTTATGTCGGTTTCACAGATGGTGCTTGTCGTAGTACCCAGAACTTGTCTTCAGCAGCCTGGGTGATTTATGGTCCTACTAGTGAGTTGATAGATCTTCAAGGTATCTTTCTAGGACAACTACAAACAATGTCACTGAGTATAGTGTTGTTATTGAACTATTAACCGAGGCAATTACCCTCGGCATTCGTGCATTGGTTTTAAATCTAGACTCACAGCTTTTCGTTCTTCAACTTAATGGACATTATTAGAAACCCTCACATTTTAAGGTTGTATTTACGTGTTCGTTTGTTGGAAAGACATTTTTATTACATTACATATCAACATATTCCTAGGCGAATGAATGCATTAACTGATACAGTGGCTAACATTGTATTAGATAGACATTTGCATAATTTGTAAAATCATCATCACATGAAAAGTATCCATAACAGGAAAATATATGTATGTATATATATATATATATATCGAATGTTTACATCAGTGTGCATCATTAAGTACAAAAAATATGTGTGTTTTTGTTACATCCGGAGACATCATGTCTCTCAAAATATGTGGAAATAGAACCTAGTTGTCTACTCGACATGAAACTCATGATAGCATTGTCATTGCCCGTACAAGCCACCTCAACAAGCCGTGAACTCGGTTTGATGCCCCTACAGTGTGCCTCTGGTATGCACAAGGAACCTCATCGAATCACACATAATCTGGGATCCCATGTGAGATTCCTTCCAGGTTGCATATAATTTCCTTTTCCTCGCCTCCCTTAGGGGCCATATCAAAGTTGCAAGGAATTCGCCTTGCTATTGGGGACATACCTGTAGGCCTTTCTGGGCCAACATCTGCATACATGGATTCAATGTTAGAACATGCATAACAAAAAAATCATAATACTCATGAAAATAAAAAATGAGTCTTACCAAGTACTTCATCCTAATCCTCTCCTTCTGAGAGTGGGAGATCTGCATCACTAGTGAAATATGTGCCAGAGTAGGGCCAATCCTCCACGATGATCAATTGTCGGCGGAGCCAATCAAATAACTCCAGTCTCCAGGACATCTGTTGACCGCCCCCTGAACTTGGCATCAGAGCTACCCAACGGGCCATCCGTGGCTCCTGAGATCGTGGTGTCGGGACTATAACCTCCTAACGTTGGAAGATTGGTAATTTTTCCAGGATGAACGATACAAGAATGGACCCATAGCCAAACTGTTTCACCTTGGTTTTCTTTCACTTTGTTAGTTGACGTTTCATGTTGATTGTCACTGTCTATGCCCAATTGTAGAGGGTCGGTGCCAGATATCCTACAGCAAGAAGTAGTTGTGACTTTTTTGCTTCGTGCAGTGCTTGCAATCCTGCAGCTCGCGTGATGGTATGTAGCACTACTCTTAGTGCCAAGTCTAGAATAGTTTGATATCAACTTTTCCTCTCCCTGATCCTTTCTGTGCCCTGGGATATACCCTGTCAATCACCATACTCATGTTCTCTGTCGTGGGCCGGGTGTCAGTCAAGATTGGTACTGCTCCCCTCCGCCACAGCCCTATTATGAAGTAAATTTCTGAGACTTTGATCTCAAGTTCTTGATCACGAAGAACGAATTTTTCTTGATCCTCATACCAAATACTGATTAAGTATTGCAACAGCTCTAGTTGAGCTCTGAGGAATGGTGTCATGAAGAATTTCTTGAGCCCACAAACTCTAAGAGCTTCGATGCATCTTTCATTTTCCATGGCAAGTTTGTCTTCTTCATTGTGTTCTCGTTCCTTCCATTCAATCACCACTTTGTTGTTTCACACCTGCAAACACATTCACAGGGATGTCATTAGCCAAATTTAAAGCTCTTGATTAATTGAAATTGGGTTTTTTATTTTCATTTTCAAGAAAAAATGGTTGTCGTGGTTGGTGCGAATGTTTTTGAAACAGTTGCGCCAATGGGCACGCCCCAGTTCAGAAATTTGGGTGATTGGCACAAGACCTTGCCCGATACTCGCGCCAACCGCCGAGCCCTATTTTTTGAAAATTCTACCATAGATTTCCAAATTTAGAATTACAGGTGATGAAACTACAATCAAAATGTGGGGAGGAATGATAGCTCTTACCTAGAACTGACGGATTCGATATTGGTCTTCCGAATTGCCCACTATAGCCACCGCAAAATCACAGTTTGAAATGGGTAACTATTTCTCCATAAGAGGTAAAAGTGAAAAGTGATTATTTTTTACCATTTTTGGAATTTTATAACTTTTCAGAACCCTAATTAGGTTTTAAGACATGTTTTTTGATTATTTCACTATGATATTTCGATAAATGGGTTTTACGTGCGTCTCTTGTGCAGCGACAGGTTTTTAACATAACAACGATGAAGTAACGAATCGTATTTTATACTTTTTTCGGACTTGGTAAAAGCATGAAAAAGTCACTATTGGAGTCATATTTCCGCTCTTTTCTAACTCTCTAAAATTGAAACTATTGTCGAGACTCTTGTCGCTTTGAACTCGTTAAATGGTTGCACAACGATATCTACCCAGTATACGTTTACCCCTTTTTCGGGCTAGGATAGATTATTTAGGAAAAAGGAATACCTTAGCCTATCGCAACTAAGAGGCCCTCTCGGATATTGTTTTCTACCTTTTCGGATATGAGGGAATATTTACGAAAAGGGACCTACTGGAGTTTTCTTTTCCGCTTCTTTTCAAACTCTCTAAAGATGAAAAGGTGACGAGTTCTTCCTTTGTCAGACTCGTTAAACCCTAATGACATCGAACATCGTCACCATGACATTCACCGAGTTCCTCCTTCCCAGGGCTCATAAAATGTACTAGGATGGATTTGTCCGGAGGGCAAACATACAATACAAGCATATGCTACCCCCTTCAAGCTTGTTTTCCAAAAATAATTGGGGTACTCGCCATAAATGGTGGGGGGAAATGGAACCATATTTTAGTCATGTCAGCAGTATGTCGCTCTTGAACATGACACTCGTCTACATTCGTGTCGGGTTGGGGACATCTCATTTAGTCATTTTTTCCTCCATGGGTTTGGGTAATCTATTTTGGCCTCTCTTCTTCTCTTTGCCACATCGTCATGACCTCAAATCCCTTGATGTAAAATACTGCCAAATCCAGAGTCGTGTAGATGATATGTTCAAGAGAAGTTTGCCTCTGCAGTTTTCAACCTTCCTTTGTTCCTCTGTTTGGTCTTGATTCACTATCATCATGGTCCTCTGTCTCGTGTCGATGATGTGGGAAACATTATGGCCCTCCTTCGACCTAGTCACTTCCTGTCGACTTCAACTCATTATCCAGGAAGTTGATTTAGAGACTCCCTTCCGATACCTTGGAGCTTGCATGCCTCAATGGCAACTTCTTCACATTTGACGACAGGTCCACATCTTTGGCCTTCAATCGAGTGATTTTGTGTGTGTTTGACACCAGATCACTGTTCACATTCCGTGGATTGTACCTATTGTACCTTGAGAGCCATTGTCATTATTGGTGGTTTATCTCGTGGATGTTAACAAGTTTCATCATTGGCTGGTAATCAGGTGACTTTCTTGCATGTTTAACTCCATCTCACATATTCGCATGCTTGAATTTGTACTTGTTCGGGTCAAGATGGAGTGCAAGACCCTGGGTTTTGTCTGATAAGATCCAGGTTGTAGGATATTATGGTTTATCATGACTTATTACATGACTATTTTGATTGGATGGTTGCGACCATACCTAAGTCTATTTGTTTATCCTTATTGTTGGATGGCTAGGTCCATACCTCGGATATCAGTTTTTATGTACCCTATTATGGATGGTTGTGCCCATGCCACATGTTCATGTATCAGAGATAGCAGTTGTATTTTTACTTGCAGGTATTCCGAAAGCAATGTTTGGTTCTAATGTGTTCTCATAAAGCATTTCATACCTCCCTCTCTCTCAGACCTCATGGTTTAGGGGGCATCTGTTACACAGCATTTTGTCACTGTCCTTGCAATCCCCATCGCGCACATTGGAGGAAAATTTCTGTGACTAATACAAAGTTTCATGCCTTGCAAAGACCATCATTACATCCCTTTCCATGAGGACAACATTCCTTCTGTTGGAAATTTCCTGAGCAGGCCATCAGAAACACATGATTTTGCCTTGACGCTAGTGGACCATTATGCCCTCGCACCAATGAGGAAGATTAACATTGGGCTCCATGCCCATTGGCGCTCTATCCCAGTTAGGTACCCACGCCAAGTTGTTTTTGGAATGTTTTTTTTAAATAGAGGCAAATTTTCTATCATAACAACTTCGTGGGGGAGTCAGCCTGGGTGGTTCGACTAAATAACTACGACCACCCTCCTTTGGCCTCTTGTTTCCACCTTTTGGGGAAACCTCCTAGAGGATAAGGCCTCCCTTCCACCATTGTAGGGAGCCCAACCTCCTCCTCTCCCCCTATAAATAAAGCCATCTTCCATTGATGCACTAGCTGAAAGGCTGAAGAGAATTGTTGAACATCTTGTTGGTGAGAAGAGCAAAAAGAGACCTTTATCAAGAGAGAGTTTAGGCTTGTGTCCTCGCCTCGTCCCAATTCCTGACGATTCTTCGAGACGTGCTTCGACTAAACTCGCTGAAGGAGGTTGCGACGTCAAGGCTCCGATTGTAATCTCTTTCTTCTATTTATATATACATGACAATTGTCTGGTTCCCATCTTGTGTTAATATAGTTTATTTTTTGCAATGTGTTTAATCCTCCTTAACTAACTAGTTAGCTACGAATGAAGCTATTGTCTTGTATATCGCTCTTGTATTTGATCTGTGTGTAGGAATACGAGTACCATTGCTGAAGGACCGCCACCTATCAGGACAGAGATCAAGAGGTTGCCATGACTACACCTATGACAATCGCGTTGGACTCCAGGTAGGCCAATCTACCCCAACCTATTTCATTCATTAGCTAGGAACCTACACCTTAGCTTGTTCCCTTGTTCCTAGACCCACTCTAGGGCTAGAGGGATCGCCTCTGTCCGTAGAGGAGATTTACCTTTCCAACACCTTAGGTCCAGGAACTACATCCCAGACATCATTCTTCATGATAGATTCATACTCCTCATTCATTGCATAATTCCATACTTGGTGTTTCACAGATTCTTCAAACGTACATGGCTTAGATTGAATAATAGTACTCATAGAAACTAAGTACCCTTTATACATGTTTGACTTCTTACTTTCACAAAATGTCCCTCTTGGAGAAATTTGTCTTTAAGCATCTTCGAGAGTGTCTTTGAGCAACAAAATTCTTCTCCTTGAGGTAGAGGGATCACCACTGAGGTGTATCAATGGGATCCATCGGGCCTTCAACATCGGGCATTGGTTCCTCTGTCGTAGATTCATCCTGCTTTCCTGCAACATCATCATTGTCCTTCCTTGGGACTGAGAGATATTTGGCTTTCCCAAGGGAAAAGTCTTCATCGAAAGTGAAATCATGGTTTATTTCCACTTCTCTTTTACCAGGCACATAGATTCTATATGACTTCCAGTTTTCAATGTAGCCCACAAATGTTCATTTCTTCCCAGATGCTTCTAACTTGCTTCTTTTCTCTTTAGGCACATGATAATACACGAGACATCCAAATATTCTAAAATGGTAAACATTAGGTTCCTTAATAGTGCAAACTTATTCAAGTGTCTTGAAATGAAATTATTAATGTGGGATCCTATTTTGAACATATACGGTTGTGTTGGAAGCTTCTCCCCATAAGAACTTTGGTGGGCTTTGGTCATGTAGCATGGCACAGGTAGCTTCTATTATTGTTCGATTATTCCTTCCAACAACTCCATTTTTATCAGGAGTATATGGAGTGGTGGTATCCCTCTTAATGCCACCCTCTCTACAAAATTCATTGAATTCATTTGATTGATATTCGGTTCCATTATCGGTCCTCAATAATTTTATCTTCTTCCCTATTTAATTTTAAACCAAGGCTTTGAAAGAATGAAACCATTTGAACACTTGTTCCTTCTTCTTCAAGAATAGATCCAAGTTTTGCGAGAGAAGTCGTCCACAAAAATTGCATAGTAAAAGTGTCCTCCTAGTGATGTTACGGGAAACATACCAAATAGATAAGAATGGACCAATTGAAGAATGGTGGTAGTTTTAATTTCACTTGAATGGAATGGCCCCCTTGTATGTTTTCAAACTACACAACACTAAAAAACAACTTCATGATCTATGTTGAAATCGAGAATACATGTGACCATATTCCTTACCCCAGATAAGGCTTTGTAATAAAGGTGGGAAAATCTTTGGTGCCATAATTCAGATTGAAGAGAAGTATCACAAGTCAAGGATCCCAAAGGACTTCCTCCAACTTCATAGAGACCTTCTACCCTAAATCCAAGTGTAAATGCATCTTTCAGGTTTCTTTTCCAAATGTGTACCTTTCCATCAATGAAAGCTACCTTGAAGCCTTTATCTTCCATCACAGAAATAAACATTAGGTTCTTCTTCAAATCGGGTACATACAATAATTCTTGTAGATGAAGGGTTTAACCTTGATTTAAGTGAAGAGTGATAATCCATATCCCTTTCACGGGGTAGGTGGAATTGTCTCCAAGTATGATCTCCAAACTAGTCTTATTTTCAATCAAATTTGAGAGGGCCTCCTTGTACCCAGTGAAGTGCCTTGAGGCTCCATTATCAATCAACCAATGACCCAAATTATATGGGGGAGAGTCAGTAGTGAGGGTAGAAATAAGATAAAATTATTTTTTTTTCTACAAAATTATTTTCCTCATACCTAAAATTTCTCGTCTTTTTGGGAGGTCGACCATTCCCATATCAAGAATCGGGAGCATTCCTCTTTCCTTTATTGTTGAACCTGTTGTTCCTATGATTTCCATTTCCTTTGAAATTGTTGTGATTGTTGTTGTTGTCACCATACCTTGGAGTATCCTTATTGTGAAGACACTCTCTAGCATAGTGGAAAAACCTATTGAAATTGTAGCACCTTCCTTTTTCTTCCTTATTTGAATCCCTTCTTGAATCCTTGAACTTGTCTATTTGGACCAACATTGTTCTTCCTCTTTCCATGAGCGAAGAAAGAAGTAGGTTCATTTCCATTTGAAGGCTTTTCACTCTCCATCATCCTCGTCTCTTCTTGAGTGCATCTAGCCAATAATTCATCGAAACTAGAAATCTTGTCATTATTAAGAATGGTGGTGTTAAACACATCCCATGCTCTTATGAGACCTCCAAGAGAAATGAGACTGAGGTCCTTGTCAACAAAAACTTCTCCGATAGATAGAATATCATTCTTGATGTAGTTAATCTTCACGAAGTAGGATTGGATAGATTCCCCTCTATCCATCTTGATGCCCTTCAACTTGCTCTTGAGAAAGAGGATTTGATTTTAATTTTTGACTTTGAACATCCCAATAAACTTATCATACATCTCCTTAGATGTTCCCAAATTAGAAATATAAGAAACCAAATTCTTTTGAATGGAATCAATGATAATTATTTTAGCTTTGACCTCACCTTTATTATACTTTGTCTTTGCGGCAATAGGTGCATTTGAAGGAGGCTCCATCACTTTTCCCTACACATAGTCCATAGCATCATTCTCTTCCAAAGTCAAATCCAAAGTCATATTCCATGCATGATAATCAAATTTGTCCTTGATCCTATCCTTGGATTTGAAGTGTGATGTAGTCGTCATTGAAGCTAGACCAATATTATTATCCAAAAATTCTTTCTTAGTGATTTCTTTTCTCTCTCTTACTTGGGATTTGACTTCACCTAGGCTCTGATACCATGTTAATTTTAGTTAACAATGGTAGGTTCTATGCTTAGCACAATTACTTCAATGTTACTTTAGCGTCCCAATGACAATTTCCAATTAGATTTCTAGTAGCAATCACATTAACCATTAATCACATTGATAGTAAAAGTAGATAGAACATGAAACAAAATGCAAAAGACAACCCAAGACAAGAGGACACGAGATTTGGCGGATGCCAGGGAAAAACCACAATGTGGGGAAACCCCTTTGATAAATTCTTCTTATTATTATATCAAAATGTTTAGTAGAGAGAAAGAGTACAAAATTCAAATTGACTTGCCCAATTCAAATTCAAAAAAGCCCTGTCAATTTCTGCAGTCAAACTTCAATCATAACAAAAAATTCAACGTTGGTTAAATTAGCAATAGAATGTCCTCAAAACAACTTGGTCTTCCCCAGTCAAACTCGGCCTAATCAGGAGGTAAATTTCAACACAAAACAATGACAAAATCAACAGTCAAAATTGGTCAAACTGTTATTCTGAAATCTGCGGTCAACTTGCAATTTGGTATGTGGTTAAAGTGCTCAGAAAACCTCGATTTCTGTGCCAAAAATTGGGCCTATTGAGACAAAAATATCCTTAAATGATCAAATTCAAATGATTCCTAGAAGGTGCTAGTCAAACTGCAATTAAATCTGTAATTTTGGCCCTATAATTCAGCTTCTGAAATTCATCCTTCTTGATCCACACGTGTGAGAGAGAAGAATTCCCAACGTAGTACGAACCAATGAGAGAAGGAGAGAGAATGTGTGAGTGATGAAGATGCCAAATGAGGTGAGAGGTCACTTGTATTTATACAATTCATTATGGGTGAAGAGACACATCCATTGGGCTTCTTGAGCCTACATGTTGATATGGCCGACCTGAAAAATTTGCACATATGTGGGCATAAATTCAAAATCACATTTCTGCTTGTCCAAATGAGATTATCTTTATATCAATTTTGGTCCTCTTGAAAATAGGAATTTAATGCAATTGTCATATCCATAAAATGAGTTGTCCCAAGGTGGAATTTGGCACTAGTTTCCAAATTTAACAAAGGAACATCATTTTAGACAGGGGCACAATATTTCTCAGTGCATTTTATACTACATTGTGGGAGAAGATGGACAAAAAGTTGCAAAGGTCTACAATATTCCATCCAAAAATAGATGGATAGACAAAAGTAGTCAACAAGACTTTGTTGCAACTAATGAGAGAATATAATCAAAAGTACCTAAATATATGGGCTGAAAATCTAGTATATACAACACTCTTACAATAGAGCAATCCACCCTTCTATTGGTAGGTCCCCATTTGAAACTTGTTTTGGATATTTGTTGTCTTCACCTTTGGATATTACATATGGACAATAAGGAGGAGTGCAAGAGGATCTTATAGGAGCTGCCTTAAGGGTTGAATAGTTTGTAGATAAGATCGGGAAGATCCATATATAGGTACAAGATCAGGAAGAGGATGAAGTCCTACCTTCTGTTAAGGATTTGGCACCAGATGCTCAGGTAGAGCTTATAATAGATACAATTTTGTAGAAGAGGTCTAGAACTACAAGAAACGGGCAACATGACCTTGGGAATATTAGGTTGAAAGGAAAATTTCCTGGAAAAGCTAAATGGTACACCTGAGAGAAGGTGGAGGAAAGCTTCCCTCACCTCATTCAGTAGAATATTTTGGGGACCAAAAGCCTCCCAAATTGGGGGGGTGTGATCCGGATTGGATCATTATATTTTTTTCATCCATCTTGATTCTTTTAGAGTGGAAAACGTGGTGCAATAAATTCACAGGACCATTTATACCGACGTGACCCTATTTGGAAAAATAGAGTCTGAAACCTTCTGAGAGTATTTTGAGGTATCAAATAATATTTTTGAGGATGAAACTTTGTCACTTTAGCACCACACCTTTTTTTCCTATTCTACACACAAAGACCTTTCTAAAAGTGCAAGAATTGTGTTAATCAAAGTCACTATGTGCAAGTTATGACACTAACAAAATGACCTTCCTGTTTTCACCACCATAATTTGAGAGTATGCAACGTCAACCCCAATTATTCATGATAAATGGGTTAGCCACATGATTATGATGAAGAATAATCTATAAGATTCTATATCGTAACTCTAGTTAAGAGTTGAGGCAGTCACACCTAACCACTAGTAGGATATCAGATTGTGTTATAACTGGGCCACTATGAGGAAAAGGGGTTCCATTATTTTGAGTGCATTTGTTCCATAGCTGAGAAAAAAATAGTCAAAAGGGATAGGAGATATAGCACACAGAGAGGATTTGTGCACTATAGTAGCCCACGTGCCACATACCATACTTCTTTATGCTCACAACCATTTTCTATTCAAATAAAGAGAGCAGAGCAACCTCACCTTCTAGTTGGGTTTTTCTACCGAAAGGGTTTCCCAAGTCATATCTTGTGTCAAATGTGTTTGTGAGATTTTATTTCATTGTTATCTATTCCATAAATCTAAAAGGAAATAAAATTGTAATAGTGTATAATTTCAAATTTTAAATATATCAGATATGTTGTGATGAATTGTCTAGTGGAACTTCCACGATAGTTTATGGATCAATGGATTAGGTTATTTATACTATAATTGAATGATCTACCTTGAGTACCATCTTCAAAATAAAGGGAAGGAGTTTCCTTGGAATGTTTATTTCATTGAAATAAAAATAAAAATAAAAAATGCTTCTATTTTAATTTACTTTTTCCTAATTATTTTTTTTTAGTTTTGTATTTTATTATTATTATTATTATTATTTTGAGACAAAAACTATATTTTTCTTGAATATTTCTTAATTTTCATTTATTTTGGTTTATTGTATTTTTTTTTTAAATTTGAATGAAATTAAATAATGTATATGAGAATGAGGATTAACTTGTAATCTTGAGAGAAATGTTGTTATCCTCCCAACCTAGATTAAATTCCTACATGTAATATTTAAAGGTCATCATCATTGTTTCTTGTATTGACTTCAAGCCATTTGAGTAGTACCTTTGAGAACAAAAACATGTATACTCTTAATATAAAATATAAAAATGTTTCTCATGGCAAAAAAAAATGATACATATATAGTTAGAAACCTTATCCTTCATGATTATAGAATTAGGTATAATATAATGGATAATTAGTTGGGCCAAGAAAGCCCACATGTAGTTCACCAAAATTTCGATGTAATAAATACATGACATTCTTTAATGAATAATACATTGAATTTTTCGAACAATCCTCAGTCTGACATTGTATAACAGTTGAGTGCTCCACGCATAGGCGAGAGAAGAAAGGGTGATTGTTCTGAGCAATGGCGTTGAATGTTGTTCATCAACTTTTATGAGTAAATTTTTTGTAAGGTTGTTCATCAATTCGTGATTATTGTGCGATGAGAATCATGCATGCACAAAATGGTGGATTTGTCGACGGGCGAGTCTGTGATTTGAATGAAAAACAAGAAGCGTTGTAGGCTAATGCATTGTTTAGACATCTCAATAGTTCTTCAAGGTGATGCCATGTTATAACAACTTTGGATCGGCCTAGGTGATCTGCAACAGAAGCGTTGTCTATTCACTAATAGCCAGTAAGAACTGTGTTTAAAATTTCTTAGATATTTTTTTTGAAGCATCAAAATTAAACTTCTGAGCGAGAACCATTCTCGATGTTGGATGAATGCATATGTGGTTGTTATGACTGCATTGGCTGTCGGTCGGTGTTATGACTCCGTTAACTATCGCTAAGGCTTGGCCGATGGGTAGTGGCCATGGTCAAGGAAACTTCCCCTTCTTCTTGGTCTGGCTTGGTGAAATCAGGCACTATTAGCTGCATGCTTTATCTTCCTACCCAGTTACCTTGCTTCCCTTTCGATGTTCTGTGAGGAGTCTAGGTCAAATCTAATTCAAATACTTTGACCTCCATAGGCCCCTGCCATAGCTCTCTTTATTCCAATGCTAGGATTAATCTCCATAACAAAATGTCATGCTATGTCGAACGGAGGCTTGGTTGGCTATAATATTACCAATAAATACAAAATTTTGTGTGCTGTCAAATCGTTAATAGATGCACGATCCAACAAATGTCGACTTAGAACCACATTGTGGTGGTTGAAATATTAAGAATTATTTTTGTGGTTCGATTTTATACTTTCCCCATAGCGCATGTGATGTTATGCCCTTACGAATAACTCTTCTTCTTTTTTCTTTTTTCTTTTTTTGTACAATAATAAATTCATATTCTCCGGAGATGTCATATTTCTTGAGTTTATTAAAAGCGATGAATTTGTTAAAAGACAATTTAATTGACTAGATGATTTTGTTGAAAGACAACTTAATTGACTAGCTTAAAGATTTCATGGATGAAGAATTATTATGAATTTGGCAATGAGATTCCAAACATTGAAAGGGGCCCAATTTTGTGTCGATCTTTGGAATCTCCTCTACATAACCAACATCAACTCCTCCTCATGAAAAAGTTCCAAAAACCTCATCAAATTTGGATGATGTCATAAGCATAATTGAGAAGTTGAATATTGATGATGTTGCACCTTCAGCAGAGCCATCTAGTCCTTCTCCAAAACATCCAAAATAGTTTATCAAGACACTTGAAAGTGTTCATCCTAATGAAATCAAAAATATTGGGACCAAGAGTTCTACAAGAGATGATAATGGAGGTGCAAATTCACATGATGGTGATGACATAAAAACTTTGTATAATTTTGAATTGAATTTGTTTTTTGACTTTGAACCTACTTCCTTCGAAGAAGCTATTTCTCATGATGAATGGAAAGAATCCATGCATAAGATATATGATGCTCTCATAAAATATGGGACTTGGAAGTTGGTTAACCCTTCATATGGAACTAAATCAATTGGCTGCAAGTGGGTCTTCAAAAATAAGCATAAAGCATACGACTCACTTGACAAGCATAAAGCAAGCCTCGTGGAAAAAGGATTTGCACAAAAATAAGGTGTTGACTATGAAGAAACCTTTGCTCCCACAATAAAATGGGTTAACATCTAGACCATATTCTCTTTGGCAGCACAGAAAGGATGGAAAATCCATGAGATGGATGTCATGAAGACAAATTTCTTGAATGGGGATCTTAAAGAAAATGTTTTTATGTATCAACCTGAAGGTTTTGTTGTAAAGGAACAAGAAAAAAAGGTGTGCAAGCTCATTGAATCTTTGTATGTTCTAAAGCAGGCACCACAAGCATGGTATGAAAATTTAACTAAGCATCTTTTGAAGCTAAATTTCAAACATTACAATCTTGATGATGCAACTTTGTTTATCAAAAATGTTGGAAAAAAGTGATGTATCTTGTAGTGTATGTAGATGATTTGTTAATAACAGGAAACAATAAAATGTATATTACATCTATGAAGAAATATTTGAAGAGAGGTTTTGAAATGACAGACTTGGGACATATTCATTACTACTTGGGCATTGAAGTTAATCAAAATCCAAAAGACATATTCATTTCCCAAAAGAATTACATTGGAGGACTACTAAACATATTTGGCATGTAATATTGCAACCCTCTCTCCACTATAATGGATAAAATTTGAATCTTATATCGAAAGAAGGGAATGAATTTGAAGATGCAACCAAGTACAAACAATTTGCAGGAAGTCTCAGCTACCTAACCACGACCAGACTAGAGATATCATACGTTGTGAGCATCCTTTCTAGATTTATGCATAAACCATGTTAGGGACATTGGTATGCTACAAAACGAGTCCCAAGATACTTAAAGGGAACTCAATATTATGGACTTAAGTACACCAAGGTGGATGATTTCAGCCTTGTTGTACATTTTTATCCAGACTCTGATGGGGAAAAATAAAATGGAGTATCAGCTTCAATATATCTCATGAATCTAGGATCAAAAACTATATCTTGGAAGTCACACAAATAGACAGTTATGGCATATTCGAAAACAAAAGAAGAACATGTAGCAATCACAGAAGCAAAAAAGGAAATTGTGTGGCTTAGGAAGATACTTGAATACTTGTAGGAGAAACGAGTTCAAATCGTTTATTAGTCGACAATACTTTTGCAATAAATTTGGCCAAGAACCCCAAATTCCATGATTGAACCAAACACATCAACACGAAGTATCATTTGATTTGATATCATGCAGAGGCCAAAACTATTCATCTAAGAAATTGTTCCACGGCTGAGAAAATTGCAGACATTTTCACCAAAGCACTTGGAAGAGAAAAAAATGAAAAGTTTAGAATGATGCTTGGGCTCACAAACACCCCCTCAGATTAAAGTGGGGAATGTTAGAAACATTAAAACTTCGAGATTATGGAATTAGGTGTAGAGTTAGGTACAATATAATGGATAGTTGGTTGGGCCAAGTGGCAGCCCACATATAGTTCAATATATTTTCCATGTAATAAATACATGACATTTTTAATGAATAATACATTGGAGCTTTTGAACCACACACACACACACACACATATCCGAGAAATATTAACTCTTAGCCATGTAGAGGCAATTTTATATCAAAATCTAAGACTTAATACCCAAGAATTAGAAGCATATGACATTAATGAAAACCTACGTTGTTGTAGAACACAAGTGGGTTATTCCAGGTGGCATGGTTTTCCTTGAATATCAATCATAAGTCAATTGGCGCTTGTGGATAGTAACAAATAATGGTTTTCCCCGATACTAGTTTGACAACTAAATTATGAAATATATTCCCACTCTTTGAATTATGTGTGTGTGCATGTAATATGTGTTTTTTCTTTATATATATATATATATATATATATATATATATATATATATATATATTGTCAAGTGGTTTGAGCTCATCATAAATTACATCAGGCTTGACCTATGGCTTGAGAAACCGCGACCCAGAGGCATTTAAGCCGTCAAAATCACCCAGGGATCGCACCCAACCTCAGCTACACCAACCCTTAAGATGACTAGGTTTTTTCCCACGGGATTTCGAACTGGTGACCTTCACATCATAGAGTTATTTAACATTACACCCCATCATCGTATATTCTACACCCCGTGGGTTATATGTGTGTGTGTGTGTGTGTGTGTGTGTGTGTGTGTGTGTGTGTAACTCATTTTTTTATTTCAAAGTTCGTAACCCCTTTTTTCCCCTTTTAATTTTATTTATTTTTCCTCCTTTTTCAATGTTTTCCTTCTTATGATTTAATATGCAACAATATAGGGGTTATAAGCTATGATTTCAAACATGTTATAATTTTAAGCTTGCAAATATACAACAATGTTGATTACGCCTCTTTTCAATTTAAGAGTTGATTTTAAGATTTTGGTTTCAATGATATTGATTTCCAAAAGCATGTTTTCAAAAAAATTGTAATTTTAGTTCCAAAGAAAAATGTTGCAACTAGGAGCACCACTGTTTGATTTAGGAGTTGAAGTTAATATTTTGGTTACAACACCAATTTTTATTTCCATGGTTTGAAAGTAGTTGCAACTTTAACCTCAAAAGAAATGGTGTTGATGTTGTTGAAAAATCAATGTGCTTGTAAATTAGGGTTCATTCCTCTCACTTGATAATTAGTCGTGAGTGTTTGTTGACTTGTATTACTTTATTATATCTTCTTCATCAAGAAATTACCAAAACCTAAAGTACATGAATATCTTAAGAGACAAAGAACACAAGATATAGACTCCAAGCCAAGATAAAACCCTGCAAGGGGGAAAACCAAAATAAATTATCTTCTTATAGAATCAGATCAAAGTGAGACATCCAAGACCAAGACCTCCACAAGGAACCAAGTCAGCCCTCCTTCAAAACTCCTTCAACCAAACCAAGTAAAAAATAATCAATGACGGTCAAACCTCTTCAAGACAAAAATTTTGAACCCACAACTTCACATAATTGCCCCAAAACCTTCCTAGAGTTTCCTTAACAGCTTCACATAACAGAGTTTCCCTAGCTCCTTCGAAAAAACAAAATTTTGGCTCGTAATTTTCAAACCCCAACAACATTGCACATGTGAACAAAGACAAGTAAAAATTTGAATTTTCTTCCTTCCTTGGATTCTTCTCTCTCCTCCTTGACCTTCACACTTATGTTTCTTCTTTATTTTTCAGAAATCAAACTTGTGAAAGAGTGAGAAAATGGGGTCGAAGTATCTCCGTTTTATAGCCATCCACGAAGTTGAATTGGGCATCTTCAAGGCCAACTTGTCAAGGGAGGGTCAAATTGGTCTTGTGGGACAAAATGACTATTTTTTACTCAAAAATAATATTTTATTTTTATTACAAATTGTCTAAATGAGACTTTGACACAAGAAAAAATTTATTTCTTGACTCAATAAACCCTAGAAGCATGAATAACATGCTTTGACTAGAAAAATAATAATAATAAATTTATTTTTCTTCTCTTTGCTTTTTACAAGAAGTATATATTGATACAAGTACAAAGATAATTATGACAAACGAACCTAGTTATGTTATGAAACCAGCTCCAAAAATAGAAGAAAAGAGAGATCAACACCTTAGAAATCCGCCACTTCGAGGGGGCAACCTCCTTTACATTACATAAATGAACAATTCTTGCATGATTCAAATGAAAAAACCTCATTTCTATATATAGGAGTCCATGGGGTCACAATATAATCCTAGCCGACCTAAGAATAATAATCTAAGGGCCAACAATAATAATAGTGGGGTTTTATGGGGCACAATAAGAACAATATGGGGACTACAGGGGTACAACAATAACAATAAGGGGGCAACACTACAACAATAAGGGACCACACTAGTAATATAGGGACCTAACATGCCCCTCTCCTTCAAAAAAGTGTGTCCTCAACGTTTGAGTAGCACTGGATGATTTTGTATAAAATTCTCATCCTCCCATGTGGAATCTTCAGTGGATAAGTTCTTCCACTTGATGAGATGCTTTGAAATTGATCGATTTCGTAGTTGTCGAGTTATAGTTTCCGTGACTGCTTCAGGTTCCAATATAATTTTTCCTTCTTCATCAAGTTCTAGCAATATTGTTTGAACTAGAAGTTTTTCACCTATAACCTTCTTTAAGCATGAAACATGGAAACTGGGTGCACTCAAGAAGAAGTAGGAAACTCCAATTTGTATGCCATAGTACCAATCTTTTGCAATAGCTTATAAGGACCATATTACTTTGGCGATAATTTATTATCCTTCTTAGCTTGCTTGAGTAACATTTGTTTGTATGGTTGTAGCCATAAAAATACCCAGTCTCCTACATCAAAAATTCTCTTGTTGCGATGTTGATCTTCCTGTTGTTTCATTCGATTTTGTGCCAAATTTAGGTTATCCTTTAATAGTTGGAGAACATGTTGTTGATAATCGATGTGATCTTCCACTGCTTGAACCTTAGAATTTTCTCTTAAATATGATTTGATGGACAGTGGATGATATCCATTAAGTGCCATACATAAATGGGGTCATTTTTGCTGCAGTATGGAAGGAAATGTTATACAACCATTTAGCCAGAGGTAACCACTTGACCCATTGTGTTTTTTTATCAAATACAAAACAACGAAGATATCCTTCCAAAAATTTGTTCACTATCTCAGTTTTCCCTTCAGATTTAGCATGATAAGATGAGCTATGGACTAGTTGAGTACCCAAACAAGAAAATAATTTCGTCCAAAAATTTCCAGTGAAAATGGGATCTTTGTCGCTTACAATAATCTTTTGGTTTCCATATATCTTTTGAATTGTTTCCATAAATTCAGTAGCAATCGTACTTGCTTTAAATGGATGAGATAATGCACAAAATTGTGCATACTTGGTAAGTCTATCAACCACCACCATGATGACACACTTTTCTTTGGACTTAGGTAAACCTGTGATAAAATCCATTGAAACCTCCTCCCAACGTTGACTTGGAATGGGTAAAGGTTGCAGCAAACCCATGGTCTTAATTGTCTCAACTTTATTTTGCTGGAAAACCAAACATTCTACCACAAACTTTTGAATATCAGATTTAAGGCCATCCCAAAAAATTTATTTCTTCACCTTGTGTTAAGTTTTTAAAAATCCTGAGTGTCCCCCAATGGGAGAGGTGTGAAATTCCCAAAGAATCTTTTGTTTTAGTTGGGAATTATTACAAAGATATAAGTGATCTTTGTATGATAAGGAATCATTTTACAACTAAATGTATCAGATGTATTGGGATCTTGTTGCAACTTTTGAATGAGCATCCACACTTCTTCATCATTCTTCCATTTGTTCCTTGCTTTGGTTATCCAATCCGTTGGATAATAGAAATGGCACAAAGTAATGCTTCCACCTCCTCATCCTTTCTTGAGAGTGCATCTGCAACAATATTTAGCTTCCCTTTTTTGTAGATGATTTCAAAGTCATAACCCAACATTTTTGTGACCCTTTTTTTCTGCTTTTCTGAAGATAGTATTTGTTCCAAAAAGTATTTAAGACTATCATGATCAGTTTTTACCTTGAAGTGTCTTCCCATTAGGTAAGGTCTCCATTTATTTAGTGCATGTAGTATTGCCAACATTTCCTTCTCATAAATAGCTTTCTGTAAATACTTTCATTTTATTGGACGACTTTCAAAAGCAATGGGTCTTCCTTCTTGCATTAAAAAATCACCAATTTCATTTCCTAAGGCATCACATTCCACAATATAGGCTTTTGTTAAGTCTGGCGTAGCTAAGACCAATTCTAGGCACATTTCCTCTTTAATATGTTCAAAGGCCTTAGTTGCTTCAGGAGTCCATGAAAATGCATCTTTCTTCAATAATGTTGTTAAAGGTGCTTCTATTCTCCCATATTTCTTAACAAACTTGTGACAATATCCTGTTAACCTGAGAAATCCTTGCAACTGCTTTATGTTTGTGGGGACTTTCCATTCCTTAATGGCTTTAATTTTTTTAGGGTCTACCTTAACACCCTCCTGAGATACAATATGACCCAGATATTCCACCTCTTTTACTCGAAAGAAACATTTGGAGCTTTTTCCATATAGTTGTTTCTCCTCCAATATTTTGAGCACCCTGTCAACATGTTGAACATGATCCTTCCAAGACCTACAGTAGATTAGTATATCACCAAAAAATACTAATAAAAATTTTCTAAGGAAGGGTTTAAAAATGGAATTCATCAACCCTTGAAATGTAGAAGGTTCATTGGTAAGGCCAAAAGGCATGACCAAAAATTCATAATGACCCTCATGAGTTCGAAATGTTGTTTTCGGAATATCTTGATCTTCATTCTAATTTGATGATATCCTGAATGAAGATCCAACTTGGTAAAATAAATTTCTCCATGTAATTCATCCAATAATTAATCAATCACATGAATGGGGAATTTATCTTTATTAGTGAGCTTATTGAGCTCCCTATAATCCGGACACATGCGTCGTGATCCATCCTTCTTGCGCACTAATATTACTAGAGCAGAGAAAGAACTTTGACTAGGTTGAATTATACCAACCTCTAACATTTCTGCAATCATACGTTCAATTTCGCTCTTTTGGACATGAGGATATCTCTAAGGCCTGATGTTCACATGAACACTTCCTGGAATCAAATGAATAGCATGATCATAATCACAAATAGGTGGGAGTCCTTTGGGAGTTTTAAGAACCTTGGAATGATTGTCCAAGACTTTTGGAGATCTACAGAAATAGATGATTTTTATGTTGGAACTTCTAGTGAGCATAGTTGTGCAATTACGCCTCATTACTACGACATCAGCACCTCCCACTGGAATGGAAAGCATTGGACTATTAAATACATATTCCCTCATGGTTATCTTGAAATTATGGCATTTTCCAAAGAAATTTATAGTCCTTCCATTTGCAACCATCACTTGACACCCTGGTGTGGAGTATAAGAAGAATTAAATTCCTTGGCTACCTTACAATGAATAAAATTATGGGTGCTACTTGAATCAATCAACACTATTACCTTTTTCTTCTTGATATGTCCTTCTATCTTGAGAGTTTGAGGAGTGGTAATTCCTGCCAATGCATTAGAGGATATGGTCAGAATCATTTCTTCCTTATCTAGGGTTGGTTCATGGTGTATATCCTCTTCTTTTGAAGTTTCTTATTCATTTTCTTCCTCCTCTTCACAATCTATGTAAAATAAATTATTATCATCACACTTATGACCTTTAGTGTATTTTCTATCACAACTGTAGCAAAGCCATTTTTCTCTTTTTTCTTCCATTTTTTGTGGTTTCAACCTTGTAGTTTGTGGAAGTCTAGGAGTAGCAACACTTACATATTTATAGATGTTAGTAGTAGGCTTCCTTGTCGCCATAAATTTAATTTCAATTTTTCTTTCCAATATGGATGTGTTCTCCAATGAATCAGGTTCCCAAAGACGAACCTCATGTTAGATGTTATCCTTTAAAGTCCCTATGAAGACATCAATCATGTATTCCTCTGGAATATCAATTACCCTTATATTCAATTTTTTGATGTCCTCAATGTGCTCCACCATTGAACCCTTTTGTTTGAGGTTTATCAATTGGCTAGAGAAGGTGTTGCTCTTTGTATCCTCATAATGTGCTATCATTTCCTTCATAAAAAAAGACCAAGTGACAATTTTTTTAAGAGAGCAAAGCCATTGATACCATACAAATTTATTTTTTTCTAAATGTAAAGTTACAATGCGTATATTTTGTGTGTTTTTCACATTATGGAGATCAAAATATTGCTCCATCTGTAGTATCCATGTTACGAGATCATTGCCATAAAACTTCCTCATATCTATATTTGGAATATGGTGGGTCTTCAATCCAACATTAGAGTTTATTAAATCACGATTAACATTTATTTTGTTCTCGTCATGATTTTCCTGTACTACCAATTCACCATTAGGAATAAACTTTGTCAAACCTTCCTTCAAAACTTCCATGTATGATTTTATATCATTCTTCATGTCTTCCATTTTCTTCCATGCCATCCATCTTGGCTTCCACACCTTTCTTCAAAACTTCCATTTCATTTATTGTTTCTCTTTGCGAGAGCGAAATTTGGTGCACTTGCTCTTGTAATTTTGATATATCATGTTTCATTTCTTCCTCTTCATGAGTCATAGTAGAGCCTTATGAGGGCTTAATGGGTGTTGAATTCTTTTTAGGGGGGATTTTAGAACCCAATATAGATATATATGCTTCAATATGCCCTTGGAATCACTTCAAAGTGATTTTCCAAACAATACTTACGCAATTTGAAAACCAAATACACATTTTTTTCTTGTTTTCGATATTTAAGCTTCAGTCCTGTAATATCCCTCTGAGTCTTCTTTCCAATGCCATAGTTCTGACCTGATCTTCATTCTTCAAGACAAAGTTATTTCCAATCTCCCACAATGACCTAATTATGGACTAGTTTAGTAGAACGAACTTGTACAGCATGCCACATGTCACTGTTTCCTCCTTCGGCTCGGAAATTGATACACAGAAAAACATAGTCTGTGTACTTTCAGCCGCTTTTTACAAAATTCCAATATGATGCTCAGAGGGAGAGTTATGACAATTTTCCCAAGGTCACCTCTTTGAGATGAAATTCAGGAGCCTGCAAAAACCCTAACTTCCACAGATCATATCTCCGAAAATATTGCAAACCAAGATCTAAAATATTTATATGAACTTCTTAGGATTTTTCGCAAATGAGATTTTTTTTTAGCGTCTGAACCTTCGTAGAAAAAAATTTATAGCGAAAATGCCACGATGACTTGTTTGAAGCAGTGAAACCCTAGAATCCAAACCTCTGATACCAAATGTTATGAAACCAGCTCCAAAGATAGAAGAAAAGAGAGATCAACCCCTTAGAAATCAGCCACTTCGAGGGGGCAACCTCCTTTACATCACATAAATGAAAAATTATTGGATGATTAAAATGAAAAAACCTCCTTTCTATATATAGGAGTTCATGGGGTCACAATATAATCCTATCTGACCTAACAATAATAATATAAGGGCCAACAATAGCAATAGTGGGGTTTTATGGAGCACAATAATAACAATAAGGGGACTATAGGGGTACAACAATAACAATAAGGGGGCTACACTACAACAATAAGGGACTACACTAGTAATATAGGGACCTAACAAGTTACATTTCATTAAAGAAATTTTGGGTTCTAAAATGGGCCTCCTAAGTAATATTATAAAATAATAGTGGAAATAATAAAATAAGATTAGATAACCTCATCAAGTTTTGGAGGGAAAAATTAAAATATTAAATTTTCAACTCATATTTTCAGCTTAGCTCCCTACGATTTTACTCAAATTTCATGCGGGAGCACTCAATGAATGTACAATTTAATTTTTCATCCAAGGAGTACCCATGTTGCATACTTTTGATGGACCCTACTACACGAAATACATGAAAAAACATGATTGCAATCACATTTTTTCATTTATTTCACATTTTTCGTGTAGTTGGGTACATCGAAAGTATGCAAGATGGGTAATCCTTGGATGAAAAATTAAACTTTGCATCTAACGAGTGATCCTACTCGAAATTTGAGTAAAATCGTAGGGAGAGAAGTTGAAAAAATAGTTTTTTATTTTTTTTATTTTTTTATCTTTTTTCTCCAAAAATGGCGAATCATCCCCATGCTTAACATCATCACATTGAATCATATTGGTTTTTATAAAGTTTATTTTTGTTGTGAATTTTTATTTTGAGGCCCATTTTTTACCTCAAAATTTCTCTAATGTTCAAGATATGTCAGTGTCACTTTTCAATTCAAGAGTTGATTTTAAGGTTTGCGTTGACACCATTATGAATTTATTAACATTGTAGTTGAAAAAAGTGGTATTTTTAACCCTAAAAAAACACCATCAATAACATGATTTTTTTGAAAAAAGCGTTAAAACAACTACTAAATATGCTCTCTAAGAAATGAGAACTTGAGGATTTTTGTAAAGTTAGTAACTATGTTTTACTCAATCTAAGAAAACAAAATGTGTCCAAATATTGATGGAAAATTCCATTCATAAGAGATATGTAAGTATTTGGTGCACTTGAGTCAAATGACACCAATGAAAATTCGTAAGACATATTAACCCCTAAGTTTTCCCCTTACGAACATAGAGAGTTAAGGACCAACACATTTTATAAAACTGGAGGTTCAAAGATAGATGCAGATATAGATTGGGAGTTTTTTCTCACGAAGACTAGTTGCACGAATGATTTAATGGTGATTGAGAAACATTTTTTCTCAAATTGTAGAGAATTGATATCTTTAGTAGGTTCCCTAATTTGTAAGAGGAATTCCAAGGATATCACAACAACATTGATCACATATTTGGAGTGTTGATGAACTTAGGATTCCAATGAGCCTTTTACAAGGGACATGCATGGAAATTATTATTTTTAATAGGATTCATTCATAGACTATTGGAAACACTGAGAGGGAGGTGAATCAATATTTCATTCCTTTTCAAAATTTCACTTAACCTTGAAGCCAAATTCACATCACATAAACTTGAAGAAGAGCACTTGTAAATAATCTTCAATTTGTTACACCAATTATTGAGGACGCCAATCCTCTATAAGTATAAACTTACAATTTTTGTAGGAACCAACCTATGGGTGACATCAAGCCCCAAACTAAGCACCAACTCAGTATAATTCATGGGAACCAACCTACAGGAGAAACCAATATCCTAGTTGAGCACCAACTCAACAATTTGTAGGAACCAACTTGATTGAGGCACCAACCTGTTGGAGGCACCATCCCAAAAATCTCAATGGACCTCACTTTCACAGTATTTCATTACTTGAACATAAGTAAGGACAACACACTTCATTCCTTGAGAAGAATTCATTACTTAGTACTTCAAGAATAGTAGCATTAATGGACATAGACAACAAACTTCATGTTCATCATTGACGAACAACACACTTCACAATATAAGCATTAAAAACAACTAATCAATACTTACATTCTTCACTTTTCATTTTATAGCCTTTTCATAAGATCAAATATCTAGTAAACCCAATCATAAAATGAAAATAAGCTCAACCCTATCACAATTTAAGAATGCACTTGATCCTGTTCTATTGTTGAGGTTATCCTCCTTGTAATTGTTGTACACAATTAGTACCATTCTTCTCCAATAATTTACAGATGAAATAACACTTCAAACAAACCCTTTTTCACACCCTTATCACAGAGATGTCGTCAGTCTATTCAGTTTGATCAAGCTCAAAATATTCATCCTTCACAAGGCTCGAACTTCAACTAGAATAGATATGAAACTCAGTCTTCTACACATCTGCAACTCAACCTTATACAAGTCTACAACTTAGCCTATGAGTTTTTAATTGAACCTTCAACAAGACTACTATTCAACCTCCAATATGTCTTTAACTTAGCCTTATACAATTTGGAAATTTAGCCTCCAATCAAGATTGAAACAGGGATATAAATTGGCCTAAATAGGTACAAAACTCAGCCTTCTTGAACTAGACCTCATCCTTATCACAATAGGCTTGTGGCCTAAGTAAGGGTTGCATCCTATTACCTCAGTAGGATAACACCATAAAGAACGCAAATTATAACTTACATCAGCCCAGGGATTTGTCTCCTCGACTTGACGTCCTCAATAGAACTTGACCAGACCTTTGCCTCTTTAATAAAACTTGGGTAGAACACTAAATTATCCTTAGCTCAAATTGACACTCTTTCCTTAGCTCAAATCTAGCTTGGATTTGTGGTAAATCTCATACCTTATTCATCACACCACTAGGTTGATTCAACAATGAGCCACACAAATGGTCTTATTTATACTAGACAAGTGGGGTTCAAATTGTTTTGGGGTTGACCTATCTTCTAGTAGAGTCAACTTGATTTCTAGCTAGGTATATATATTAATATATTTAAAAAATAATTTCTCCTAAAATGTGAGGAGATAGAGGGCATGCCATCTACCACTGGAAAGGTCTTGTCGAGGGCTATGTGATGATGTAGCTTTCTTTTGTGTTTTCCTTGACTTTTACCACTTATTTCTTGATTTTCTTAGAGGGATTTTTCTAGGTGTCATCTTTTCCCTTACACCTCTTGCTAGAATCTTAGGAATCTTAGGTCTTCTACCAAACTTGTATCACATACCTTGACATTCCTTCTAAGGCATCGACATCATTCCAAGCTCTTTGCGATCATTCCTAGATCTAGGGATTTATTCCTAAGACTAGGGATTTGACATCAATGACAACTTCACTCAACAAAGAATCACATGTAAAAGATAATCGTATATTTAGAATTCATGTGAGATAATAAGTTCAATGTGCTACTTTTAGGTGGCATGCAAATGACTTGTATTTTAGCAGTACTTGCTTGTTGATTATGATACGTGTTTGGATTATTTACTGAAATATGAGTCCAATGAATATGATTTCATGAGATTATGAATATATCCTATTTTTAGGTGGTTGTATGTCAAGTTCGATTACACATTTGGACTCCCCATTTATTTATAAGTCTGATGAGGGTGATTTTGTCAAAAGTTGAGACATTTTTATTCTTAGCAACATTAGCAAGGGAACGATGAAAACATAATTGGGTTTTCCGTCAAATTTTAAGTCTCATGAGTATAATATCATGGACATGAAAATATTTTTTTTTATTTTTAGCAATGGTTGTGTTTAGGTGTACTATATATGGTAGGGTCCACTTGTTCTATACATTTTCTACCTTTTTCCTATGTTTAAGGTGGATTTCTATTTACGGCATGTTTGTTTTTAGCAGCATGATGTGGCAGTCCGAGGGGTGAGTGGAAAAGTGGCAATAGTGTAGATGAGTCATCAATGAGGAGGAAAATCGCATGAGTTGACATGACAATTAAAAAAATCAGTTTTCTCTCATAAGTCTCCCTCTCTTGTTTCCCTCCCCCTACTCTTCCTCATCCCTCTAATCTCTCTCCATTTTCCTCTCCCCTTTCCCTATTTTCCCTTAATTTACTCCTTTTTTCCTAAATAAAAAAACATATCAATTCGACCTCCTTAAATCATACTAAGTCAAATTTACTAAAGATGGTTTTAGGAAGGAAAATAATGCTAAGTCAAATCACTCAAGAGAAAATTAGGCAAGTCAAACCTAGATAAAATTTCCTTTGATATTTTTATCATGGAAAATTTTGCAAATAACACTTCCTACCCAACTCAAATTAGCTATATTTGCACTCACATATATTCTTATCATGTGAAAATTAGGAGATTCTTCAGTTCAACTCAATCAAGGGCCACTTGGTTTTCTTCTATAGGCAAAGCTCAATTGAACTAATCATGCACATTAATGACCATTAAAGGAAAATTAGACCTTAGTAGGATTTGAAAGGGGAAAATTATTATAAATACATGGGAAGGAAAACATAAAAATTAAAATTGGCTTGATCAAAGGAAACAATGTTCTCTCTTCTCTCCATCATTCTTCTCTCTCTCTTCTAGTTCTTATTATTTTGTCTCTAGTATCATTATCTTCAATTATGTAATAGTATCTTTGCGCAACTAGTGTTTTATCTCTTGCGAAATATAACTTATTTTGGTCCACTCCTTGTGTTTATTTAATTCAATGGTATGCAATTTATTAAGAGTTATATCAACTATTAATTACTAGTAATTAGCCACGTAGATACACTTTCTTCTTACTCTACTTTTCCATATGAAAGACTAATTTGCAAACGACCATTATATATTCCTTCTCTCTCTATTTTAGCTCTTATTATTTTTTGTTTGGATATCATTTTCTTTGGTTACATAATAGTTATCTTGGTGCAACCAACCTTTTGACTCTTGCAAAATAAAACTCAATTTTGATCATCTTTCTAGGTTTGTTTGATTCAGTGGTATTTTGTGTAGTTTCTTAAGAGTTATTTTAGCCACATAGATATATGTTATTTTTCCATATGAAAGGTTAATTTGAAAAGGATAGTTCTGCATTAAATTTAATAATTTTTTCACACTTGTTTGAACACTAACTTGTTGGTCAAACAACCTTTACTTTGTTGTTTTTAATGTGTAATATTTCAGATTTACATGTTAAAATAGCATGTAAAAAGACTAGGGACACCCCTCAAGGTTGGAAAGCACCAACCTATATAAAGAGAGAGATTTTATATTGGCACTTAGAGAAAAAATTTTGAATATATGTTCTCATTGATGGATTATGAAGGTATATCTATGTCATCGCAATGATGGTTCAACAAGGTAATTTTATGGCCCCTTTATGGGTTTTTAACAAATAAGAATGTAGGCGTTCTTAGTGTTTCATACTCTATAACACTAGGGTGTGTTTGATTAGAGTGTTTCTTGTAAATAAAGATGCAAAGTTTGAAAATAAAGGTCACGTTACAAAAGTTGAAGGAAATGCGAATTTCCAAGTTTCCCCCTGTGGAAGAAATTTGAGGAAGAAAAGAAAATATTCCAGCATCGAGCCAACAATAGAGGATTTATTTGAGCACTATCATCATCGAAGTATTGGGAGTAGGCATGAGGAGATTTTAGTCAAGGTTAAGGCTAAGTTCCAACATGGAAGTGATTGAAGCATGAGCTCAACATAGTATTGAAAATATTATACTATGATGTATTGTTCAAAACATTACATGGTATATTTAAGGATGGACTACCTGCTAACAATATTATGTGTAAATTGATTCATTAGTGTGACTTGAGTTACCAAGTGTTCAATGAGTTTTTTTTGCAGCTTATGCAACTTCCAGAGTCAAGTATTTCCAAGGGTCAAGATAGACTTTGTAGAATTCCCTTGACATAAACAAGATGCTTTAATGTGTCATTGATATGGATCTAATTCTCATCCAACATGGAATGGTGCAACATTCTCCTTCCAACAATGGGGATTTGGTTTCTTTATTTGGTTGTCCTCTTTCCTTCATTGTCTTCCCCCACGAGGAGTGCTTCTGAATTGAATAATTGGAGCTATGACTGCTATGATGGAAATAATGGTTTGAAGTTGTGGCAATAAGAGTTGTAGCATGAACAAATCTGGGAATCACATCAATGAAATGAAAGTTTGAGAGTCTTAGAAAATCTAGTATGTCTCGGGTGTGTTGCAACATAATCATCATCGTGAATGGAAATTCCAAAGTTGCAACAATGGTGTCTGGGGTCAAAGTTGTACGAATTATGCTAGGATCATACAGAGGAGTTGCAACACCTATGTCTGGAGTTGAAGTGCCAACAGGGAGTTGTAGCCACTTCCTTTGCTTATGTTCAATGGTGTTAGCATAAAAGGTAACAATTTCACTTCAAAATGCATAAGAATAAGTATAGAAGTGGCATAAAAAAATTCACTTTGAAATGCACAAGCATAAACGTGGCATAAAGGAGAACATTCATACCTCAACTGAAAATAAGACAATACCATGGATCAATATAAATTCTAGCATAAATAAAATATAAATATATGGTCAAGTAAATTAAGCAGTGGGACTATAAGGGTGAATTTTCCAGCAAGAGAGTGTGAGGGAGGCAACAAATGTGTATGTTAGGAAACAACACATGTACATACTAAGAAACATCATGCATATGAGTGTGTGTGTGTGTGTGTGTGTGTGTGTGTGTGTGTGTGTGTGTGTGTGTGTGTGTGTGCGAAGATGAATGTTGTAGTTGTGTGTATGTAGGGACAATAAGGTTGTTTTTTGAATGATACATCAAGTGAGAGTGACTATGATACCTGGTGTGAATGTTGAGAGGAAAATAAAGTGCAAAACAAAAAGAAAATAAGATGACAAGGAGTTGAAGTCAAAGTGTAGTGAGAGACAAAACAATTGCAAAGAAGATTGTTGTAAAGAGTTTAGACCAAAGATTTGATTGAGTTAACAACAAATAATATACAATCTAGATATCTAAAAAGGGATTGGAGTTCCTTGCAGGTGGAAGCCTGCAAAAATTTGGGGATTGGTGTCTTTGGCAGGTTGGAGATTGCAAATTTGGAAGGGGATTGGTGTATCTTGTAAGTGGGTTGTTGCGAACCATGTAGCAGTAGGTTGGTGCCTACATCCATCTATAAAGAAGAAAATATTTTGTGTTTCTCCCCCATATAGGTTTCCATGTTAAATCTCTTGTATTATGTGTGATAATTTTGATTTTGTATGGTTTATTATTTTCTCATTTAAGTTTTGAAATAGATCTAATACTAAATGTGAATGTGTTAAATAGTTAAAATAAATAATAACACTGATTCACTCCCACTCAGTATTCAATAATTGGTTTTAGAGCAAGTTCCTTCAGTAACAATCTAATCACTGAAAGGAAGATCCAACAAGAAACATGGTTAGTTTGGATGATGTTTTCACAAAAAGATCTCCTCTATTTAATGGAACAAACTACGCATTCTAGAAAGTGAAAATGAGGGCATATCTAATGACTCTTCGTGTTGATGTTTGATATTGTTGTTGTTGTTACAACACCCTCCAAAATTTCAGTACATTTGAATTTTGGAGCCTACTTCATTATCAAATCAAGTGTCGTTTTGTGTTGTTTCATATGTCTTGAGTGTTCTTTAATGTTCCCAAGTGTCGTCACATTCACTAGAACATATCTATATGCATTTCATGGTCATAACACCTTTGTTGTTGTAAAACAACACTTTCGGGTCACATTAACACATACTTCACTGGTTAGACTTGGTAAATGTGCATAAAGTGGCGTTTTGATGTATATTCATTGTTGATCAAGATTTTCTAATTTTTCTTGATGAGTTAGTATGTGTCACACATGATTTTATGTCTAGAACTCATCTTGCTCACCCCTTGACCAAACATCCAGACTTGGACAAATTTCGGTTGCAAAACAAGCCCATTAAGGCCAAGAGTGAAAGAGAGCACTCAAAGTCCTTGATGGGAGATCCTTCATTCTTCGAAAGTGCATCCTACGCCCTCCCAGAGAGTTGGACGCACTCCAAAAGAACAAATCCCCTTTCTTGTCCCGAACTATGCCCTCCAAAATGAATAATTCTTCCTTGAGCACAGTCCTTCGACTCAAAGAAGTGCACCCTCCTTGAGCACACTAGTGCACCTCGAAGACCCGAATCTCAATCCTTTAGCCTTCCCCTATGTGCCATGCACCCTCCTGAACTGCTTGAGCGCATCAATTCACTAACAAGGCACAAATCCTCAGCCTTCAACCTTCAAGAATGCGCCCTTACTAAGGAATTTTTAGCGCATGAGTGCACCTTGAAGGCACAGAGCCTCCACTTTCATCCTTTGGATTTGTGCCTTGCACCCTCCCTCTCTCCCTTGAGTGCATAACGCATTTGGGAAGCTTGGAGCCTCCCCCTTCATCCTCCATACATGTGACATGCAGCTTTCCCTGACTGCTCTCTTCCTTTGGGTGCATGAGTTCATGTTGAAGCCTTGAAGCTCCTCCTCCTCAATCCTTTAGCCTTTCAAGGTGCACCCTAAAGATCCATTGACCATTTTGAGCGCACTGAAAAGGCATGAAAAGGAAAATATGCATAAAACACGGTAGAATAGGATGTTTTCATACTGATAGTTGCTCGTCATAGGTGATTGCAGAAACAGGTATTCAAGGGACATCATGGAAAGCACACACAAGGAAGATCAGGAAAAGAGGATAAACAAAGGAAGAACAGAAAGAACCAAGAAACACTTGAAACTTGATGATCGAAGCATGCTAAATACTCCAAGATTAAAGATCCTTTTAAGGGTGGAATAAATATGAGCAGAAGATGAACAAAGAATAGATACAGTGGCAGTTATGTCACAACTGAAGAAATTCCATGTCATCAGTCACTATCAGTCCTATTCATCCAAGATAGTGACGTGTCTAGTTTCATCATATGATGGCGTGGAATTCAAGATGTATTATTGTAATCATTGTAAAAGAAAAGCAAGTAGAAGTCCAAGATTCATGTGTGAATTCAAGAGTCACGAAAGTCCAAAGGACATGTAAAACCAAAAGTCATATTTAATTCCAAAAGTCATATGGAATTTCAAAGGTTGTAGAAATCCAAAGGTCACTAGAAGTTAGAAATTCAAGATTCATGAGGATATGAAAGGTCACTCCTCAAGTTATAAATAGATCCTTATTTCTCATGTAAATGACTTTTAACCTTGGCTTCTCCCATAAGGCATTAGAGAGACAGAGTTAGTAATTTTGGGGAGAAAGTAGTGGTTCTAACACTCCACTATTGGAGCTAGTGTTGTCCGTTGTAATTATGTATCTCTGGACTTTTACTTAATATTGAAGCCTTCCAAGCCTACATATTTCCAAACATGGATTGTGAATGTTTCTGAGACTATTCTTTGGATATTTATGGTTCATGGTTGCTTTCATCAATACTAAATTAGTTGAACTATTTCGGGTACTTTAGTGCTTCTTATTGGAAATGTGTTGTAATGATAATAATTATCGCCTCATCTATGTGAACTATTTTTCTTGATGTTAGGTGAGTCTTTCTCTTTCTGCGTGTGTCTCTATTAGGGTAGTACTATTACTTCCCTCCTAAAGGCTCACTTTACCTCTCTTCTGCAATGAAAGGACTCTAATACATTTGCAATAGGACACTCACAAGGCACACCTACTTGCTTTTTGAAGGCACATATGTGATTCCCTCTCTTGCGTATAGCTAAATCCAAGGAAAATATTTAAGTAGACGACAGTGGGGTTGTATTCCAAATGAGGATCCTATACCAAATAGTGTGAGGTCTAATTGGGACCACATATCGGGGAGACCCCTTTGAATTTTTGTGGGTCTAGCACTATCAACAGGTATGTATTGGTGGATGGATATAAAGAGACAAAAACACATTTGATTGATAAAGATGATAAACTGAATTTCACCTACAATGAAAAAGCGATGAATGTTATCTTTTGTGGCCTCTCAAAATCAAAATTTGTTAAAGTTATGCATTAAAAATCAACAAAGGTGTAATAGATTTGACCTGCAAATATAAAAAATATGCAAAATATGCCCACGAAATAACAAGATCGATCCAAGAATAGAAATATTTTTTATTTATATCTTGAGAAAAACCCTTAAGGTAGGGTAACACCATACAACTACTCCTTAAGGAAGGAGATCACTCCACAAGCGATATGCTTGTCAATAAAATAATCCTTCACATCCTCAATGGAGAGTCTCTAGCCTCTATATAGGCTTCATACATACAATACCATGGGTAATTACCATCGGACATACATCCAATACCATGAGCTTATCACATTGTTTCCTAACTACTTGTGGTCCCTTGCATAATGTAGGTTAACCACTTTATTTATTAATTATGGCCCATGTATTTATTATCCCTACATTATATTATTTCATTGGCTACCTTCCTCTATAACCCATATGATCCCCCCTTAGGTATACCCCATATTATCCCCCTAGGTATACTACATTCCACCCCCCCTTAAACATGTTTCATCCATGAAACATGACAAGAACATAAATAATAATATCTACTCAAAAGAGTAGTCCACTGGTACCATGCACATGCATCGAGCCATCCTAGCGAAAGGTGAACACTCGATCTAGCTAATGCCTCGCTTGCTTGAGATGGACACTGCTTCTAGTGTTTCCTCTGCATTGATGTGTTGTGGGTGGGTCACCAATTGTTGTCCTTGTTGTTAATTCTTTTCCATATTGTTGGTTGTTGTCTTTCCAGGTGATGTGGGTGGAAATATGCTAAAGCTTGAACTGATGGAGGATCTTTCATGAATTCCTCTACTTTTGGTGCCTAAGTGGTGTCTGGCGCTTTTTTTGGTACCTCCACTATTGGTATCTGAGTGGTGCCTAGTGCTTTTTCTAGTACCTGGTTTGATGTATGTGTGTGCTTGTCAACCATCAAAGGCTTAATATCCGATGTGCCAGTGTCATGAGAGCTTTATCCTTCTGCCTCCCCAATCTTGGTTGGCCCTTAATGGAAATATCCTGTAACGTAATTTTCTTCTTTTATACCAAAGCTCCGGGAATTTCTTTTGTACATTAATATTGACAGTACCAACAAATTCCGTCCAAAGGTATGCCAAAACGACATCCATATTATCCATATTTGAAGTATAAAAATCAGAATTCAACACATACTTATCCATAGAAGTATTCAAATATTTATAAATTTTCACCTCCTCATTATCAACCTGGGTTTTTGAAATGTGTTTTGTTGACGCTTGTAATTCTCTTGCCACCGTAACATTGATAAAATTATGCCTGCAACTAGGATTGATAGCCACAATGATCTTCTTCTGTTGAATACATCCATGAACCTATAATATAGAAATATTAGTAGAAAATAAACCTTTAGGACTCTTAGTGTCCTTTCCAGATTGAGACCACTTGTCCAAGATTTTAGTGTCCTTCTTTCCGGCTTGAGACCACATTTCCAAAAGGAGTTTTTCAATTTCTTCATGGGGACATAACTTCATAAAATCATTGTCAAATGATTTCCACCATATAGCAGCCTCATCTTCCAAATAATTCCTTATGAAGACGTGCCAAAACCATGGGCATTCAATCTTGTGAGATTTTATAAATTATTCAATAGTGGGACCATTAGCATGTATTGAAAACTTCATCTTGCTAGAACCCCTAAAACAAAGTAAGGGTTTTGAAGAAATCACTTACTGTTGAGCAAAAATTAAAAATGGGGACTCCATCAATATGGCTCAAAATCTTTATTATAGCTTGTTTTTGGAAATGGAATGACCATTCTGCATCTTCCCATATGGCTGAAATCCTAATCCAGGCACTTTGGAAACTCAGATCTGCGTTGTAACTGTCCCTCTCTCACAAAATTTCTGAAGAAATGGATGATTTTAAATCAGCGATAACTCCCTCATCCGGACTCTGATTCAACTGATTTTTTTTTTTAAATCGGGTGATTTTTCAAGAGGAGCTAAGATCTGTAATTATTTGTCTGGAATTCTGCACTAAAAACTACAAAAAATGTCAAGAGATTCGTTGTTCACGAATTTCCATTAGAAAATTTTCTGCAACACTGCTAATATTAAATCAACGTTATCTCCCTCATTCGGACTTCGATTCAATTGATTTTTTTTTTAGATTGACTATTTTTTCGCAAAGAATCCAGATCTACTATTATTTTCTAAAAAAAATGCACCAAATTCATCAGATCTTCTCTGCAAACTCGCCACCCAAAAATGTCCTAAAAAAAAAAATCTCCCCAACTTTGCCCAAGAAAGTGCTCTGATACCACTTGTAATAGATCCGACCTGCAAATATAATAAATATGAAAAATATGCCATGAAATAGAAAGATTGTTCCAATAATATAAATACTTATTTATTGATATCTTCAGAAAAACCCTTGAGTTAGGGTAACACCATACAACTACTCCTCAAGGAAGGAGATCAGTCCACAAGCAATATGCTTGTCAATACAATAATCCTTCACATCCTCAATGGTGAGTCTCTAGCCTCTATATAGGCTTCATACATACAATACCATGGGTAATTACCATGGGTCATACATCCAATACTATGGGCTTATCACATTATTTCCTAACTACTTGTGGTCCCTTACATAATGTAGGTTAACCACTTTATTTATTAATTATAGCCCATGTATTTACTATCCCTACATTACACTATTTCCTTGGGTACCTTCCTTTGTACCCCATATGATCCCCCCTAGGTATACTACAAAAGGATATGTGGGACAATTTACAAAGAATCTATGAAGGAGATAACTAGGTAAAGAGAGATAAACTTCAAATTCATTGAATGGAGTTTGAAAGCTTAAGGATGAAAGAATATGAGAGGATATAAACATTTTCCTTTGTATGTGTTGATTTTTCCAGTACAATCGATGCAAGAACTTTTTCCCATGGAAAAATCGCAACTTTATTCGTATTGAACATATTATCATATTGTAGATGTTAAAAAGCATATGCATAAATAACCAGATCCTGGCTTCTCAGGATCTATAGACTCTCATCAAATAGCTATTAACTACAATTTTCTTCCTCTCTTTTTTCCACTTTTCTCCAACCACCAGTGTTGGGTGTAGGTCATACAATAGCCTATTGATTCTCTCTTACATTTACTGGGAGATATTTTTCAGAATCTGAACCTTCTGACACATGGGTTCGTTTGGTACCGCTTGCCTCTTTTTCAGGGGTAATCTTCACACACTGTTGTTGTGGAGCTGTGGAACTGTAGATATTGGAACTATTGTAGAGTTAAGCTCGATTTCATCCTTCTGTGAGGTGCATTTGGCATTCTGTTCATTGATGTTTGTGGTGTTTTCTGGGACATTTACATCGTCAACTTCATCTTCCTGTGATTCTAAATATTGCCAACCTTTGGGCTTTTGAGGTTGTATCTTTTTTCTTTTGGGGTCTTTTTTAGCTTGTAGACATGTGCTTTGAAGATGTCACGTTTGGATAAATGTACGGCAACATGATGTCTTATTTTCATAATCAAGAGGTTGTGTCCATTGAATATTATTGTAGTCCAATATGATGCGATCAGGTAAACCTTGGCTGAGGTAAACTTCAACACAAATTTTGGAAAAAGTAAAAATGTCGTTGGATGCTCGTTTTGTATCAATCTTTAGAAATTTCCCAATAGAATTCCCAATTCCTTCTAATACTTTGTGGTGCCAAAAATGCAGTGGTAAATTATATATCCTGGCCCATACCGGCATTTCGGATATCACCATAGTGGTAGCATCAAATCCGAGAAACCAGGGTATCATGAAGGGTCCAACATTGCCCCAAAACCATGGACCTTCATTTACTACATAATCCTTTTCTTTTATTGTGTCAAACTTGACAATAAAAAACCCTTTAGAGCAGAGATGAATATCACAGTTTGGTGACCAAGTAGAGAATATCCATTGATGAAGAGCCTCTGATTTGATCCAGAAACCATTGAATCTACATATAACTGCTTTGGTGTAGAAATTTGCATATAGATTGTTTACCTCATCGAAATTGATTGTTAATGTTGGGATCTAGGACTTATGCTCCACGATATAGGTCCTAGGTAGATTTGGAATATGTTTCGGGTTGTTTTTGGTCTCCACCTTCCCTTTGACAGCATCCTTGAATGATGCAAGGCATTTTGAGCTAAATCTGGAGGACCCTCCAATTAATCTCGTGGTGAGAGAGATGGACGTGTTAGGACCGATGCCATAGTCCTACAGCAAGTGGACCTCCTGCAGCAACTTCCCTACATAAATCATATTTTTTAGTCATGCTGGTATGCCCATTTTTCTTTGAATCTCATGCTTGAGGACTTGTATCCGTATCCCGGTCAAGATCCTCATACAAATAGATTTCCCAATCAATGTTCTTATAATATAGATGCAAGTACTTATTTCTAAAACTTGATAATTACTTCCAATGTTATTGATGTTTTTTTTTTCTCTTCCAATGAATCATCAAGCAATTATACATTCAAAAATTTCAACCCCGCGCAATAGATAAATAGTTATCATAATGTGCAAAGAGACAAGAAGGTTTTACCCTAGGAAAACCCACAAAGGGGGAAATTCCCAACCAACCATTTCCTTAGAGAATCAATGCAACAAGAGATATTTTAAATTCAACTAACCAAAAAGATGAAAAACACAATATGCCCAAGATGCCAAGATAATTTTTCGGAATCACTTCAAGATGTCTTCTCTCAAGTTCTCATTAGGTCTGCAATAAGGGCCAAATATCAGCCTCTCCTTATGTCAAATTTTTGGACCTTGATCATAATTTTTCCACAGAACTTCAAACCTGCAATCACACATGCAAGGGAAGCAGAGATATATTTCACACATGTGAATAGATTCTTCCTTGAACTCAACTTCCTTTTATCCTTCAACTTGTCCTTCCTTCCCTTTATCCTCTAGTATTTCAGGTCATAAATATCCTTGAATATGTGATGCAAATTGTTTTTTCAGTGGAGACAAATACTATATATATATATATATATATATATATATATATACATGTTGGACGCTGATTTAATAGGTGTCTCTTGCGCCAGGATGACTTCATCACTGGGATGCCGACTTGAGCATCTTGTGGCGTCAAACATGTAACTTCAAATTTTTCATTTTCCCGCTTAAGATAAGGTCATGAAGAACATGCCTTATCAAAAAAAAATTGAATATAAAACAAATAAATATTTTAATTCTCTTGCAAGCATAAATAACATCCTTCAAATAATTTTTATTTTTACAAATATAATTCCTATTTCAATATTACAAGTACAAATGAGATATTATGAAGACCAACCATAGCTACAAAGTTCAGCACTCCATCTTAGGAAGGAAGGTATTCATAATGACTATCCAAGTGTTATTTGTATACATGATCTCTCTAAGGAAAGGTTTAACTCGTTGATAGAATCATCATCTAGGTCAACACTCTTGACCTACATCAACATCATCATTATTAGATACCATAACACAGGTTAGCACTCCTAACCAATGGTATTCACTCGAATATTCACCATGATCTAGTGGGCGCCTCACCTCGTGGTACTCCAACTAGTTCAGGGTTCCCATCACCCATGGTAAAACCTTAGGGATACCCATGTCCCAACTCTAGAGGCCACACTCTAGGACATGATGCTAAAAAGGCACCCACTCCATTGAGTGCCCAGGCCTCAGGTACCATTCTTTCTAGAATTTTCATTCCTCATGCTATCTCACCAACAGTTCGAGATATTATCTTGTTGTCACTAATAGTTTTAGCCATGCCCCTGTTGTCCACCCATCAATATTCAAGGCCATCCTCCTATTATCACCAACATTTTGATCCATGCTCCTATTGATGTCACATCAATGCTACCTCTAACTAATAGAGGGGTTCTCCACAAGTCTGAGCTTGTCCCTGAAGTATACAAACTTCGCCCAAGATAGAGGTTTTGTGAGACTAGTAACTGTCTTCTCATCAATGGGAATATATTGGGCCTTATTGCTCCCTTCTATACCATATCACGAAACACAATATTGTTTGTCAACTTCACACAACTTTGATTGTCACATAACAACACGATCAAATCCAACATTTGGTCAAACAATCTAGAGAGTATCTTACAAAGCCATACTCTCTCACAGCATGCCAAACCAGCTGCAATATACTCTCCCTCTGTAATATTGAGTGCGACGAGGTGTATGTCCTACTCGTCTAGGATATCATAGCAGAGCCCAAACTAAAGCACACACTCGATGTACTCTTCCTATCATCCACATTACTTTCCTAGCCAGAATCTGTATATCCTTGTAGTTGTATCTCACCACTCAAAGCATATCTCAAACAATAGAATTCGATGGTACCATGAAAATGTCTCTATATATGGTTTTCTACAATCTAATGCTCATGTCCTGGCTCCATCTAGAACTGGCTCAAGGTGTTCATTTCAAAGAAAATATCTAGTTTGGTATTAACCAAAGATATCAACGATCCAATCAACTTTCGATACATGGACGAATCTACCAAATCCAACTCAAAATAGCTCGACATTCTTAGATTCATCAACATAGGGGCTCCTTAGACTTTCATTCCATCATTCCAAACTATTGAAGGATCTTTATTACATACTTTCCTTTCTCAAGAATGACTCCACCAGGTTTCTACCAAACTTCCAATCCCAAATAGTAGTGCATCAAGCCAAGATCCTTCATGTCAAATTCATAGGCCAACTCCCTTTTAAACTAAAAAATAAAATTCTCTACACCTCTCAGGAAGAAATCATCAACATATAGTAGTAGCATCATAGGCTCACCCTTAAAAACCTTGATATAAAGGTTTGGATCAAAAACACTCTTTGAGAAAGCAAGTCTTGTTAGATATCCATTAATTCTGGAATCTCGGTGCTTTCTTGAGTCCATATAAAGCCGTCTTGAGTCTAAACACATGTGATTCTCTATCATGAAACTTGAAACCTTGAGGTTTCTCTATGTACACCTCTTCCTAAATCACGCCATTGAGGAATGAAGTCTTCACATCCATCCAATGCATCTTCCATCCCATAAACGAAGCAAGAGAAACAACAGATCTGATCATGGTGTACCTAGATACTAGTGCAAAGGTCTCATCATAATCTTCTCCCTATTTTTAGAGAAACCTCTAGCCATGAATCTTACCTTTTATTTATCAATGTTCCTATCAGCTACATGTTTGATCTTGTATGCCCACTTTTAAGTTACCACAAAATTTTGTTTAGGTCTTGGAACAATTTCCCAAACATTGTTTTTCATAATAGATTGGTATTCTTCCATCATTTCATCCTTCCACACTTTTTGGGTAGTTTCTTCCTCGAAGCTAGAAGGTTCAAAGTCAATAAATTTAGTCAGAAGTGTTGCATAACCAGAATACTTCTTAGGTCTCTTATATTTCCCGAAGGTGCCTCATGGATCCGGGTGTCCTTCTGCATCCTACAAAGTACATTTGAGCCAAGCTAGTATTTTTTTATTTTCTGGAACAACCATAGTATCCAATGGTTCACAAGGCACCTCTAACATTTCTTCATGCTCTTCAGGATGACTTGAGGATGAGGGAGAACCTATAACCTCTTCTTTGGGAGCCACATGCTTATGTTCTTCATCTTCAATGTCCAATTGTTCTTCTCTAGATTTATAAAAAGCTATATCTTCATCAAAAGTCACGTCCCTTCTTATGTAAACCTATCAGTATCCTAGAATATAGATCATGTAGACTTTTGGTGACTCACTATACCCAACAAATATCCCTTTCCTTTTGGATGGCTCTATCTTATTTCTCTTATCCTTGGGTACATATGTGAACACTGGACAACCAAATATTCTCATATGATAAACCTATGGTTCAGACCAGTGAATGCTTCTACAAGAGTTTTATCTTCTAGAAGTTGATGAAGACTTCTATTTAGAATGTAGATGAATTTTTTTGTTGCTTCTCCCAACAAGAACATTGGAACATATTAATCATGTATCATTTCCTTCATATATTCTTCAATAAATCTATTCTTTCTCTCGGTCACTCCATTCTATTGAGGATTATTGGGGACTATTAGCTCCCTCATAATCTCAAAGTCCTTACATAAGGAAATGAATTTGTTATGAAACCAACTCCAAAAAAAGAAGAAAAGAGAGATCCATGCCTTAGAAATCAGCCACTATGAGGGGGAAACCTCCAATACATTGCATAAATGAACAATTCTTGGATGATACAAATGAAAAAACCTCCTTCTATATATAGGAGTCCATGGGATCACAATATAATCCTAGCCGACCTAACAATAATAATGTAAGGGCACAATAATAACAAAATGGGGGTTACAAGGGTACAATAATAACAATAAGGGGGTTACACTAACAACAATAAGGACTATACTAGTAATATAGGGACCTAACATGCCCCTCTCCTTCAAAAAAAGTGTTGTCCTCAACGCTTGAGTAGCTCTGGGTGCTTTTGTATAAAATTCTCATCCTCCCATGTAGAATCTTCGGTGGGTAAGTTCTTCCACTTGATGCTGAAATTGATCGATTGTGCTTCATTCGAGTTCTTGTTTTTGTGACTGCTTCAGGTTCCAATATGATTTTTCCTTCCTCATCAAGTTCTGGCAATATTGTTTGAACTGGAAGTTTGTCACCTATAACCTTATTTAAGCATGAAACATGGAAAACTAGATGCACTCGCGAAGAAGTAGGAAACTCCACTTTGTATGCCATAGTACCAATCTTTAGCAACTCCTTCTAAGGACCATATTACTTTGTCAATAATTTATTATCCTTCTTAGCTTACTTGAGGGACATTTGTTTGTATGGTTGTAGCCGTAAAAATACCCAGTCTCCTACATCAAAACTTCTCTTGTTGCGATGTTGATCTGCCTGTTGTTTCATTCGATTTTGTGCCAAATTTAGGTTATCCTTTAAGAGTTGGAGAACTTCTTGTTGATGCTCGATGTGATCTTCCACTACTTGAACCTTAGAATTTTCTCTTAAATATGATGTGATGGACGGTGGATGATATCCATAAAGGGAAATAAATGGGTTCAATTTTTCTACAGTATGGAAGGAAGTGTTATACCACCATTCAGCGAGAGATAACCACTTGACCCATTGTTTTTGCTTATCAGGTACAAAAAAACGAAGATATCCTTCCAAACATTTATTCACTATCTCAGTTTGACCATCGGATTGAGGATGATAAGATGAGCTATGAGCTAGTTGAGTACCCAAACAAGAAAAAAAAAATCCATCCAAAAAATTCCAGTAAAAATGGGATCTCTGTCACTTACAATAATCTTTGGGTTTCCATGTAGCTTTTGAATTGTTTCCATAAATGCAGTAGCAAATGTACTTTCTTTAAATGGATGAGATAATGCACAAAAGTGTGCATACTTGGTAATTCTATCAACTACCACCATGATGACACTCTTTCCTTCGGACTTAGGTAAACCTATGTTAAAACCCATTGAAATCTCCTCCCAACGTTGACTTGGAATGGATAAAGGTTGTAGAAGACCCGGGGTCCTAATTGTCTCAAATTTATTTTGCTAGCAAACCAAACATTCCGCCACAAACTTTTGAATATTAGATTTAAGGCCATCCCAAAAAAAATCTTTCTTCACCCTGTGGTAAGCTTTTAAGAATCCTGAATGTCCTTCTAAAGGATAAGTGTGCAATTCCAAAAGAATCTTTTGTTTTATTTCAGAAATTTTACAAATATATAAGCGATCTTTGTACCATAAGGAATCAATTTTCCAACTAAATGTATCAAATGTACTAGGATCTTGTTGCAACATTTGAGTGAGGGTCCACACTTCTTTGTCCTTCTACCATTCATCCCTTGCTTTGGTTATCCAATCTGGCTGGATAATAGAAATGGCACAAAGTAATGGTTCCATATCTTCATCCTTTCTAGAGAGTGCATCTGTGACAACATTTAGCTTCCCTTTTTTGTAGATGATTTCAAAGTCATAACCCAACATCTTTGTGACCCATTTTTGTTACTCTTCTAAAAATAATCTTTGCTCCAAAAAGTGTTTAAGACTATCATGATCAGTTTTTACCTTGAAGTGTCTTCCCATTAGGTAAGGTCGCCATTCCTTTTGTGCATGTAGTATTGTCAAAATTTCCTTCTCATAAATACTTTCATTTGATTGAAGGACTTTCAAAAGAAATGGGTCTTACTTATTGCATTAAAACAACACCAATTCCATTTCCTAAGGCATCACATTCCACAATAAAGGTTTTTGTGAATTCTAGCGTAGCTAAGACCGGTGCTAGGCACATTGTCTATTTAAGATGTTCAAAGGCCTTAGTTGCTTCAGGAGTCCATGAAAATTCTTCTTTCTTCAATAGTGTTGTTAGAGGTGTTGCTATTCTCCCATAATTCTTAACAAACTTGTGATAATACCTTGTTAACTCGAGAAATCCTCAAACTGCTTTATGGTTGTGGGACTTTCCATTCCTTAATGGCTTTAATTTGTTAGGTTCTACCTTAACACCCTCTTGAGATACAATATGACCCAGATATTCCACCTCTTGTACTCCAAAGAAACGTTTGGATGTTTTTGAATATAATTGTTTCTCCTCCAATAGTTTGAGCACCCTGTCAACATGTTGAATATGATCCTTCCAAGACCTGTTGTAGATTAGTATATCATCAAAAAATACTAGCACAAATTTTCTAAGGAAGGGTTTGAAAATGGAATTCATCAACCCTTGAAATGTAGAAGGTTCACTGGTAAGGCCAAAAGGCATGGCCAAAAATTCATAATGACCCTCATGAGTTCGAGATGTTATTTTCAGAATATCTTTCGTCTTCATTCTAATTTGATGATATCTTGAACAAAGATCTAACTTGGTAAAATAAATTGCTCCATGTAATTCATCCAATAATTCATCAGTCATAGGAATGGGAAATTTATATTTAATAGTGAGTTTATTGAGCTCCCTATGATCTGGACACATGCACCATGATCCATCCTTCTTGTGCACCAATACTATTGGAGCAGAGAAAGAACTTTGACTAGGTTGAATTATACCAGCCACTAACATTTATGCAATCATACGTTCAATTTCGCTCTTTTGGACATAAGGATATCTGTAAGGCCTGATGTTTGGAGGAACACTTCCTGTGATAAAATGAATAGCATGATCATGATCACGAATATGTGGGAGTCCTTCGGGAGTTTCAAACACCTTGGAATGATTGTCCAAGAATTTTTGGAGATATGGAGAAATTGATGATTTTGATGTTGTAACATCTAGTGAGCATAATTTTGTAATTACGTCTCGTTATTCTTTCTTCGGAAGCTTTGTCATTACATTAGAGCTTATTATCTTTCCCAGCTTCCCTGCGATACCCCGTAATTCGACTTCTTTTCCTTCCGAAAAAAAAAAATCAAGAAAAGTTCTTGAAAATTAAAAGATAATGTCCCCAAAGATTGTAACCATTGTACTCCTAGTACAACATCAACACCTCCCATTGGAATGGAAAGCATTGGACTATTCAATACATATTCCCCCATGGTTAGCTTGATATTATGACATTTTCTAGAGCAATTTATAGTTCCTCCATTTGCAACCATCACTTGAAATTCTGGTATTGGGTATAGGAAACAATTCAATTCCTTGGCTACCTTACAATGAATAAAATTATGGGCACTACCCGAATCAATCAACATTATTACCTTTTTCTTCTTGGTATGTCCTATCTTGAGAGTTTGAGGAGTGGTAATACCTGCCAACTCATTACATGATATATTCGGACTCATTTCTTCTTCTTCTAGGGTTGGTTCCTGGTGTATATCCTCTTCTTTTGAAGTTTCTTGCTCATTTTCTTCCTCCTCTTCACAATCTGTGTAAAATAGTTTCTTCTCAGCACACTTATGACCTTTAGTGTATTTGTTATCACAATTGTAGCAAAGCCCTTTTTCTCTTTTTTCTTCCAATTGTTTTGGTGTCAACCTTGTAGGTTTTGGAATTCTAGTAGTAGCAATACTTCCATATTTATAGATGTGATTGGTAGGCTTTCTTGTCACCATAATTTTACATTCAATTTTTCTTGCCAATCTGAATGCCTTCTCCAATGAATCAGTTCCCAAACATGAACTTCATGTTGGATGTTATCCTTTAAAGTCGTTGTGAAGACATCAATCATGTGTTCCTCTGGAATATCAGTTACCCTTATATTCAATTTTTGGAAGTCCTAAATGTGCTCCACCACTGAACCCTTTTGTTTGAGATTTATCATTTGGCTAAAGAAGGTGCTGCTCTTTGTATCCTCATAATGTGCTATCATTTCCTCCGTAAAAATTGACCAAGTGACAATTTTTTTATGGGAGCAAAGCTATGATACCATACAAATGTATTTTGTTCTAAATGTAAAGTTAAAATGCGTACCTTTTGTGTGTTTTGCACATTATTGAGACCAAAATATTGTTCCATCTGTAGTATCCATGTTACGGGATCCTTTCCATCAAACTTCCTCATATCCATCTTTGGAATATGGTGTGTCTTCCCCCCAACATTAAAGTTTATGAAATCATGATTAACATTTATTTTTTTCTCATCATGAGTTTCCTCTACTATCTTTTCGCCATTAGGAAACATTTCTTGTATCAACTTTGTCAAACATTCCATGTCTGTTTTTAGATCATTCTTCATGTTTTTTATTTTTTCTTCCATGTCATCCATCTTAGATTCCATGCCAGCTTCCATGCCATCCATATTATCTTCCATGTCCTTATTCAAACCATCCATGTCTTTCTTCAAACCATTCATCTTAGCGTCCATGCCTTTCTTCAAAACTTCTATTTCATTTTTTGTTGCTTTTTGAGAAAGCGAAATTTGGTGCACTTGCTCTTGTAATTTTAATATGTCATGTTGTGCTTCTTCGTCCTCATGAGTCATAGTAGAGCCTTCTGAAGGCTTAATGGGTTTTGAATTCTTTTTAGGAGGAATTTTAGAACCCAATACTGATATATATTCTACAATATGCCCTTGGAAACAATTCAACTGATTCTTCAAACAAGACTTATGCAATTCGAAAAAAATACACACATTTTGCTTGCTTTTGAGGAGCTTGATATTAAAATGGAATTATCTCTGTGATTTCAGATCTTCAATAACTGAAATTTGGTCTTGTAGTATCCCTTTGAATCTTCTTTCGAATGCCACAGGTTTGACCTGATTTGGATTCTTCAAGGCAAAGTTATGCGCAATCTCCCACAATGACCTAATTATGGACTGGTTCGGTAGAGTGAACTTGTACAGTGTACCACGTGTCATTGTTTCCTCCTTTGGCTCTAAAATTGATATACAGGAAACTACAGTCTGTGTACTTCCTGGCACTTTTTCTAGAATTCCAATCCGATGCTCATAGAGAGAGTTATGAATATTTTCCCATGGCCATCTCTTTGAGATGAAATTCAGGAGCCTGAAAAAACCCTAAATTCCAAAGACCATATATCAAAAAATATTGCAAACCAATATCTAAAATTGGTACAGGAAGTGCCTCAAGATTTTGGCTTCGCTCTGTAAAAATTTCAGCTTCTGAACCTTCGTAGAAAACAAATTATAACGCAAATTCCACAATGACCCATTTTAGGTGAAATTCAGGAACCTGAAAAAACCCTAACTTCCATAGATCATATCTCTGAAAATATTGCGAACCAAGACCTGAAATTTTTACACAACATTCCTTAAAATTTCGGCTTCGCTCTATAAAAATTTCATCTTATGAACCTTCATAGAAACAAATTTATGGAAAAAAAATGCGACGATGACCTATTTGGAGCAGTAAAACCCTAGAATCCAAAGCTCTTATACCAAATGTTATGAAACCAGCTCCAAAAAAAGAAGAAAAGAGAGATCCGCACCTTAGAAATCAGCCACTTCGAGGGGGCAACCTCCAATACATTACATATATGGACAATTCTTGGATGATACAAATGACAAAACCTCCTTCTATATATAGGAGTCCATGGGATCACAATATAATCCTAGCCGACCTAACAATAATAATGTAAGGGCACAATAATAACAATATTGGGGTTACAGGGACACAACAATAACAATAAGGGGGTTACACTAGCAACAATAAGGGACTATACTAGTAATATAGGGACCTAACAGAATTCCTTGGAGGTGTACCTTCCTCCATTATTTGATCTCATAATCTTGATCCTTTTCCTACATTTCATATTTCAATTCTTGGAACATTTTGAAAACTTCATCTTTTGACTTCATAAAATAGATCCACATCTTATGAGAGAAGTCATCAATAAAGTATACATAGTATAACTCCAATAGCTTTCATTGGCATAGGATAACACATTGGATTGGAATAGATCCAATATCTCCTTGGACCTATGTTCACTTCTTGGATAGGATTATTTCCAAGATCGCATTCCTACACACACCCTTATGATCCATCTGTAAGTCTGGTACTTTAAACAATCTACTTCAAAGTTGGAAGAGCTCTATAATGAATATCTTCATATCTTCTATGCCATGGCTCACAAGGGTTAAAATATTTATTCACTAAAGCTTGAGAAGGTTTCCCTAGGTGTTTATACAACCTTCCTTCATGAATCCCAATAAACCTAGTAGAGCTTATACTAGATATTTTGTCCCACACAAGGACTTTCCCACTAATAAAGGCTACTCTATCTCCTCTATCTTCTAGACATGAAATTGAAACCAAATTCTTTTTCAAACCTGGAACATAGTGTATATTGCTCAATTGAACGTTTTCAATCATTTCAAGCTTAATGGATGTATTCCCAATTCCTTTGATGGCATAGCTATTCTTTTCTCCAAGCTCCACATTTTGAGTCAATTTCATTTCCATGAAAATTGTAGTATGATAATGATCTCTCCTTATATTTCTTGAGGCTCCATTATCGATCAACCATATGTTTTTTTCATCTAAAAGAGATCCTGCAAGTGAAAAATAGTATAAGTGGTCTTTATATCCTTCAACTTTGGGTCTCTTGGAATGTTCATCAAATTATGTTGAGGTATCATGTTGATTCCCTCTTTTGTTGCTATCATTGAATCTCTCAGGGCATTGGGCTTTGAAGTGGCCAAATTTATTTCATTGTAAACATTGGATCTATGACACATCTTTCTTCCTTTGAGGATTAGGTCTTCTATCAATCCCTCTTCTTCTTCTGAAAAATAGAGTTCTTTCTTCCTCCAACTTTCTTGGAATGAGTTGCATAGGCTTGAGAATCTTCTCCTTCCTTTGTTTTTATTCCTCTAAACAAATTCTAGATTCTTCTTGAGAACAAGATACACATAATTATTCCAAATTTGGAGTTTCCTTTCAACTACTTATACCTGCTGCAAACACATCCCATGATAGTGGTAGTCCATTGAGTGTTGAGGTTACAAGTTCTTTGTTAGAGACAATTTCTTTAATAGCTTGAAGTTGAATTTTCATATGAGAGGTCCTGACAAAATATGAATCCACTATGTCATTCTTTTTCAATCTAACATCACAAAACTCATTTCTCAAACTCGTGACTTGGCCAAAATCGTTGATTGTATTCAAATCATTTAGGGCATCATACATATTATTTGAAGTGTCAAGTTTTTACATGTATGGAATTAGATGATCCTTGATGGACTCCACAATTATACTCATGGAATTTATTGAATCTTTATTGTACTCCTTCTTTCCTACTTCAATTGTACATTCAAACACCTTTCCTTTCACAAATTTCAAAATATAATCCCTTACAATAATTTAGTCAATTATTGCCTTCCAAGCTCTAAAGTTGGTGGCCCCTTCTAACTTGTTATCTGATTTCATAGTAGGATCCATGGATGCAAATTGATTGTAGATCTAGGGTTTCTTTAAAGTGATCTCAAAGTAGGTATTCTTGAAAAGTGATCTATATTTTCTTTCCTTCACCAAATATCTAATACCATGTTGATTTTTCCAATACAATAGATGCAAGTACTTATTTTTGAAACTTGATAATTACTTCCAATGATATAAATGTTTATTTTTCTCTTTCAATGTATCATTAAGCAATTATACATTCAGAAATTTCATCCATATACAATGGAGCAATAGAGATCCCAATGCACAAAGAGACAAGAATATTTTACCCTAGGAAATCCCACAAAGGGGGGGAAACCTAGGCAACCTTTTCCTTTGAGAATTAATGCAACAAAAAATACATCAAATTCAACTAACTAGCAAGATGAAAACCACAAGATGCAAAAGATTCCAAGAAAATATTTCTAAATCACTTCAAAATGTCTTCTCTCAAGTTCGCACTAGGTCTGCTATAGGCACCGAATTTCGACTCTCCTTATCTCAAAATTCCGGACCTTGATCATATTTTTTGTCACAAAACTTCGAACCTGCAATCACACGTGCGAGGGAAACAAAGAGTTCACACGTGCTAATATATTCTTCCATGAACTTGGATTCCTTTTATCCTTCAACTTGTCCTTCCTTTCCTTCGTCCTCTTTCACTATTTTAGATCAAAAATATCCTTGAATATGTGATGTGAATTGTGTTTTCAGTGGATTTCTATATATACTTGTTGGAGGAGGGTAAAATAGGTGTTTTTAGTTTTTGTAGCATCAGATGTGTTCTAGCCTCGAGATTTGGCAAAGGGGTTAGAATACATGTATTATCCAATACCCATACATCATTTCTAGAAATTCCACCTAGAGACGACTTAATTAAATTAATTAGTCAGTTTTTAATATTTCCTAAGTCTAAAATTAGGAAATATGATTAATTAAAAGGAATTAATTAAGTCATGGTGAGAATCTTCTATAAAAAGACATGGATCGATTTCTAGTTAATCTTAGCAATCGATTAAGTTTTAATCATGGCTATTGAAGTCTCAATGGATGATTATAAGAAGAACTCGATGGGGTTTGGAGAAGACACACTTCGAGAGTTCGATTTCACTATCAGATCGATTTCCAGAGTAGAATGTTTTGTTGCCGAAGAGAGAGATAGTGAGATCGAAGCAGTGAGAGACGGGTAGGGATAGTAAGGCCAGAGGAAGATTTCCCAGTTCCGGTGAGTGAATTTTAGAGACGCAGTGAGTGCCACAGAGAAGTAGTACGGAGCCATGTAATGATTCAGAGGAGATTTTGTATTATGTTGGAGAGAAGTAGTAATTTAGTTCCAGAAGCCGGAGAAAGAGTATGGAGGCCAGGAGGATCCATTTCCCAGACAAAAACTAGTCAGAGATCAAGAGGAGTCGCAATTTCAGTTGTGGGACGCAATAATACATAGGCTGACACGGTGACTGCGTAGAGGCAGCAAGGAGCAACTCAAATCGAGTAGAGGCCAATGTCGGATCGCCTGTGGAAATGAGATTTTTCTCACTATATTTATTGCCAATCATTTCTCTGTATTGATTTACTATATTAAACAACCACAGTTTTGTGCTCAAATTTACTACTGCGTAATAATCAAACCCTCAGCTTCTGCACCGTTTTTCCCGAGTTAGATTTTTCCAGGGACTTAGTCCAAAAACAACTGTGTATTTTGTGTGTGTGTATATATTCTTCCAGCATTTATTTTTCTTCCACGGTATTTGTCTTGTGAAGGATACAGAGTCTGTGTTTCAATATTTTCCATAGAAAACTACAAATAATTTGTTTAATTAATTTAACAAATAGAAGAAATATTATCAGTTGTTGTAGTAGGATTTCGGGTATCAAAATTTTCACATGGTATCAGAGGGTAGATAGAAAGTCTAAGAGATGAGTTGCAGATAAGAGAAGGAGATTCATAGCACTGTGTAAGCAGTTGCTCAAAACCCTAGAGGCAACACAATCCCTTTGGCCAGGAGGGTTAGTTTTTGAGGAAAATTCTATTTCTTTGAGAGAGTCGAGAGAGAAATTAGAGTTTCCAAATAGAATATTGCTAGAGATAGAGGGAGAAACAATGTTTTCCTTACAGAGCATATCTTTAGTTGGGACTTGGTATTTTGCAGCAATTGCTAATGCAAAATAGTGTCAAGAGGAAGAAACAGCACACACTAAGGGGATTCTTTCCTCAAGGAACTTCTAATTCAGAATTTCAATTTATCAATGCATAGAAACAATAGTTGTTAGCATATTTGCACACTCCAACAGGGAGTGTGTAGAGCCGAGCAGTATCTGTGCAGAGGAAAAGAGGAATAGTTCAAAATTTTTGCAGAGATGGCATCAGTGAGGCTGAGAGATCAGGATCGGTTGGATGGAGCCTCCAACTATGTGATCTGGAAGGAAAGGAATTCTTGTCTTCTAGATGAATATGATATCAAGGCCTATATTGATAACGTGGTGGTTGTACCCACATATCCAGACTAGCTAAAGGCTTATAAGAAGGATTTTGCAAAGGCGAAGAGACTAATTATCGATGGGTTTTGAGATCATGTGGTGTCACACATAGCTGGAAAAGATGCTGCCAAGCAACAGTGGAATGCTCTCGCTACACTATATGAGGGATATTTCAATCGATGAAAGATGTATCTTGAGGAGAAGATTAGATGTGCCCGTATGCAGAAGTGGGAGTGCATAGACCCATTCCTCACTAGGCTTCAGGATGTCCGAGATCAGCTATTAGTTGTAGGTTCAGCACCCCAACCTACATAATTGGTGCGGTTAGCCCTCAGTAGCGTTTTCGAAGACTGGAAAGCATTTGTCCAGAGTATCTTGGGCAGAGAGAACTTGCCAAGAGTGGGACCAGATGTGGGTTGATATGCAACAAGAGGAGATGAGGAGAGATTTGGTGAAGAGCACCATTAGTGGAACCAGCAGCAATAGTAGGACGAAGCAAGTGAAGGAAGAGAAGAATGTGGACCTCGCATCAAAGGGGCATCAGGAGTAGAAAAAGAGGAAGAAGTACCTTTCCAAGGTCAAGTGCTTCAGGTGTGGCGAGCTAGGCCACTACAACACTCAATGTCCTCTCAGAAACAAGGACAAAGAGGAGAAACAGGATCAACAAGCTACATCCATGGAGATTGATAGGTTGTCATCCATGTTTGAGGAATATTTTTCCATCATAAAAGACATCCCTCCAAGGGTGAGGTCGAGTGACTTGGTTTTGTAGCCCCAGAGTGATACAAGATGGGCATGATTATTGAAGAGGTCCACCTATTGAATCAAAACCTTGCTATGGGATCCCACAGTTGCAGTAGCAGGATGGACCAATGGCAGTTGGTGTATTCAGGTACCAGAGTGACAGATGCAGTAGCTAGTAGATGTTAGAGATTAAGCAGCGCAGTGCAGAGTTGGCAGCAATGCAGTTGACAAATTTGCAAATTCAGAAAAGTCGTAGAGGCTTCATTGATAGCAAAAAGACTAGCAATAGTCAGGACACATGTGACAGATGCATCACACTGACCACAATTAGTTCAATGTTTTGGACAGTTCTCAGTTGTATATGTTGCAGTTGCAGTAGCAATAGATGAGGAGGAGTTGTAGATGTTGCAGTAGCAACAACCACAAAGTTGCAGTGCAGACGCATTATTTGGACGCAGTTCAACAGTGTCAGCAATAACACAGATGTAGCACATATCAGAGTTGCGCAGTATTTGGTGGGAAGCATTAGCCAAACATCAACAACATCATAGGAGATGGTGCAGAGGTAGTGTATTGTAGCAGCAATTGCAATTCCAATACTAGAACACTTTCCTTGCTAAGATGGAGTGTTAGTTTTTGTAGCATCAGATGTGTTCTAGCCTCAATATTTGGCAAAGGGGTTAGAATACATGTATTCCTTAGTACCCATAAATTGTTTATGGAAATTCCACCTAGATATGACTTAATTAAATTAATTAGTCAGTTTTTAATATTTCCTAAGTCTAAACTTATAAAATATGATTAATTAAAAGGAATTAATTAAGTCATGGTGAGAATCTTCTACAAAAGACATGGTTCAATTTCTAGTTAATATTAGCCATTGATTAAGTTTTAATCATGGTCGTTGAACTCTCAACGGAATATTATAAGAAGAACACGATTGGGCTTGGAAAAGACACACTTACAGAGTTTGATTTCACTGGAAGATCGATTTCCAGAGTAGCAAGGTTTTTTTTATGGAGAGAGAGCAAGTGAGATCGAAGAAATGAGAGAGGGGAAGGGACTGTAAAGCTGAGGGAATATTTTCCAGTTCCAATGAGTGCATTGCAAATAGGAAGTGAGTTCCATAGAGAGGAAGCTAGAGCCATGCATAGGCAACGAAGTGCTTCAGAGGAGATTCTGTATTCTGCTGGGGAGAAGCAGTGATTCAATGCAAGAAGCCATAGAAAAAGTTCGAAGGCTAGGAGGATCCATTTCCTAGACATCATCTAGTCAGAGAATAAGAGGAGAAGCAGTTCCGAGTTGTGGGACAGAGTACTATGTAAGCTGACATAGTGACTTCACAGAGGCAACAAGGAGCAGCTCAAATCGAGCTGAGGTTAGTGTCAGATCGCTTGTGGAAGTGAGATTTTTCCCACTATATTTATTGCCAGTCATTTCTCTATATTGCTTTTCTATATTAAGAAACCATAGTTTTGTACTCAGATTTACTACTGTGTAATAATCAAACCCTCAAATATTGTACCAGTTTTCCCGAGTTGAACTTTCTAGGGACTTAGTCCAAAAACAATTGTGTATTTTGTGTGTGTGCATCAATTCTTCCAGCGTTCATTTTTCTTCCGCAATATTTGTTTTTTGAAGCGTATATGCTTCAGTATTTGCCATGAGAAACTGAAAATAAATTTTTTAATTAATTTAACAAATAGAATAAATATTATCAGTTGTTGCAGTAGGATTCCGGGTATCATAATTTTCACAGGTGTCGCTTGGGCCAGGACGACTTCATCACTATGAGGCAAACTTGAACACCTTGTGGTGTCAAACATGAAAATTCAAATTTTTCATTTTCTTGCTTAAGATAAGGTCATGAATAACATGCCTTATAAAATTTAGTTTGAATATAAAATAAATAAATATTTATTTATCTTGCAAGCATGAAGAACATGCTACAAATAAATTTTTATTTTACAAATATAATTCATATTTCAATATTACAAGTACAAATGAGATATTATGAAGACCAACCATAGCTACAAAATTCAACACTATGGATGAGATAATTAATACAATTAAAGGTCTTGATGAAATTATTGATGAAGCTTTAATAGTTCAAAAGGTTTTGAGATCACTCCCCTCCATATTCAATGCAAAAGATTTATCCCTAGAAGAACCAAAATATATTGAAAAACTATCCATGGATCAGCTTCATGGAGTCTTGACAACCTATGAGATGAATACCATTAAGGAGAAGTCAACATCAAATGATGTGGCCCTCAAACTGTTGAGAAATCAATGTAAATGTATATTAGGGTTGGTTCCTCTTACTTGAAAATTGCTTGTGAGATTTGTTGGCATTTTTTACTTTTATTATGTCTTCTTCATCAAGAAATTACCAAAACATAAAATGCATGAAGATCACAAAGAACACAATATATAGGCTCCAAGCTAGGGCAAAACCCCTCCAAGGGGAAAACCCAAAAAAAAATCTTCTTATGGAATCAGATGAAAGTGAGATATCCAAGACTCAAAGACCAACTCCAAGACCTCCTCAAGTGTCAAGTCAGCCCTCCTTCAAACCCTTTCGTTAGCAAGTCTGAGTTAACAAAGTCAACGATGGTCAAATATGCTCTTGTTCAAAAATTCACTCCTGCAACTTGGATTTTCAGCCCCTGCAACTCAAATCTGAAATTTGGCCCTCTAATTTTCGGTCCTAGACTTCGTACAATTGCCCCAAAATCTTGCACATGTGAACTAGATCAAGTAAAAAATCACATTTTTCTTTTCTTCTTTTGTTTTCTCCTTCTTCCTTAGCCATCACACTTCTTTTCTTCTTCTTTTTCTTAGAGACCAAACTTGTTGAGTGTGTGTGTGCTAATGAGGACGAAGTCTCCTATATATACCCTTTTCAAGTTGTCGAATAGGTTTATCTAGGCTGACTTATTCTAGAAGGGTTGACTTAGTCTTGGGGGTTACACTGACTCTTCTAAACTAAAAAATAATATTTTCTTTTGATTACAAATTTCCTGAAAGGGACTTTCAATCATGACAATATTTCTTATAGACTCAAGAAACCTTAGAAGCATGAAGAAAATTCGTATCTAAATAATAATAATAATAAATTTATTATTTTTCTTCTTTTGATTTTTACAAGAAATATACATTGATATAAGTACAAAGATAATTATGAATACCAAACCTAGTTACAAATTTCAACACCCCCTCTTAAGTAGGGAGGTATTAATAATTCTACAACAAGGTACAAGGATACTCAAATTGAAATATTCTCATAAGAAGAGTCAGATTTATAAGCCATGTTCGAAATTATGACCAACATTCTCAACATAACTAGGCCTTGAATAACAAGATCTATCTCTCCACTAGATTGGAGCACAATGCTAGGGAGGCATGACTATAGACACAATCATCATGGCCTCACAAGGAACATACCCCATTTGCATGTTCACCAGGTATGTTTTGAGGACTATTCTTATCTTAGATTTCCAATCCTCAAATAATATCAATCCTCTTTGAATACTCTTGTCTTGGATTCCCTACCACATCCTCCAAGAGCATTGATTACATATGCTTATCCAATCCTCCATTCTCTTTACTAGTGCCTTCACTAATAATTACGACTATTAGCCCTAGTCTAGTGCATGACACATGGAGAATATGATGTCCTTTATCACTCCCTCTCAATTAGAGAAATTTCTATAAGTCCAAGTTTGTTTTTTAAGTACTCCAACTTCTTATTCGGAAGATACTTCATCAATATATTTGCTACTTGATCGTCTGTGGAGAGATGTATTGTAGCTTCACGACCCCATCCTAAACTAAAATTCAAATAAAGTGATACTTCTTATTGAAATGCTTCGTCCTGGCATGAAACATTGAGTCCCATGTCAATCTTATAAAACTCCAATTGTCACATTGTATGATGGTAGGATCCAACGGTCCTTCAAACAAATCTGATAGAAACTTCCTAAGACAAACAACTTCTCTACTAGCTTCACTTGTTGTAATATACTCTGCTTCAACACTACTTAATGCAATTGAATCTTGTTTCTTGCTCATCTAAGAACCCAAGCTAAAAAATCCACCTGTAGTGCTACTTCCAATTATTTCGTTACGTCCCCAATCTGAATTTGTATAGCCCAGTAATTGAATCTCATGACCTGCACATTTCAAACAGTAATGTATGGTGCCATGAAGATATCTCAAAATATGTTTTGCTTCTATCCAATGATCATTGCTTGGATCTATTTGAAATTTACTAACATTTACTACATAACATATATCAAGTTGGGTGTTCAAGAGATACATTAAGGAGGCAATCATTTTTTGGTAGCATGTAGGATCAACAGGGCTTGATTCTAAACTTCTTAACTTCTTCAAATTGATAATCATCATGGTTTTCCCCAGTTTCTTTTCCATTATGCCAAACTTCTATAATATCTTGATCACTTATTTTCCTTAAAAAAGATAGATCTCACATGGTTTCTAACATGCCTCTAATCCCAAGTAGTACTACATAAGCCCAATATCCTTCATGTAAAATTCGACTTCCAACTGTTTCTTGCATTATTGGATACGATGCTCTACACCTATAACGAGTAATTCATCCACATATAATAATATAATCATAGGTTCATTTTTAACCACTTTGATGTGGAGATTAGGGTCTGCAAAACTTTTGATGAGACCAAGTCTTAGAATATATGCATCCATCCTTGCATACCATGCTCATGGGTATCACTTTAAGCCATATAGAGCCTTCTTTAATATGCATACATGTGTCTCCTTATTATGAACTTCAAATCCCTCAGGTTGCTCAATGTAAACTTCCTCATCAATTGTCCCATTTAAAAATGTTGTTTTAATATCCATTTGATGAATGTTCCATCTCATAGTAGCAACTAAGGAGATAAGTGACCCGATGGTAGTAGACCTACCTATTGGGGCAAATGTTTCTTCATAATCAATTCCTTGTTTTTGTGAAAAGCCTCTTGCCACAAATCCTTCCTTATACTTGTCAATGCTTCCATCAACTGCATGCTTAATTTTGTATATCCATTTGGAAGTGACAACATATGTGTCCTTAGGTTTGGGAACAATTTCCCAAAATTCAATTTTCATTATAGAGTGGTATTCTTCCTATGAAACTTCTTTTCATTAGGCTCCTTGATTTCTATGAAACTTCCTTTTGTTGATGCATGTCCTTCATCTTATTGTAGATTTGTCCTCTTATGAGTCTCTAGAATAATTGTCTATTGCACAAGTTCATTCGGTCCTTCAACTTCTTCAAGGTTAGTAGTAGTTTCTTAAGGATTTTCACCCTTTGAGAGTTCTTCAAATATGGGTCTTTCTTCATCATAATCAATAGGTATGTCTTTGGAATTCTTGTATGCAATGCTTTCATCAAAGATAACATCTCTACTTCAATTCTTCGATTTTCCTTGATGTAGATTCTATAAGATTTTGATGAAGAACTATAACCAATAAAGATGCCTTTCATACCTGCAATATCTAATTTCTTCCTTTTGTACTTGGGAATGTGAATGTATACAGGACATCCAAATATTCGAAGATGATCAACACTTGATTTATTTCCAGTGAAAGATTCTTGTGGGGTCATAACATTGAGAATTATATGAGGGCTTTGATTTTCTATATATACGGGTTGTTACAACTACTTCTCCCCATTATAATTTAGGCAGGTCTTGATCATGTATCATGGCTCTAACGAATTATTCAATTGATCGGTTCTTTCTTTCAACCATACCATTTTGTTGAGGATTGTAGGGAACTATTAGCTCCCTCTTAATTCCTGCTCTCTTTCAAAAAGCCACAATTTCCTTGGAGGTGTATTATTTTCCATAATCGGAAACTAGGGTTTAGGGTTTTTATTTTGCTTTTTGTCAGATTCTCCACTTTTTCCTTAAACTCTTGAAATTTCTCAAACACTTCATCCTTTGATTTGAGAAGATATATCCATGTCTTCCTAGAGTGATCATCAATGAATGTCACAAAGTACCGATGACCTCCAAGATATTTTTTTGCCATGGGTCCATTGACATCAAAATGTATGAGATCCAAAATCTCCTTAGATATAATGTCACTGCTTGCAAAGGGTTTCTTCACATTCTCACCAAGAGCACATCCCTTCTAGACTCCTTCATGTTATTCCTTTAATTTAGGGATACTTCTAACCATATGATTTAAAGATGGCAATATTTGATAGTGAAGGCGACCATACCCTCTATTCCATAGCTCACGTGGATTAATTTAGAGATGTACTAGTGCTTGACGAAGAAGTGTTAGAATTCTATACAACCTCCCCTCACGAATCCAAACAGTCTTAGCATTTTCAATACTAGATCCCTTACCCCATACAATAATGTTTCCATCAACAATATAAACCCTATCACCTTTATATTATAGGCAAGAAATAGAAAGTATTTTTTCCTTCAAACTTGGAAAAAGGAGTATATTGTTGGGATGAATGCTTCCACCAGTCTCTAGCTCTAAAGAAGTAGAACCAATGCCTTTGACTGAATAATTTTTCTTGTCTCTAAGTTCAACTAAATGAGAAGATCTTCCTTTTTATAAGGTTTGGAGTTGATTGCATTCTCATGTCATATGTCTTGAAGCTCCACTTTCGATTACCCATATACTTTCATATTTAAAAGTACCCATGGGAGCGGAAAAGAGACGTTCATCCATGACTTCTTTTGATATCTTGGAGATGAAATTGATGAGGTAACTTTTGATGGTTTCATAGAGACTCCTAAGCGTCTTATGACCTTTCTTCATTTGGATAACCATTAAAGAGGGAGAAAGAGATAACTGCTTCAAGAGAGAATTCCAACAAGAGTGCCAACAAGGATGTGATCTTTAGACTTCCTTCCTTCACCTTAGCTTTGATACCATGTTAAGAAATCAATGTAGATGTATATAAGGGTTGATTCCTCTTACTTGATAATTACTTATGAGATTTGTTGGCATTTTATTACTTTTATATGTCTTCTTCATCAAGCAACTACCAAAACATAAAATGCATGAAGATCAAAAGAATACAAGATATAGGCTCCAATCCAGGGAAAAACCCCTCCAGGGGGAAAACCTATAAAAAATATATTCTTATAGAATCATATCAAAGTGAGATATCCAAGACCCAAATACCAAGAACAAGAGCTCCTCAAGTACCAAGTCAACCCTCCTTTAAACCCTTCCTTTAGCAAGTCAAAGTTCACAAAGTCAATGATGGTCAAATCTACTCTTGTTTAAGAATTCGATCGTGCAACTCAGATTTTAGGCCCCCTCAACTCAAATATAAAATTCGCCCTGCAATTTTCGATCCTACAGTTCGTATACGTTCCCCGGAAACTCACACATGTGAACTAGGTAAAGTAAAAAATCAAAATTTACTTTTCTTCTTGTGTTTTCTTTCTTCCTTAGCCTTCACACTTCTTTTGCTTGGAGATTGAACTGGTTGAGAATGTGTGCTAATGAGGATGACATATCCTCCTATATATACCCTTTTCATATGGGTGAATAGGTTTCTCTAGGCTGGCTTCTTTTGGAAAGATTGACTTGGTCTTGGGGGTTACAATTGTTACAAAATGCAAAGTGGCAGCTTATTGATTCCTATTTTTCTTAACCTTGATACTTTCTTGTAAATCTTATTTAATATTATTTTTCTATTCTTTAGTTATATCTTTTCATAAAATAAATATCAAGAATGAAACAACAAAAAAGGACATATAAATTAGGCTCTCAGTAAAGGAAAAACCCCTCCAAGGGGAAAACCCAGAAAAAATATTATTTTCTTAGAATATGCTTCAATTGAGACACAAAGACCCAAACCCTAAACCAAGTCCTCCAAGTACCAAGTCAACCCTCCAACAAGTCTTTTCCTGATTCTGCACCAACCAACTTCAAACTGCAACTTCGACTTGCCAACTTCAATATTGCAGCTCATCTTGCAACTTTGACCCTGCAATTTCAGCCTTGCAACTTCCCGAGAAACCCTAATCATGCTCCCTCCTGAGACCTTCCTAGAGCAAGAAAACTCCTCCTAATATCCACAAGGCCAAGGTAGGGTATTCTTCCTTCCAGCGACAAAGTTATACACTTTTTCATACTACAACTCGGACCTACAACTTCAGCCTCCTTCTGTAGCACCATAATCCCTAGAACTTCGCACGTGTGAGAGATAGAGCCCAAAACCAAGATATTTTGTCCTTTTCTCTATTCTTAGACCTTCACTCTTCTTTTTCCAACGTCTGAGCAATAGATCAAACTCTTTCTTGATAGATCGAACTTGTGTAGTGAGCGAGTGATAAAAAAGGTGGAACCACTTCTTTATATAGCCTTTCCAAGGGGTCAAATTCCACCCTTTAAGCTGACTTGTAACTGTTAGGGCTAACTTGTACTTTTGGAGTTTCCCAGATTTTCCAGACTAAAAACAAATCTTTTTACAATTACATTTGCTCGTAAGACTCTTATAAACATGATGTTGACTCCTTTGACTTATGACAATAAATCTTAAGACCTAACAAATCCTAGAAGCACGAAGAACATGGTTTTACCTAGAAGACCATCAATAATGAGCATGAAACCCATGCTTTTAAATTAATAAATTTTTCTTTTCTTTTCTTGTTTGTTACATAGGATACATATTGAAATGGGTACAACAACAATTATGAATACCGAAACTAGTTACATTTTCAACTACAATGACTCTTCGAAACTCAAAAACAATATATTTTTGTTATTATAAATTGCCCGAAAGGGACTTTGACTCATGAAAAAATTTCTTATAACTCAAAAAACCCTAGAAGCATGGAGAACATGCTTATCTAAATAATAATAATAATACATTTTTTCTTTTTATTCTTTTTTCTTTTTACAATAAATATGCATTGATATAAGTACAAAGATAATTATGAAGAGTGAACCTAGTTACAAATTTCAACACAAAGTAGCAAAGAAAATACATTATGACCATGTTTTTTCAAGCCATGAATTAAATGAGGAATAAGCACAATTTGTAAGGAAGCTTAAGAGAGAATATTGCAAGTATAAATCTAAAGTACCTTTTAAGTGTTTTGATTATGGTAAAATTGGCTATTATGCATATAAGTGCCACTATGATAAGGTAGATAATAAATGTGATGAAAAAGAAAAGAAGAAACTTGTGAAATTCAAGAAGGAAAATAATTTTAAGAAAAAAAGATTCTACTCTAAATAGGACAACAACTCATCAATAGAATAAGATTAACAATCATTTGACAAAGATAAGGCTAAATATTTCCTTCTCATGGCCATAGAAACCCATAGTCAAGGATAATAGGAAATGGAGTTAGATGAAGAAGAAGGTGAATTGGTTAGTTCTTTGAAAGAAATAAGCAATCTTAGGAGAAAGAATAAGAAGAAAAGAGTGTTGAAATTGGATAAACCAACGCTCCCTGTGTGTTTCTCAGCATGGACTAACCTCCTCTCGTGGATTCTTATCTCTGACGATGCGATTGTTGACTAACACCTAGGGTTTTTGGTCTAACGGAAATTGTGATTCCCAACAATTGGTATCAGAGCCAGTACCTTCACTCAAAGCCTAACAGCTTTAAGGTTGATCCTTAGAACACAAATGGCAAAGCCAAGGAAGAAAGTCTCCAATCCTCCTAAAGATGTGTCTTCCTCAACCATTGAAATTGAATTCAATCAATTTGCGAAGGCCCCATTGTTTGATGGAAACTTTGATATATGGGAGGCAAGAATGAGGAATTTCTTAAAGACTCAAGGTGTTGAAGTTTGGAAATCAGTGATTATCGATAGCACGATGGAAGGATAATCCAAGGAGTATAATACAAGAGCAATGAAAGCAATCTTGAATGGGCTACCTAATTCCATGAAGGCCAATTTGGAAAAATGTTCGTCAACAAAAGGCATATGGGACAAACTTCATGATCTTCACTTAAAAGGAGCATTGACCATGACCTCTAGTCAAGAAAATGATGGAAAGCAAGAAGGAAATCCAAAACCCATCAAGGAAGTTGAAAATAAGAAAGATGACATCAAGGCCAAAGAATACCTAGAAGAAGAAGAAAGCAAAGAAGACTTTGAAGAAGATCTCCTGACTAAGCTTATAGATGCCATGGAAGAGATTAACAGCTTGAAAAATGAAAACGAGGAACTTAAAAAGAGAGTGCAAGATGGTGACAAAGACAAAAAAGGGAAGGAAGTTGATCTTTTCAAGCTTCAAGTACAAGAAAGAGATGAGGAGCTCGCCAAACTTAAGGAGGAATTTCATCAAAACAAAAGAAAGCATCATGAAGAAGTCATATCTATGAAAAATCAATTGGATAAGGCAAAGAAAAGGGAAGAAACTTTGTCAAGCCACCTTGAACAAAGACTTAAGAGCTTGAACAATCTTGAAGTAGAGATTTGTCAATACAAGGAAGAGGTCTCCTCTCTTATATCTCAATTAGAAGAAGCAGGGAAACAAGCGCAAGGAGCCGAGAAGTTGATGGAAACTTTGGCACTCATAGAAGGACAAGTTGATGAAGCAGAAAAGGAGAGAAACACAATGATATGCCAACTAGAAGAAAAGGATGAAGAAACCTTAAAACTAAAGTCAGACATCTTTCTTCTCAAGGTCGAAACATGTGAAGCTACAAGAATAAAAGAAGAAATGGAGAGCGGTATAGCAAAGGAGAATGAAGAAATATTCATAATGAAATCAAATATCATCTTCCTTAAAATCGAAGCACACAAAGCAACAAGGACAATGGAAGAAATGAAGAAACAACTAGTCATGAAGGATGAAGATTGTGAAAAGTTGAAAGGAGAAATTGTCTCTCTTAAAAAGGAAGTTGACTTTCTAAATAAGAACTTGAAGAGTTCTCAAACCCTAGATGACATCCTAAGTCATCAAAGATCCCCCCTTGATAAATCAGGTCTTGGTTATGCTTGTGAATCTTTAAACAAAAGTGATGCAAACCCTAATGCTTCAAACAACAAGGATGTGTAAAAGCTTGGAAGAAATATTGATGCCCCTAGTTCCAGCAAAAGCATGAGTCAAGATGACATTGGAAGAAACCCTACTTCAAGAAAATATGTTGATGGTGTCAAGGATGCAAGAGGTAATGGATATCATCAAAGGATCCCAAGGCAGAATGACTTTGGAAGAACATCAAGGCAATCTCCATCCTCCAGGTACCAAAGTATATTTTTTGGTTATTGTTATTCATGTACAAACTTTGGACATATGGCAAAGGATTGTAGGGCATACCACAAGGACAAATATAATGGTTCCCATCAGCTCCCTAGAAGAAATTTTGCAAAAAAAAGACATGATTCTTCATTCATGAACAAGATGGAGTGCTTCAATTTCCATAAAATTGGACATATGGCTCGTGAGTGTAACTTGAATTGGGTCCCTAAAACCATGACAACCAAGCCAGAGAAGAAAGTTACACAAGTATTGACAAGGAAGCAAATTGGGTCTGAAACTCTCTTGAACACTCCAGCCAACAACACATATTGTTGACTCGATGAAGACATCCTTGGCAGATGTGATATTACAAGGTTTAATGATGAATTTCTGCTAAGAAGAAGACTATGCATATTGTTAGGGGGAGCTTGTGATTCTTGACCATTCTTGCAGAGACTATTTGTAATGTTCCTTTTTCAGAAACATTGTCAAATGACGAGGCAAATCTATTCCAGAGATAGACTGCAGGGGCATTTACTGGATTTGTCACCTTTAAGCAAAGGATGAGCTCCAAAGGCTACCTGGCCCATTAGCAGACTCAGTCTATAGAGTGATTGTCAAGGGAAAATATCCCCAAGAGGGAAACACAACAAGATTAGGAATCTCTTAAGATAACCCCAAAATTGCAGCTACAGCAATAACAAATACATCAAATGGAAAATAGCAGTGATTCATCTACACATGAAATGCCGGAGAATCCAATGACCATCATATTAGAACATAGCAGCATGAAATATACATCTTCTTGAGGAAATGATCACTCAAGAAAGGCACAACAAGCCTCAAGAAACTTGTACATGAAAATGTGAAATACATAGCTGCATAAATAAAGCCCTAGGCCATGACTGCGCAGTTACATGAGAGACTGCTACATAAATAATAGAAACACAATGATATGACAATTATAGGTTCAAATAAGAAGGGGGGGTATGATCTCAACCCCTGAAAATACAATACATCAATCCTCTAAAAGGATTGGCTGAAATCTATACAAAAATGGCATTTTGCAAAAATGCTGGAGTTGTTGGGTAGCAGCAACTCAAGAACTGGAAATGGATGGAGAAGACTGAAATGTCTGCAACAACTGAAGAATCCTCCTCCAATAGAAATTTGAAGTGAAAGGCTGATCCTTTCACCCAAGACTTCTCCTCCAAAAGGATGTCAATCCCTCACAGCAAATAATCACCAATGAGAACGTTGTCTAAGAGAGGGACTGCGCTACCTCTGATGGAGAGAGGTTGGCCTGATGCCAAATATGGTCAGATATGCTCAAGAACCACTTTTGTTGATCTCCCAATGAATAGAATCTCTCTCCACTGAAAAACAAGCTCTGGATGGTGTGTGGAAACCTCCCCAGCAACACTGCACAATATCTGCTACAGAAACCGCGTTGATGTAGATGACTGAAGCTATGGCCTGAATTTCTAAATATGGAGGATGAGTGCAATCCTTCATGAGCTCCTCAAGAAGGAGAGGAAATCCTAAATAGGACTCCCTCGTGCCCGAAGGCACTGCAGCTCTGCTGAACAGCAAGAGGCAGCAACAAGTCCCTTGACTGGAATGTAAAAATGATCAAAGATAATCTCAATGGCTGCCTTGCTCCTCTTTTAAACAATGAGCCTTCCCTCCATGGGCCCTACTTCGAATTAGGGTTTCCTCCCTCTATAATTTTCCCTCCTACGTTGTCCCACATAGTGCTCTCCAACTCATGCCAACGCAGTTTGACTTGGTCAACCTTGGCCAAGCATGTATGCAAAAACCTCCTTTCACACATGGAGGTGTGAAATCCAGCTCCAATATGATCCTCTTTCATACTTAGAGGATTTTGATTCTCTAATGATGCAAAGAATGGGTCCCCTACCCATTTTATTCATCTCCTTAACAAAAATTAATGTTCCATAAAATTTGGAACATTACAGTCCTCCCCTCTCAAAATATTGCTTGCCCTCAAGAAATTGCAAGGATGAACTGAGTTTCTTTCTGCCCTTCCTCCTGCAACATACTTATGTGATGATATCCTCAAGAAAATGTATGCCATATCAGCAATCAAGTCTCCAACTGTCCCTCCAACATATGCAATCTAGCCTTGGGGTGAACACTCCCAAAATAATTATCATGTAGAAACAAGTATCCATGAAGGAAAAAGAGATATCTAAGGGCCTTCTTGAGGCATGATATCTGATATATAATGGGATTGATCATTCCCCATATGAATCTCGCATCCCCCAAGCCATCAATCATGAAAATAAGTTGCCTCCCAACAAGACAACTCATGGAAAATCACCCTCCACCTTGAGCTCCAAAAATGAAGGTGGGCTGAAATTTGATCATGGCAAGCACTATAACTTGCCCCATGCTATCCTCTTCCCCACTTATGACAAGTGTGGAGTGTATGCTGTTCTTGGGCTGCAAATATATTGCCCTCAAACGGAGAAATGAAGAGTAATTCCCCAAGAATCTCCCCTCCATCAATGATAATACAGCTGGCCCAAGACATGTCATCTATGATGAATAGGACAAGATCACCATAGAATTCCCCCATGACATGTTTTCTGTAGGTTATAAAATGTGCAGCAAGGTACAAACAATGTCTCATAGGGTTACAACGCAATCTCACCCACTGTAGCTGCAGAAAATAGCATGGCAAGTACTGTACAAAATATCGCCTCTACTACTGAACAGTAAATAGATGAGTGAACCAGCAATACAAAATAAAATACATGCCCAAATATAATAAATGGATGTATGTCATCATCATACTCATGACGCTCCTCAAGAGAAATCAAATAGATGGCTATGGTGGCCATGTCTCCTCTCATGTTCCCATTAGAACATGCAATGCAGAAAATATGGGAGTCTTTCCTCATCAATGACACATTCATCCCATGTGTCTCTCCTCTGATCATGTCCTCCATTAAGATAACAGAAATATCAGCCAAGGAGACCATACTCAGCAATAAAATGAGGCAAGTACTGAAGGTTTCATGTTGTGCAAAGTTGTACCAATAGTCTCCCAAGTATTCACAGCGCAGTGTACCAAACTGCTGCTTTAAGAAATGATATGGAAAGTTGTTTTCAGCTCATGAATAATAATGTATGTTATTACATCTGATAATGCATGGTGAGTGGCTGAATATGAATGCTGAAAATACATGGAAGGTCACACTTTCCCAAGGCCATATAAAATATGGCTGTCTCCATCACATAGTTTGGCCCAATTTTGCTCATGGAGCAACATGAAAAATCTGCCCCTTTGAAAAACTCTGCATTGCATCATAATGATAAGAGTATGTAAATCAGAAAAGGTACACACAAGACTCTTACCATAGGCTGGAAGTGAGATAATAGATGGATCTATGCATGTGATATTCCTCCCAAATGACGGCGCTATGAGCTCATGAAAAAAGGCTCTTGTCCATGCCAATCTTTGTTCCTTGACATGCTCCTTGTCAAGAACACTTCTAGTGATGCTGCTACATATATGAAGCTTCTCCCAAGAGGGAAATGCCTCCCAATCAATCCCAGCTAAGGATTGATCCCTTTTCACTATGAGATTTCCCTCCTTTAATCCTGCAACACCATCAATCATATGAGAGAAAATCTGCTTGTGCTCTCTCCCATCAATCCCAAGCAACTCAAGTGCTGATGCCTCCTCATGCTCATATCATAGGATTCATGTGATGAGGTATCATGACTGATATATATATGTCATATCAGAAATATGTATTCCTTCTCATTGCTTCCCAATGATGTAAACATCCTGCCATCTCTTCTCCATCATTTTGGTACTCCTCCCATGAGGGCTACCATCCTCCCAAACCAATTATTGCTCCTTGCATTTCATGAGAGTTTGAAATGCAGCTTCTTGGAGACCTCTTAGGAAAGGCATATCTCCCATGACTATGTTGGATCTATGAGGATTCAAATATGATGGAGGTGATGTCTCCTCTCCACCCATGTTCAACAGCGCTACTGATTCCTCTAATGATGTAGCAGCTGTCTCTTCCTCCGATTTTGCAATTTTATTCATGATTCTCCATGGAGGTGTCATGATTTACTTCATCCTCCAATGGTCCACATCCCAACCTCAAGGGCTGAATGAGACTCATCAATAGTGCATGAGGATGAGTTTTCATCTCCTCCTTGAACCCCTTGCACAATGCAGTGCAATCATGAGGCCCTAAAGTGGCCATGTGATTTGATCGTGGGACCTCCTCATATGAAATTCCACCATCCTTAAGATTATTTGCTGAAATAGAAAGTGTAAATTTACTCATAACTTGGTGGATCTTGGGACCTTATTGTGTGGCTGCAATTTATTTTCCTCCAATGGCTTCCTCATCCATATATGTAGAAGGCTGCTCCTCAAAAGCTGTAGCAGCGTTGATGCAATTCTCCTCCCATGGTGGAATGACTTTCTCTTCCTTTGTCCTCCCTCCATCAAAGGTTTGGATCAACCCTTGAGCAAAGTATCCAAAGAACTCACCCTTGAATGGACCAAGGGTTTGAACCACCAGACAGAGGTTTTATCCTCCATGTGCAGCGCTACCATCTCCACTGCTTCTTTCTCTGCCACTGGATGCAGCAAACAACGCCTCCAGCTTCTTCTCCCAAGCTCTAGCTGAAGTAACCCCATAAAATGTAGACAATATAAGCCTATTGCCTTTGATTTCGCCTTTTCCATAGGGCCTTCTCTCCTCCATCTGCTTAATATACTGTGAGAACGTTGTAGCTCTCCTGAATGCTATAGAATGGTGTTTATAGTCACTCAGGTACTTGCATATGATCTGGAAATCCAAGCATCTTCCATGCTAGTCTTCAAGAGAATAGGAAGTGCATGGACCTTCCTCTCGTCCTCTTTTCTTCTCCTCCTCCTCAGGGAGGATCTTCTTTATTCCAAAATTATATGAGATCAGTCTCATCTTCTTCATGATTCTCCTCTGAAATCGAACTCACAAGCTGTGCCAGTTCGATGCTCTGATACCACTGTAGTGTTCTTTTTTCAGAAACATTGTCAATCGACAAAGAAAATCTATTCCAGAGATAGACTGCAAGGGAATTTACTGGATTTGTCACCTTTAAAGAAAGGATGAGCTCCAGAGGCTACCTGGCCCACTAGCAGACTCTGTCTATAGAGTGATTGTCAAAGGAAAATATCCCCAATAGGGAAATACAACAAGATTGGGAATCTCTTAAGATAACCCCAACATTGCAGCTACAGTAATAACAAATACATCAAATGGTAAATATAAGTGAATCATATATACATGAAATGCTGGAGATTCCAATGGCCATCATATTAGAACATAGTAGCATGAAATATACATCTTATTGAGGAAATGATCACTCAAGAAATGCACAACAAGCCTCAAGAAACCTGTACATGAAAATGTGAAATACATAGCTGCATAATAAAGCCCTAGGCCATGACTCTGCAGTTACATGAGAGACTGCTGCATAAATAATATAAATAAAATGATATGACAATTATAGGTTCAAATAAGAAGGGGGAGCAAGATCTCAACCCCTGAAAATACAATACATCAATCCTCTAAAAGGATTGGCTGAAATCTATACAAAAATGGCATTTTGCAGAAATGTCGGAGTTGCTAGGTAGCAGCAACTCAAGAACTGGAAATGGATGGAGAAGGTTGAAATGTCTGCCACAACTGAAGAATCCTCCTCCAATAAAAATCTGAAGTGAAAGGCTGATCCTTTCACCCAAGACTTCTCCTCCAAAAGGATGTCAATCCCTCACAGCAAATAATCAAAAATGAGAACGTTGTCTAAGAGAGGGACTGCACTGCCTCTGATGGAAAGTGGTTGGCCTGATGCCAAAGATGGTAGGATATGCTCAAGAACCACCTTGCTGATCTCCTAATGAATAGAATCTCTCTCCACTGAAAAACAAGCTCTGGATGGTGTGGGAAACCTCCCCAGCAACACCCAACAACACTGCACAATATCTGCTGCAGAAACTGCGTTGATGTAGATGACTGAAGCTATGGCATGAATGCTTGAATATGGAGGATGAGTTCAATCCTTCATGAGCTCCTCAAGAAGGAGAGGAAATCCTAAACAGGACTCCCTCGTGCCCAAAGGCACTGCAGCTCTATTGAACAGCAAGAGGCAGCAACAAGTCTCTAGACTTGAATGCAAAAATAATCAAAGATAATCTCAATGGCTGCCTTGCTCCTCTTTTAAAAAATGAGCCTTCCCTCCATGGGCCCTACTTCGAATTAGGGTTTCTTCCCTCTATAATATTCCCTGCTACGTTGTCCCACATAGTGCTCTCCAACTCATGCCAACGCAGTTTGACTTGGTCAACCTTGGCCAAGCATGTATGCAAAAACCTCCTTTCACACATGGAGGTGTGAAATCCAGCTCCAATATGATCCTCTTTCATACTTAGAGGATTTTTATTCTCTAATGATGCAAATAATGGGTCCCCTACCCATTTTATTCACCTCCTTAACAGAATTTAATGTTCCATAAAATTTGAGACATTACGTTCTCCCTCTGCAAAATATTGCTTGCCCTCAGCGATTTGCAGAGATATTTGAGTTTTTTCTGCCCTTCCTCCTGTAGCATCCTTATGTGATGATCTCCTCAAGGAAAAAAAGGATGCCATATCAGCAATCAAATCTCCAAACTGTCCCTCCAACAAATGCAATCTAGCCTTGGGGTGAACATTCCCAAATAGCTATCATGTAGAAACAAATATCCATGAAGGAACTAAGAGTTGTCCAAGGGCCTCCTTGAGGCATGAGGTATGATATATAATGGGATTTATCATCCCCATATGAATCTCCCATCCTCAAGCCACCAATCATGAAAAATAAGTTGCCTCCCAATAAGGCAACTCATGGAAAATCACCCTCCACCTTGAGCTCCAAAAATGAAGGTGGGCTGAAATCTGATCATGGAAAGCACTATAACTTGCTCCATGTTGTCCTCTTCTCCACTTATGACAAGTGTGGAGTGCATGTTGATCCTGGGCTACAAATATATTGCTCTCAAATGGCAAAATGAAGAGTAATTCCCCAAGAATCTCCCCTCCATCAATGATAATCCAGCTGGCCCAAGACATGTCATCTATGATGAATAGGACAAAATCACCATAGAATGCCCCCATGACATGTTTGTTGTAGGTTATACAATGTGCAGAAAGATACAAACAATGTCTCATAGGGTTGCAACACAATCTCACCCATTGTAGCTGCAGAAAATAGCATGGCAAGTATTGTACAAAAATAGCACCTCTACTACTGAACAGTAAATAGATAAGTGAACCAGCAATACAAAATCAAATACATGCCCGAATATAAGCAATGGATGGATGTCATCATCATACTCATGGCCCTCCTCAAGAGAAAGCAAATAGATGGCTATGGTGGTCATGTCTCCTCTCATGTTCCCATTAGAACATGCAATGCAGAAAATATGAGAGTCTTTCCTCATCAAGGACACATTCATCCCATGTGTCTCTCCTGTGATCATGTCCTCCATTAAGATAATAGAAATATCAACCAAGGAGACCATACTCAGCAATAAAATGAGGCAAGTACTGAAGGTTTCATGGTGTGCAAAGTTGTACCAACAGTCTCCCAAGTATTCACAGCGCAGTTTCCCAAACTGTTGCTTTAAGAAATGATATGGCAAGTTGTTTTCAACTCATGAATAATAATGTATGTTCTTACATCTGATAATGCATGGTGAGTGGCTGAATATGAATGCTAAACATATATGGAAGGTAACACTTTCCCAAGGCCATATAAAATATGGTTGTCTCCATCACATAGTTTGGCCCACTTTTGCTCATGGAGCAACATGAAAAATCTGCCCCTTCGAAAAACTCTGCACTGCATCATAATGATAAGAGTATGTAAATCAGCAAAGGTACACACAAGACTCTTACCATAGGCTGGAAGTGAAATGATAGATGGATCTATGCATGTGATCCTCCTCCCAAATGACAGCGTTGTGAGCTCATGCAAAAAGGCTCTTGTCCATGCCAATCTTTGTTCCTTTACATGCTCCTTGTCAACAACACTTCTAGTGATGCTGCTGCAAATATGAAGCTTCTCCTAAGAGGGAAATGCCTCCCAATCAATCCCAGCTAAGGAGTGATCCCTTTGCACTATGAGAGTGCCCTTCTCTACTCCTGCAACACCATCAATCATATGAGAGCACATCTGCTTGTGCTATCTCCCATCAAACCCAAGCAACTCAAGTGCTTGATGCCTCCTCATGCTCACATCATATGACTCATTTGATGAAGGTATCATGACTAATATATATATATGTCATATCAGCAATATGTATCCCTTCTCCTTGCTGCCTAATGATGTAAACATCCTGTCATCTCTTCTCCATCATTTTTGTACTCCTCCCATGAGGGCTACCATCCTCCCAAACCAATTCTTGCTCCTTGCATTTCATGAGAGTTTGAAATGCAGCTTCTTCGAGACCTCTTAGGAAAGGCCTCTCTCCCATGACTATGTTGGATCTATGAGGATCCAAATGTGATGGAGGTGATGTCTCCTCTCCACCCATTTTCAACAGTGTTGGTGATTCCTCCAATGATGTAGCAGTTGTATCTTCCTCCGGTTTTACAATTTGCTTCATGATTCTCCATGGAGGTGTCATGGTTTACTTCATCCTCCAATGGTCCACATCCCAACCTCAAGGGTTGAATGAGACTCATCAATAGTGCATGAGGATGAGGGTTCATCTCCTCCTTGAACCCCTTGTACAACGCAGTGCAATCATGAGGCCCTAAAGTGGCCATGTGATTTGATCTTGGGATCTCCTCATATGAAATTCCACCATCCTTAAGATTATTTGCTGGAATAGAAAGTGGAACCTTCCTCATACCTTGGTGGATCTTGGGACCTTCTTGTGTGGCTACAATGGCTTTTCCTCCAATGGCTTCCTCATCCATAGATGTAGAAGGTTGTTCCTCCAAAGCTGTAGCAGCGTTGGTGCAATTCTCCTCCCATGGTGGAATGGCTTTCTCTTCCTTTGTCCTCCCTCCATCAAAGGTTTGGATCAACCCTTGAGTAAAGTCTCCAAAAGAACTCACCCTTGAATGGACCAAGGGTTGGAACCACCAAACATAGGTTTTATCCTCCATGTGCAGTGCTTCCACCTCCACTGCTTCTTTCTCTACCACTGGATGCAGCAATAAAAATGCCTCCAGCTTCTTCTCCCAAGCTTTAGCTGAAGTAACCCCATCAAATGTAGACAATAGAAGCCTATTGCCTCTGATTTCTCCTTTTCCATAGGGCCTTCTCTCCTCCATCTGCTGAATCGACTGTGAGAACGTTGTAGCTCTCCTGAATGCTGCAAAATGGGGTTTATAGTCACCCAGGTACTTGCATAAGATCTGGAAATCCAAGCATCTTCCATGCTGGTCTTCAAGAGAATAGGAAGTGCATGGACCTTCATCTTCTCCTCTTTTCTTCTCCTCCTCCTCGAGGAGGCTCTTCTTTATTCCAAAAATAGATGAGATCAGTCTCATCTTCTTCATCATTCTCCTCTAAAATCGAACTCACGGGCTGTGCCAATTCGATGCTCTGATACCACTGTAATGTTCCTTTTTCAAAAACATTGTCAAATGACAAGGAAAATCTATTCCAGAGATAGACTGCAGGGGCATTTACTGGATTTGTCACCTTTAAGCAAAGGATGAACTCCAGAGGCTACCTGGCCCACTAGCAGACTCTATCTATAGAGTGATTGTCAAGGGACAATATTCCCATGATCCAGGTGGATATTGGTGGCCACCCACCTATTCCACTTGGCCCCCCACCATTGTCTCTTTCAGTTTTTCAGTTTCGGCATAACTTACTATTTTTAGCAGTTTTTCGGGTCCTGAACTTCCGGAGCCGTTTTGAGGCCCTAAACGACGTTTTTTGGGTATGAAAGTGCCAGCGAATTTTTTGATAAAATTCGTCCCGACAGCTGTAGTCCTCGGATAGAGCTTTCTAATGATGTATCATATGCGTCAAACGGAGATAGTATGCCAAAGTTACGTCCCTGGGAAGTTGAAACACCAATTTACCCAAACGGGGCCCATAGTTTTGGCGCTTCATCTCCTAGGGTTAGGATTTTGGGATGTTTAGGGTTCTCCATTGTTTCTCAATAATAAATAGGCCCTCGCGCCTCATTGTAAAGCAGTTCAGAGGTCTGTAGCCACCACATCTCTTCTCGGAGATTCGCTACCAGCACCCTAGCTATTTTATTTCCATTATGTCTGTAAGCATCTTTCTGTTATTTGATATTAATGAAATGAAGTGTTATTTCCGCTGCATCTCTGTATTTATGGTTATGTGTTTATTCTGTTGCGTTCCTGCATAAATCCGGATCATCCCAAGAGGGAAACACATCAAGATTGGGAATCTCTTAAGATAACCCCAACATTGCAGCTACAGCAATAACAAATACATCAAATGGAAAATAGCAGTGATTCATCTACACATGAAATGCCGGAGAATCCAATGGCCATCATATTAGAACACAGCACCATGAAATATACATCTTCTTGAGGAAATGATCACTCAAGAAAGGCACAACAAGTCTCAAGAAACCTGTACATGAAAATGTGCCCTAGGTACATAAATAAAGCCCTAGGCCATGACTGCGTAGTTACATGAGAGACTGTTGCATAAATAATAGAAATAAAATGATATGACAATGATAGGTTCAAATAAGAAGGGGGAGCATGATCTCAACCCCTGAAAATATAATACATCAATCCTCTAAAAGGATTGGCTGAAATCTATACAAAAATGGCATTTTGCAGAAATGCCAGAGTTGCTGGGTAGCAGCAACTCAAGAACTGAAAATGGATGGAGAAGGCTGAAATGTCTGCAACAACTAAAGAATCCTCCTCCAATAGAAATATGAAGTGAAAGGCTGATCCTTTCACCCAAGACTTCTCCTCCAAAAGGATGTCAATCCCTCACAGCAAATAATCACTAATGAAAACGTTGTCTAAGAGAGGGACTGCACTGCCTCTGATGGAAAGTGGTTGGCCTGATGCCAAAGATGGTGGGATATGGTCAAGAACCACCTTTTCTGATCTCCCAATGAATAGAATCTCTCTCCACTGAAAAACAAGCTCCGGATGGTGTGTGGAAACCTCCCCGACAGCTTTTGACAGCCTTTTGCACAATATACTGCTACGAAGAAAGCGATTTGATGTGGTGACTATGGCATGAATGCTTGAATATGGAGGGATGAGTGAAATCCTTCATGAGCTCCTCAAGAAGGAGAGGAAATCTCGCCAGGACTTCTCATGCCCAAAACAACTGTGGCTACTATTTGAACGACCAAGGCGACAACAAGTCTCCAAGACTTGGATGTGAAAATGATCAAAGATAATCTCAATGGTTGTCTTGCCCCTCTTTAAACAATGAGCCTTCCCTCCATGCGCCCTGCTTTGAATTAGGGTTTCCTCTCTCTAGAATATTCCCTCCTACATTGTTCCACATAATGCTTTCCAACTCATGCCAACGCAGTTTGACTTGGTCAACCTTGGCCAAGCATGTATGCAAAAACTTCCTTTCACACATGGAGGTGTGAAATCTAGCTCCAATATGATCCTCTTTCATACTTAGAGGATTTTTATTCTCTAATGATGCAAATAATGGGTCCCCTACCCATTTTATTCATCTCCTTAACAAAATTTAATGTTCCATAAAATTTGGAACACTACACTATTTGTGAATGGGCCCTATGAAAACATTGATGAGTCACACTTGGACGATCATCTTTTGATAGATCATCTCTTGGGAGAAACTTCATTGAAGAACGTGATCCCTTATTCATCCTATGAACTATTTTTTTCTTCCACATGTTTACAAGGAAGCAAGATTTCTTGAGCTACAAGAGTTTATGCAAGCAGGAGAAGTTGGTTCACCACATGAAGAAATGCAAACATATCATGGACCACATTTCCAAAGGGAAGAGCACCATGAAAGGAGGACTAACATATGTATGAAGGACTACTATTCATGAAGAAAAGAAGTAGCTTGACAGGAGGAGTACTTGAGCACCCCGTTTTCCATTGATGTCAAAGGTGGAGAGAATGTTGGAAGGGCAAGAATATTGCCATCAATGACAAAGGGGGAGATTGTTAATCAAGGTTGTCATTGATGTCAATATGGCATTGACTGAGATGTCAATATTCTTGAGATGCTTGGTTCTAGATGATGATGTCATAACCCTTGGTTGACTAGGTTACCATCAATAATGATGTCAATCCACGAATATGTCAAGATAACTCTTGATGCAATTGATAATGTCATGCACTAAATGAATGACCACGATTGTTAATGGCACTTGATATGTTGAAAAGTCAACTAGGTCGGTCTTCATATTAACTGTGTAATTATATGTTTTATGTAAAGAAGAAGACGAAGATAATAAAATGTATTTTTGGTTGTACTTGCTTCATGGGTTTCATGAGCAAGATTTTATTATACACTTCTTCTTGATGTCTATTAGGGTTGTCTTCTAGTTACATTTGTAATAAACTGCCTAGTAAATGAAGAGTCTAGTCATCAATATATGCTCCAGACCTTGTCATGAACCTTGTCACATATCCTTGAAGAAAATGGCTCCAGACTAATGCTCAAGCAACCCTCAAGACAACCTCCTTAATGCTGGAAGATCAACCCTACAAGTCGACTTGAAATTGCTAGAAAAGTCAGCTCAATAAAATTTCACATCAGTTCAATGATAGGTCGGCTAATTATAGGTTCGAACAACTATAAATAGCCCATAAATCTGCGCAGAAATTACAGAAGTGAACTTCTGACAGTCTGTGATTAAGCGACAACTTTAGGGTAGGAACAAGTGCGAGTTAAGGACAAAAAGAAGTGCGGATATGTCTGAGGTATTACAGCATAGTGAAGTCTGTGATAAATATGACATCAAGGCAGCATCCATCTGGATTAAGGTGCGGAATAAAGTGCTGAAGCAGATTGTGATAAAGTGCAGATAAGGGTTGCGTTCTACATAATTCAAGTGCGGATTAAGGTATTGATCATGTCATAGTTTAGGTGGATTAGCCTGAAGTTAAAGTGCAGATAATTCTGGGTAATCCTCGGTGATGCCTATCTAAAGTAAAAGCAAGAATAGGGCTATATTAAGTATAAGAAAATACGCTAAAGTAAATGCGAAGAAAAGGGATAAGCTCTGAGATCCTAGGGTTGTCGTGAAATATAGAGAAGGTCTGTAATAAAGTGTGTCAAAAGGGCTATGATCGGAATACAAGGCTACAACAATAACAGTGCATAGAAGGAAGAATCCAAGGTTGGTGCTGAACAGTGCAGATCGATGCAAGAAGGTGCAAGAAAGGAGTCATTAGAAGAAGTAGTGACAAGGTCTTGGAAGCACACAAGGGTCAAGGGTCTGTGTCATGGTCATGGTACTTGTCATCTGAAAATCTATAAGAAGAATTTATTGTGGGTTTTCCTCTCCAAGAGGGAGAGGTTTTGGCCCTGGCTTGAAAAGCCTAAATTTGTGTTTCTTGTGTTTTGATAATTAACTTGATGAAAGATATAATAAGCTAAAAAGAGAAGACATAAGTTAAAGAAGTAAACTCACAAGTAATTATCAAGTAGAGAATTTGAATTAATCACGAGCCCTCCAAATTCTCAACTTGATAAAGGTTGGAAGACTAGGAAGATATTATTTGAAGCTCTCCTAATGATGTTGCACTTGATGAAGGTTGGAAGACCTACACTATTATTGAATACATGATGCTATATCTTTGTGATAACATGAATGATGGATACTATCATGATGACATCCATGTCCTACATAATGACACCATGATCTTATGATGAAGAAGCCTAAGAAGAAAAGCCTATTTGCCCTGTCTCTAGTTCTGCACTAATTTATGACCAATCACACTAAAAAAAAATAGTATCTTAGGGGCAGCCTCTCAAGTTGATTCCTATGCCATCTTTTAGAGCATAATTTTTCCTTTCCAATGAGCTATCACTTGGCTCGTAACTCCAAATAGGTTGGGAGATATAGATTTTACAAGTTGAGAAAATTAATCTAGTCCTTGAGCCGACCTGTGCTAGCCTACCCATGTCGGCCTACTCCAGAGACGTGTCCCCTCGTTCAAGCAACAAAATATGTATATGTAGAGACCGCAAACCCTCATTTCAGTAAAAAAAAATCAGTGATCTATTCACATATGAGGTATAGAAGTAAAACAGAAAGTTGAGGAGGACATTGAGTTATTATTTGGGAAAATTCTTGTATTATCCTCAACTCGGATTGCAGACCCACTTGTGGTGAATTAAACTAGTGAACATTACAGTCACCTGTAGCTGCCTCAAGCTCGAACATTTTGCTAATTGGAACAGTCACCTGAGAATTCTTGGAGAAGCTTGGATAGGCACTGTTGGGGTGAGGTTGCATCCACAACGGGGCTGGGCCACCACAGAAAGACAACAGTTGACCTTGAAGGAAATCAGGGCAATTTTGGAAGGTTGTTTTATGTTTTGTTTTTGTCTCATTGCAGGAAGACACAAGATGTGAGAGTATTTTAGGCATGTTTTATGGTGTTGTTATGTGTGGGAAGGCTCTGTTTTGTACAGTGCATGGGTCTGGTCTATTACAGAAGGTGTAAGGGTTGTTTGGAGCAGCAAACAAGGGTGCCCCAGCTTATACCTTGTCTTAGAGAAGGGTCGGGCCCTGTATCACTGTTTGAAAGGGTGCCATAAGGCCTAGGGAAGGTTGGAAACTCTCCGAGAAATCAGCATTAAGGAGCATATATCTTGTAGGATTTTTGACAGTCATTTGTGGTCATATCCTTATACACAAAGATTATTGCAGACCTCTTAACAGTGAAATCCCTCTTGTAGATCCTTGTTGGAGGCACAGATTTTGCAACTTTGGAAGCACAAATATTGACATTATATTGCAGACATTGTAGTACATGTTTTTAAGCATCTAATAGAATTTTTGTAGAAACCTTGTTGCAAAAATTTGTTGAAGCAAATTTGGTGTTGGGGCAGAATTGAATAAGCTTTGAAGCAAGAAGTCTTGGAGTCATTTTGAAGTAGCAGGCTTGAATATTTCCTATTGAAGACACTTTGAAAGACCTTGAAGCAGCCTACTAAAGAACCCCTGTAGGCAATTCTGAATTGTCTCAAGACATTCTTGATTGGGAAGATTTATCGCAAGTTGGACAGCCTTGTTAGGCTTGGATAGACAGAACTTGCTGGAGTCTCCTCTTGTGAACAGAATAGGGCCAATTTGAAGCACTCTCTGATGTTACTTTGAAGATTTTAAAGACTTTTTTGGAGAGTACCTTGAATACCTTCTTGATCATACCTTGGAGAGTCATCTAGAAGACTATTGGAGACATTATTGGAGACAATGATGCATTGTTGATGTCATCATGATGTAACCTTGAAGAAACAATTATTTGGGTGACATGAAGAGGAGTGGATACACCTTCATGTGAAGAACAAGGTTGTCATTGATGAAGTAACATGGAGACTAAGTAAGGGGATAGTTGAAGATTGTCAGGGCTTGTTGAAGAAGACATTGGGAGTCATGAAGTATAACCAAATATATCTTGACAAATTGAAGCTAGAGGTTGGAGCCTCATAGAGACAAGGTTGGTGCCTTAGAAGATAGGGTTGGAGTCCTAGAGGATAGGAGTCCTCAAGAGATCAGGTTGGAGCATGTACCATATATAGAGTTGGAGCCCTTGAGGTTGGTGCCTTAGAAGATAGGGTTGGAGTCCTAGAGGATAGGAGTCCTCAAGAGATCAGGTTGGAGCATGTACCATATATAGGGTTGGAGCCCTTGAGGTTGGTGCCTCAGAATTGACAAGGTCGGAACCTTGGAAGTCCAAGACAGTGCTTGGAAAATATAGGTTGGAGCCTGGGAGATTGAAGATCGGTGTCTTCATCTAAAGTTGGAGCCCTACATATATTGTACTTGCTTTATTGTAAAGAATAAATTAATAAAAGAATTTATTCTTATTATTCATTTTGTGTTCTAAATATAAGTGATCTAACTGGTAAAAATAACAATTGAAAAGAAATATTGATTCACCCTCCCTCTCAGTATTTCCAACAAAGAGATCTATTGATGAAGTATGAAAGGAAAGAGCACGAGTCTGATGAGCCATCAATTTTTCTTCTAAAAACTAATAGAAAATAAGCTAAAAGGATTGAATAAATACTTCTAAGACAACTAAAAGAGAAGTTAAAGGAAGGTAAGAAATTAAATGAGGCAATTGTTTCTACAAAGAAGTAATTAGAGAAAGAAAAAGCTCAAGCTAATCAAAATTTAAAGTTTGTCAAAGGAACTGAAACCTTAGAGATAATTCTCAATGGATAAAGAACTCCCTTCATTGTGATAGGTTTGGATTATGAAGGAGAAATATGTGCAAATACATTTGAAAGTAATGAACCAAAAATATATGTTGAAATGCTCAAAGAATCTAGAAATGATGTAAGCAGGGGCACTAACAAATCTCAAGAGCAACAAAGAAATGCCCAAGTCTTCAACATAAGCAACACTCAGGATAAAGTAAAGAACCAATATACATCGAGCTTCCTCATAAAGATAGTCAAAGTAGAGACAAAGAACCTTTACTCTACAAAGGTTGTTTGCTACCAGGTACTAAAATTTATGTTATGTCTATTGTTACTCATTTACTAGTTCTAGTCACAAAGCTATAAACTACAGAGCCTATATGAGAAATAACTGTGTCATAAATATTACTAAATAGGCATAACACATATATAAATTTCCAAAAGAGCAACAACAAAGGTAATAACTCTTTCGCTCCCTTGATGGATCTCATTGAGTGCTTAAACTGCAATAATTATGGGCACAAATCAGCTGATTGTAAACATAATGAAATCATATTTCACAACCAAAATAAGCAAGCAAAAGAAGTGACAATGTCTTGGAAGAAAAATATACAAGAGAAACAAGAAGAGTGTGGCTTTGTATTATATGCACAAAACTAGGTAAGTCAATGGAATATTCACAATGGGTGTTCAAAACACATGACAGGTGATAAAATCAAGTTTCTATATTTTAAAGAAGAGAAAGAAGGCAATTTTTCCTTCGGGAACAATGCACCAGGCAAGATTATTGACAAGTGCACAATTAATCTAGACAACAACAAAGGTAAATATCAAAACATCTTGTATATTTATGTACTTAACCGTAATCTCCTGAGTTTAAGTGAGATGTGTCATCAAGGGTATGATATTACCTTTCACTCTAAAGGTTGTGAAATAAAGAAAGAAGCTACAGGGAGAGTTGTGGCAAGTGCATCAAGAACCCCAAGCATTGTGTATATTCTTAATGAACAAAATGAAAAGTGTTGCATTGGGAAACTTAATGAAAGTTTGTTTTGGGCACAAAAGATTAGGTCACGTAAATTTTGATCAGTTAGTAAAGCTCAACAAGGAGGCAATGAGAGATTTGCACAAAATTTCAAAGCCCAATAATACAATCTACAAATCTTGTCAATTTAGAAAACAAACTCAAGTGCAATTTAAGGCAAAGGAACATTCATCAATAATTCCATTGTAGCTAGTTCATATAAATATTTGTGGATCCACAAGTACACAAACCCCAATTAGTAAGGTATTTTATGTTGATAATAGATGCCTACACTAGGTTGACATGGATCGTGTTCTTAAAAGAAAAATATGAAGCATTTAGCAAGATTAAAGTCTTGAAAGCTCTAGTTGAAAATCAAGTGTTTGAGATATCACAAAGGAGGAGAGTTTACATATGATGAGTTGAATGAATTCTATGAATAACATAGAGTAAAAAAAAGGTTATCAATAGCTACTATCCCTCAATAGAATGGTGTAGCTAAAAGGAAAAATAGAACAGTGCAACAAATTGCAAGAACAATGCTTGATGAAAGAAAGGTGCCAAAAACTTTTGGGTTGAAGTTCTTCACAAAACAATTCACATTTTGAATATAGCTCATATCAGGACAAACGATAACAAAACACCTCATGAATTATGGTTTGTAAGGCCAACATCAATTAAAAAATTTCAAGTATTTAGTAGCAAATGTTATATCAAAATAAATAAGGACAACTTGGGAAATTTTGATTCCAAATCAAATGATGGCATATTTTTAGATTATGCAACTAAAACCAAACATTACAGATGTTATAAAAAAATATTGAACAAAATTGTTGATTGCATTGATGTCAAAGTAGATGAACCATTACCCTACAAGGAGAGACACAATTAAAAAATCAGTTGAGATAAGCCAATTAGCAGTGAATATCAAGAAGATCATGAAGAGCAAGAGAAGGAAGAAGAGTAAGAGATAGAGTAATTAAATCCAAAATCTCCATCCAAGTATGTCAAAAAGAATCATCCAAATATTTAAATTCTTGGAAATAATGAATAAGGAGTTCAAACAAAAAGAACATTTTTAGGCACATCAAGCAATGCAAATCTCACCCTGTTATCCATAATAGTGTTGGAAAATGTAACTAGTTTCAATCTTCATAATTGTCAATGTACTCATGTCATTATGTATATCTTATGTTACAAGAAAAAGAAAGAAAAATATTATTTGAAGCATGGGTTTCATGCTCCATTTTGTTGTTAAATATAGGTCAAGCATGTTCTTCATGCTTCTAGGGTTTTTCACATCAAAAGACTATTTTTCTTGAGTCAAAAGAGTATATCATTTGTATAAGACCCTATTGGGCTAGTTGTAACATGTAAAAGATATTGATTATGAGTCTAGAAAGTTTTACAAGCCTCTTAGCACAAGTCGGCCTAGAAGAGGCTAATCAACCTCATGGAAATCCTATAAATAGAAGCAACTTCGACCTCATTTAACACTTATTCAATCTCTCAAGAATCAAGTTTGGCTTGAAGCTAGAAACAAGAAGAAAGGAAGAGTGAAGGTCCAAGAAGCAAGGAAAAATCAAGAAGAAGAAGGAAACCTTGCTTTTGGGCCTTGTTATCTCACATGTGCAAAGGTTAGGGTTTTTGCAGCTTCAATAAAGGTTGAACATTGTAGGTCCAAATTGTAGATCCAAGTTGCAAGAGAGCGAAATACTCTCATTTGATTTAGTTTGACTTTGGAAACCTTGGCTTGTTTGAAGAAAGACTTCTTGAAGAGTTGACACGTGCCATAATTAGAGTTTCTGCAGCTACTACAAGGTTGAAGATTGCAGGTCAAAGTTGCAGGGTCGAAGCTAGGGGCCGAAGTTGAAGTTGGAAGCTGGTGGAATAAAAATTGAGCTTTGTTAATTTGGTTGATCTCTAACCTTATTTGAAGGGATTCTTGGAGGTTTGACTTGGTGCTTGGAGGAGGACTTGGTCTAGGGTTTTGGGTCTTGGTTTTCTCATTTGAAGCAGATTCTATAAGAAGAGAATAGATTCTTTCTAGTTTTTCCCCTTGGACGGGTTTTTCCCTGACTTGGAGCCGAATACTTGTGTCCATTGTCTTTATTGTTTTTTCACTTGATAATTGTTTGATGAAAATATCTAATAAATAAACACAAGAAGATAAATAAAATTCACAAGAAGTTATTAAGGTTAAATAGAAATTGAAATAAGAACCACCCTACTGCATTCTCCAACATGGTATCAGAGCTAAGGTGAACAAGAGAAGGAAGCTAGAAGATCATTTTGAAGGGTTTGCTCATAAAGGAAAATCATTTGCAAAAGGACAAAAATAGAAGAATACATATTGACCCAGAAGGAAGGTTACTACATCAAGGATTTCAAAGAATATTGGGATCATCACTCGCCCTTTGAAGTTGTTTGAATCATCATTGTTGAAGACATCCTAGAAGTCATCATTCTAGGGCATCTTTGAAGTCTCCTTTGAGGTCTTGAAAACATCAAGATAGTTGGAGACATCATCAAAAGGAAGGAATATTGGTTGACGTAAAATGAAGTCATGGAATATGTCCCTGGTGAAGTACTTGTACCAGACAAAGAGAAGACTCAAGAGTTTGCAAAATACAAGAAGGGAGAAGTAAGGGCACAAAGAATCATTGTTGAATCTATAAAAGATCATCGTGTTCCCTTTGTTGTTGTTTTGAAGACATCCAAGGCTATGCATGATAAGTTGGTAAATTTGTACTCTATAAGTACATTAGGTCAAAATATTTCCTTGAGGAATCAACTATATAGAATAAGGAATTCAAAGGATGAAGACATGGCCACTTATCTCTTGAAGATATCATAAATAAGGCATTAATTATAAGGGCTTGGGGAAACTATTTCTAACCCTAAACTGACCATTTGTATATTAAATGCTCTGCCACCATATTGGAGCAGTTTTGCAACTAGTATCTACTTTGTGGATACTAAACCTCTTGATGAATTATGGGCTCAATGCATCTTGGAAAAATCTAGGATCAAGGCAAAGGATGACACTTAATCAAATGAAAGGACTCAAGCATTTATTGCAAGGTCCAAGAATTTGAAGAAAGGGAAGTTTGGAAAATCCAAGAAGAATATAGGCATATGCAAGATTCATTTCTTTGGATGCAACGAGTATGGACATTTTAAGAGGGATTGTCCAAACAAGTTGAACAACAAAATAAAGGAAAAAGTAAAGCTCACATAGCTGAAGAAAAGGGAGAACCTGAGAAGAAGATCCCAAGGATCTTTACTATTGAAGGAAGCTTCATCCCTACTAGGTTATTTATGTAATTTGTCTTTCTTTTATTAAGTAGAGTAGCATGCATTATTGAATTCTCTAGAAGAGTCTTGATTTTTGTAAAAGCATGGCATCATAGATAGAAGCATATGATAGTAGAGGAATTAGAGTCTACATAATCAATTTGATTTGGGAAGGATCATCTAGCTTAAACAAAATGAGAATATTGGGACCATATTGCATATTATGGTTCGTCCAAACATTTTCTAACATAATGTTAGATGTAGTCATTTTTGTAAAATATGGATCATCAAGATCCTATAAGAACCATCATTTTGGAAGTTTATGGGAGGAAACATTATGATTGGTATACATGGTCCATCTAGTATGGAAACAATACTCTTGAAGGATGAAGGAATGCAAATGGTCAAGTTGCAATATGGAAGACATAATGAAAGTTTTTCCACTCTTACAAATAAACCTATTTTTAATAGGTATCAAAAGAAAGTTCATTCAAGAAAGGATGAATAGATGGTTGTATGGAAGCAAAGGTATGCATATTATAAAGTAACTCTTCTCTAGGGTAGGGTTCACATTTACAATAATCTTGCAGAAAGAGTTGGTTACAAAAGTGTGCTCGCTAAATCTTCCATATGGTTACATGGTGCTTGAAAGAAGAAGACTAATATGCCTCAAGAATGGCTAATGATCAAGAATCTCACTCAAGATAGAATGACATAAATTGATCAAAATCAAATATAGTCTCCATAAAAAAGAAAGGGAAATAACAATAACAACTCGAAAGGAAAATATTGTAACTTGCTAAATCAGTTCAATCCATCGAAACCATGATCAAAAGTGAATGCATGGAGAAGGATTCTTGTACAATATGGAGATGGTGACGTGCGAACTGATCTTGATCTCGAAGGAATCAAGTAAGCTAATGCTTCGATGAGAAGGCCATCATGATAAGGTAAGTCTGATATTAATATTTTGATATTGGTTATCTAATTAACATATTTTTTTGCTACCTAGAAGGATATTGCAGGAATATATGATGATAGTTGAGGCAAAACCAACTGTTGGTGTTGAACTCAATTCAAAGAACATATGGATTGAGTATATGGTTTTTTCAATTATGTAGTCAAGAGGTTTACATCATCATCTTGGGATTGAAAAGTAGCAATATGAGAAGATTACCTGATGTTCATATTCATATTTAGAGGGAATTATAACTAGCTTGAATTTTGATGAGGCTCAATATAATTCCTTCATTAATAATGACTTGCGGAAAGTGATATGCAAGATTGATGCCATGAACCCTGTCACAAGATTGATGAGAAAATATGGCTATATAACATCCAAGAAGAAAGAAGGATCAATATGATGAGATAAAAAGGAAAGAAAGAGCCATGCATCTATCTCCATGAAAAATTGGTAGCTGATACATTTATGGAAATAAGCTAGAGAGCTTCTGATTAGGACTTCCCAATTGAAAGGAAGTGAAAGAATCTCCTCTACGCTTTAAAGGGAGTATGTAGTTTCCTTAATATTTGTGAAGGAGAAAGGATCTATTCCCTAAATCAAGTGGGAATAGGGGCGGCAAATGGATAATGGTGCAATATTTTGAGGTAAATTATTTAAAAAATTATATTGTAACTTGAAAATAGTTCTTTTGTAAGTTTAATTGTATTTTCAAATTAAGTGGATTTGCATTGTAATATGTGCATTTTCAGTTGATGTTAGACACCCTTCATTTGTTGAGCTTGAATTGTTAAAATAATGGCCAAATTTGTTGAATTATTGGTGTTACTGAGCACTCTAATAGTCTATATGGTTGCTAGTACAGTCAAAATTGGTAAAGCCACTATCTCCAATATTCAAGCCTATTTACAAGATGCACAAGAGAAGATTAAGTTTGTTCAACTTGAGTCACAGCTCTGATAAGATGAACTACAACAAAAGAATCAACATTCTGAATTGGCCCTTGTTCAGAATAACTCTCTTTTTTAGTTTGAGGTTGATTCTCATTAGCAGCGAACACTTGATCAAATCAGTGAGGCCACTTCAAGAGAAGATTTACATAAAGATGTAGAGGTCAAGCTTGCACTTCCCAAGCCCATCATAAAACCTTGGGAAGAACTTATCAACAAGCATAGAACTAGTCTTAGATATGACAAGGATGTGTCCTTTCACATTCCAAAATACTCTAAACCAATCCATTTTCAGAGTGTTGGGTTCCTTCACGACAATTCATCTTCACCTACTCCACATCCTCCTCTTCTACAACCACTTCAGATTGTGAAATACCAACATTGTGATCGAGTCGACCATGTGAAAAATCGATGTTTTGATCATTACCCTTGTGAGCATTGTGGAAAACATACTTATTATTCAGACAAATGTTCCAAAAATGGGACTTCTACAAGAGCAATGATTCACCTTGGATGGATTGCTTCTTAGCAATGGTCTTCAACAACCAAGAAGATATATCAATCATACCTAAGAGTTCATTCTCAAGTATTGGCATGCCTTGCAATGGAGATATCTTCATCTTCTCACATTGTATCTAACAGGGGGGGGGGAATTGATGGTCAACTACTAGCTTCAAAGATATATCAAGTGAGCATGAGCCACAACCTAAACCAAAGTCAGTTGGCACAACCTAAAGCCAACCAAAGCCAAAGTCATACTCGTAGCCAAAGTCAAACATATGTTCCATAAGCATTATTTGGTCGGTGGCCAACCTTAAACCACCACCAATAGAAAACCACCACCAATAGAAGACTTCGGTTGTTGTTACCCACTTCATTAGTTTGTGGTCATCTTTAAACCATCATCATGGAGCACTTTCACTTCATATAAGAATTCAACTTTGTTAGTTTTTGTAGCTCAAACAGGTGTTCTAGTCTCAAGAGATGTCAATGATGCTAGGAACACAAATGGATTAATTATCTCCAATACCCAGAAAAATTTTCTAAGTGAAAATGTCTTAATTAGATTTATTAGCCAGTTTTAATTACCCTCCTAAGTCTAACTTAAGAAAATAAATTAATTAATCATGATTAATTGAGACATTCATTTTGCTCTAGTTACTTCTAGAAAAGTGATTTGATGAAGTCAATATGATCTTAGTCATTGATTGGAATTAGATCATGGTCAATTATTCGTCAACGAGAGATTATAAGAGGAGATCGATGGGGCATTTGGAGATGAATTGGAACAATTCAAGAGAACGAATTTGTAATAATAGGAAGGGCACATGTTAATTTTAGATAACAATGGTATGTTTTATGCTTAAGAGCAATTTACTTCAATTTTCCTTATTAGCCAATAAAAAATAAGCAGAAGACAAGCTAAGACAAGAGGACACAATATTTGGCGGATGCCAAAGAAAAACCCCAATGTGGGGAAAACTCTTTGATCAAATTCTTCTTATTATTCTTCAATAATTCAACAGAGAGAGAGAGAGTATATGATACAATTTTACATGCCCAACACTATCAAATCAGCCATGTCATAACAGCAGTCAATCAGAAGCCCTAACCAGAAAGTCAACGTTGGTCAAATCAGCAATAAATCGTCCTCCAAACAGTTTAGTCAACAACAAACAAATTCAATCTTCCAAGAGAGAAAGTCAAACTCAGTCAACGTTGTAATTTTCTGCAGTCAAAACAAAAGTCAACGTGAAGTCAACTTTGGTCAAACTGCTCCAATTTCGTCGAGATCTGTGCCAGTCAATGTGGCCTCAAGAAATCGAATGAACTGCCTGAAAACCGTAATCAAAAGAGAGGTGTTGACCCTCGGTCAACGATGTCCAGATTTCAGCAATTCGTCTTGCACTTAAACCCAAAAAACTTTTCCCTCCTACCACACATGCGAAGTAGAGAAGAGTTGCTCCAGGTGATGTTCGAACCAATGAGGAGAGAAGAGAGAATGATGCGATGAGTGATGTACAAAATGAGGAAAATGTATCTCTTATTTATACAATTCGTTGAAGGTGGAGACACATCTATTGGGGTTTCATGAGCCTACATTTGACTTCTGGCCAACGTTGACAATTTCCATATGTGTGAGAAATAAATTCAAAATCACACTTTTATTCATCCAAACAAGATGATCTTTAGATCAATCTTGCACCTCTCGGAATGAGGAATCCAAGAAACATATCATCTCCATCATATGAGTTGTCCAAGGTGGAGTTTGGCCCTAGATGCCAATTTTAACGCTCCCTCTCAACTAGGGATAAATCCACCTGCCAATCCAACTGTCAACCTGTATTGTCTATGTCATCCCTGCACTATTCTGCTCTGCACTGCTCTGCTGAAGTATGAAGAATAATGACAAAGAATTGATCGAGAGTGAGTCACAAGACCTTGCCACTGTCCACTGACCCAAAGCCAGTCCAGAGTTAAAACCTCAATCAGACTTGATCCCAGATTAAGTTGTTGAACACCATGCATCCTACCATAGAGAGTACAACAGTACATGATATGTCCATCGGTAGTGCTATGGTCTTCATCCTCATTTCCCAACTCATTGGCCAGATGAGAGGTACTTCCCATGAGTCCCGGACTAAATGGGTAGGATGTATGTTGGGGCACTAACAAAAGAAGGTGAACCACTCATCTTGCTCATATATCAACCAACAAGGGGTATCACAAGGGAAGGTGAACCACTCACCCTGTACACAACGCACCACTAAGGGAACGTGAACCACTCACTCTATGGTCGCTCGTAGCTCCAAGAATACCCCCAAGCCCCCCGGAGCTCCCACGACTCAATGTCCAACTCATGTGGGATGCTCATAGGCCTTTCCACGACTCCAAGTCTCTCACAGAAGGTTAAGAATTTGACCTTCCCCAAGGGTTTCGTGAGAATATCCACGACCTTCTCATCAGTCCCAATGTGATGGAGCCTTACTGCTCCCTGTTGTACTATATCCTGGATAAAGTGGTACCTGATATCAATATTCTTGGAGCATTCATGGAACACGGGATTCTCTAAAAGGTGAATCCCACTTTGGTTGTCGCAAAAGATCATGGTGGTATCCAGCACATGCTCAAACATCTCACTAAAGAGCTTTCTCAACCAAACAACTTCACAACAGGCCATACTAGCTACAATGTATTCGGCCTCGGCGGTGCTCAAAGCAACTAATTTCTGCGTCCTGCTCCTCTAGGATATCAAAGTAGAACCTAGTGAGAAGAAACATCCAGATGTGCTCTTACGATCCACCACACTGCTCGCCCAATCAGCATTAGTATATCCATGGAGCCTCAAGTTCTTGGTAGTGTATCTCAATCCATAGTTTATTGTGCCCCAGAGATATATCAAAAGATTCTTGGCAGCAATCCAGTGTATGTGATGAGGCTCGACCATAAATTGACTCAACATATTCACTGCAAAGCATATGTCCAGACGGGAGTTCACCAAGAACATCAGGGCCCCCACAAGTTGACGATACTCGGAAGGATTTCTCAAATCGGGCCCAACAGCACTTCCACATAACTTCTCAAGGTTGAGTTCCATCGAAGTAGCCACAAACTTGCAGTCCACCATCCCAAATTTTTCAAGTAGCTTCACAATGTATTTTCCTTGAGAAAGGAAAATCTCACTTGGCTTTCGCCAAACTTCCAAGCCTAGGACGTAATGCATTAACCCTAGGTCTTTCATATCGAATTCAAAAGCCAACTCCCTCTTGCATTAATGAATGAGAAGGTCTGCACTTGTCAAAAAGATATTGTCTACATAAAGCACCAAAATGAGAGGCCTGTCATTTTCAACCTTGAAGTAAAGGTTCGGATCAGCGTCACTTCTTGTAAACCCCAGCTTCATAAGACAGTTGTCGATCCTCTCATACCAAGCCCTAGGAGCTTGCTTCAACCCATAGAGGGATTTCTTCAACCTAAATACATGTGACTCTCGGTCCAAAACTTCAAACCCTTCGAGTTATTCTACATAAACTTCTTCCTCAAGCGAGCCATGTAAGAAAGCAGTTTTGACATCCATTTGATGTAGATTCCATCCTTGAGAAGCAGCAAGGGCAATAATCAAACGGATGGTGGTATATCGGGCAACCGGTGCAAACATCTCATGATATTCCACACCTTCCTTTTGAGAGAAGCCTCGAGCAACGACCTGGCCTTGAACTTTTCAGCACTCCCATTAGCTCCATGTTTGATTTTGTAAAGTGATTTGAGGTGACAATGGACTTGTCCTTTGGTCTAGGGACCACATCCCAGACATCATGATCGACTCATACTCTTCGTTCATTGCATCATTCCAAACTTGGTGCTTCACGGCTTCTTCAAATGTTCCAGACTCAAATTGAACAATGGTGCTCATGGCAACTAAGTACCCTTAGTACATGTTCGGCTTCTTACTTTCACAAAATGTCCCCCTTGGTGCAATATGTCTCTCGACATCTTCAAGAGTGTCTCTGAGCCATGAGGGTCTCCTTTTTTAGGAAGAGGGCTCACCAGGAGGTGGATCAATGGGATCCATTGGACCTTCAACACTGGGCATCGGTTCATCCTCTGGTTCTTCCTGCTTTCCTGCATCTTCATCTTTGTCTTCCTTCGAAATAGGAAGATCTTTAACCTTCCCAAGGGTAGCATCTTCATCAAAGGTGACATCATGACTTATCTCCACTTCCCTTTGACCAGGCGCATAGATTCTATATGCCTTTGAAGTTTCATTGTAGCCCACAAATGTTCCCTTCTTTCCAGAAGCATCCAGCTTGCTTCTCTTTTCTTTCCGCACATGAAAATACACAGGACTACCAAAAATTCTAAAGTGAGAAACACCAGGTTTCTTACCGGTGAAAACTTCTTCTGGAGCCTTGGAGTCCAATGCTTGATGTGTACATCTATTTTGGATGTACATGACAGTGTTGGAAGCTTCTCCCAATAAGAACTTCAATGGGCCTTAGTCATGAAGCATGGCACGAGTAGCTTCAATGATGGTTCGATTATTCCTTTCGAAAACTCCATTTTGTTCAGGAGTATAAGTAGTAGTGATCTCCCTCTTAATAGTCATTGAACTCATTTGACTCATATTCGGTTCCATTATCGGTCCTCAAAACTTTGATCTTCTTCCCTATTTGATTTTCAACCAAGGCTTTGAAAGAGCAGAACCACTTGAACACTTCGTCCTTCTTCTTCAAGAAATAGATCCAAGTTTTGCGAGAGAAGTCATCTACAAAAATAGCATAGTACAAATATCCTCCCAAAGATGTTACGGGAAACATACCAGACAAATCAGAATGGATCAATTGAAGAATGTCAGTAGTCTTGCTATCACTTGAGGGGAATGGTCCCCTTGTATGTTTCCTTTCGGCACAACCATGACAAACACCTTTGTGATAAACTTTAAATTCAGGCATACCTGTGACCATCTTCCTAGCATCAGGAAGAGCTTTATAATGAAGGAGAGAAAACCTTCGGTGCCATAATTTGGATTGAAGAGAAGTGTTGCATGTCATGGCTCCCAAAGGACTTCCTCCAACCTGATAAAGGGTATCAACCCCGAATCCAAGAGTGAATGCTTCTTTGAAATTCCTTTTCCAAAAACGTACCTTTCCATCAATGAATGCCACCTTGAATCCTTTGTCTTCCATCGCTAAAATAGATACCAAATTCTTCTTCAAGTCAGGTACATATAATACATCTTGTAGATGAAGGATTTGACATTGATTTAAATGAAGATTAACAGTCCATGTCCCTTTCACAGGATAGGTGGCATTGTCTCCAAGCATGATCTCCAAATTTGTTTCCTTTTCAATTAAATTGGAGAGGGCCTCTTTGTACCCAGTGAAGTGCCTTGAGGAATGACTATCAATCAACCAATTATCCAATGTTTCTAGAGGAGAGGTAGTAGAGAGAGAAGATATAAGATAAAATTATTTTTGCTTGTTATCTACAACATTAGATTCATCATACCTGGAGTTTTCCGATCTTTTGGGAGGTCGACCATTTCCATATTGAGCCGCCGGAGCATTTCTCTTTCCTTTGTTGATGAACCTGTTATTCCTTTTCCATTTCCCTTGAAATTGTTGTGATTGTGATCATCATCTCGTGGTGTATCCCTTTTATTAGGACACTCTCTAGCATAGTGGCCAAACCTGTTACAATTGAGGCATCTTCCCTTTCTTCCTTCTTTGAATCTTTGTCTTCCTTGACCTTGTTTCCTTGGACCAGCATTGTTCTTTCTTTCGGCATGAGCGGAGAATGCAGTAGGACCATTCCTATTTGAAGGCATGTCTCTCCATCATACTTGTCTCTTCTTGAGTGCGTCTAGTCAACAATTCATCAAAAACTGGAATCTTGTCATTGTTGAAGATAGTGGTATTGAATACATCCCATGCTTGGAGAAGGCCACCAAGGGAAATAAGAGTGAGCTCTCGATCGGCAATAACCTCTCCAATAGATAGAAGGTCATTTTTATTTCGGTAATCCTAATGAAGTAAGATTGGATGGATTCCCCTCTATCCATCTTGATGTCCTTCAACTTGTTCTTGAGAAAGAGGATTTGATTTGCATTACTAGCCTTAAACATGCTAACCAACTTGTCACACATCTTCTTAGATGTGCCCAGCGCGGAGATGTACGCAACCAAATTCTTTTGAATGGAATCCCTGATGATCTTCTTAGCTTTGACCTCTTATTTCTTGTACTTTGATTTTGTGGCCGTCGATGCATTTGAAGGAGGCTCGGCAATCTTTCCCCACACATAATCCATGACTTCATTCTCTTCCAAAGTTAAGTCTCGAGACATCTTCCAGGAATGATAATTAGATTTATCATTGAGCTTGTCCTCATATTTGAAATAAGATGAGGAAGCCATTGACCCTTGTCATTGTCCAACAAATCTCAGTGATTGCTTTTCTCACTCTTGCTTGGGCTTTGACTTCACCTAGGCTCTAATACCATGTTAATTTTAGATAAAAATGGTATATTCTATTACGCTTAAGAGCAATTTACTTCAATTTTCCTTATTAGCCCAATATCAATTTCCAGATTAGCAATCACAATAACATTGATAGTAAATGCAGACAGAACATAAACAATAAGGAGAAGATGAGCCAAGACAAGAGGACACAATATTTTGCGGATGTTAGGGGAAAACCCCAACGTGGGGAAAACCCTTTGATCAAATTCTTCTTATTATTCTTCAATGATTTAGCAAAAAGAGAGAGTACATAATACAATTTTACATGCCCAACACTGTCAAATCAGCCATGTCATAACAACAGTCTTTAGCAGTCAACCAGAAGCCCTAACCATAAAGTCAACGCTGGTCAAATACACAATGAACAGTCCTCCAAGCAACTCGGTCAAAAAAAAACAAATTTGGTTTTCCAAGAGAGAGAAAGTCAGCCCAAAAAGTGAGTCAACCCCAGTCAACGCTGTTATAATTTTCTATGGTCAAAATAGAAGTCAACTTCAGTCAAACTGCTCCAATTGCCTCTGGATCTGTGCCAGTCAATGCAGCCTCAAGAAATCGGATGAACTCTTTGAAAACTGTAGTCAAAAGATAGGTGTTGACCCTCGGTCAACGCTGGGCAACGTTGTCCATATTTATGCAATTCGTCCTGCACTTAAACCCAGAAAACTTCGGCCTCCTGCCACACATGCGAAGTGGAGAAGAGCTACTTCAGGTGATGTACGAAACAATGAGGACAAAAGAGAGAAAGATGTGATGAGTGATGTCCAAAATGAGGAAAAGGTCTCTCATATTTATATAATTCGTTGAAGGTGGAGACACATCTATTGGGGCTTCATGAGCCTACATTTGACTTCTGGTCAACCTTGACAATTTCTCTATGTGTGAGAAATAAATTCAAAATCAAAATTCTGCTCATCCAAACAAGATGATCTTTAGATCAATCTTGCATCTCAGAAAGAGGAATCCAATAAAAATACCATCTCCATCATATGAGTTGTCCAAGGTGGAGTTTGGCCCTAGTTGCCAATTTTAACAGCACAGTAATAGCATGGGAGACACCAGCGAGGGTTTCAGCAGTAGTGATTAATAAGAAAGAGTTGTCGGAGAGAATTCTTCATAGTTGCTTCTAGTTTCTGAGAGACGGGTGGAGGTCGAATTTTCCGGACCGAATAGCTAGTTTTCCAATGCGAGTTGTCGGAGTCATAAATCCAAGTACCAGTTGCAAGAGATATTTGCTAGAGGTAGTGCGAGTGACTTTAACAAGTTGCTGGAGGAATTTTATCATGTCAGAATAATTTCCCAAAGCCAGTGCACATTTCCAGAAGGTAGTGCAAGTTCGCAGAGGCAATGTGAGTTCGCAAAGGCAGTTCAAATTGCCAGAGGTAGGCCGAGTTGCTACCAGTGGGTCAAACAGCTTCCAGAGGTTCAATTTGACTTGCAAAAGTGAAGAAAATATTTTGTCAGAGCTTTGCCAATGAGAGGCAAGAAAATTGTATTTCTCCATTACAGTTTTCTTGCTGAAGATATTAATAATAAAGCCCTCATCTAAAGAACCGGTTTTCCCCGTATTGGTTCATTCACTTGAATGAAAGGCAAAACTCCTCAAGTGAAGGCCAATAGTCGTAGAAGTCCAAGAGACCCCTTGGAAAATGAAAACCAAGGATCAGTGAAATGTAGGAATAAGTATACTCTGTTAATGAAATGCATCTCACATTTATTCTAATCCGCAGTCTTCTATTTCTGTGAGTGTTCAACACCAACAATATCATTAAAGTACAATATTTAGGAGAAAGGTTTACCATGACATGAACCTATTGATGGCTTCTTTCCGGAAAGCATTCTTAGAACAAAAAAAGAAAAGAGGATTCCTTTCAAACCCCAAATGTAGGATCATAGAAAAGTAAATCAAGAAGGATTTCAATATTAAAGACGATAAGAAAAAATCCAAATGTCCTGGAAATCAGACTGAGGCAGAAATGAAGACAAACTAAAAGGGGGAATATTTTTAAGAGTCGAGACAAAACTCAATTTAAAACATTGACTGTAGTCCTATAAGGGCAAAACCTCTCTTTTAGTTTTAGAAAAATAGGCCAACTCAGATCTATTGAACATCAGGATTTTCCTCCGTGAGAAAGAGGCAAGAAAATCTCTAAGGACGAGGAAAGCCAATTATGGATATGCCTAAAATGACAAACCCTGAGCAAGGGTGATCTTTGATAGATTTATCTACCCATATGTATAGCTGGTGCAAGTTGTCATTTTGTACATTTAATACATTTTCTTGTCACTGTTTGAAAGAATAAGAATCATTGTCTCATTAAACAACTAGGCTCAATACATCTCTTACTGCATGCCTGTTTGATAGGCAACAAAAAGGATTTTCAATGCACATCCACTCTTGGACAATCAAGGGAGGATTCAATGGTGGAACAAAACTCTAGGCAAGACCGCTTTCTTCCCTACAGATCTTAAGGAAACAAGCGTTACTAGGAAAAGGACTAACAACATGAGAGGCAAACAGCAAAATCTTGTAAAAATAAACATGTTTACATTTTCTTTAAGAGAAACGCCTTCAAGCTGAAAACGTGAAAGCCAGGTAAAGTTGTATCTCTTTGTATAAGTCATGTCGGTGTTTTGTGGTCAAGCTATAACATTGTCATCTAGATTGAATTTCAATATTCACCATCAAATCACCATTCAAGGTTAGCTGTATCTTACCCAAGACCACTTTCGGATTTTCTAGCAATTTCCCCAGAAAATACCAATAAGATGCTACAAACAGGTAGTATAGGACGTAACTTCTCTACGTGGGTTCGTTTCTTCTAATCCATCTGCAAAGCTTATTTTCGTATTATGTTCTAATTGATAGTCAAAGACCCATATGGGACAATTCATTCCGTACAAGATCCTTTGAGCCATCCAGTCCAATCTAAGGGTATTTTCAACAACATCATTAGATAATACAGCAATATAGCAATGCTTTGGCACACATTTTAAGGATTTGTGAAGAGTAAACTTGCAATTTCTTTACGAATTGTCCATAAAGACTTACTTCTCAATTTCGAGAAAAAAAGAAAGCTAAAATATCCACGAAGCTAGAGAGTAGAACTCACATGACAATGTCAATAAACTAGAAATTTTATTGGCTGTCTGTCCATTTAAACAACTTTAATTGATTCAATAAAGATCACAGTAATAGTCTGCAGCAGCCGACCCTAAAACAGATATTAATATGCATCAAAGTGGTTATATAAATATATATTACAAAATTAAAGTCACCATAGAAAGTACAAGAAATTCCCTGAAAAACAGATGGAAGGCCTGTGCAATGAAAAGTTACACATCTCACAGAATGACGCTAATCCTGAAAGTCCTAACAGAATTAATGAATTGGCTAAATGAAGTGTGTGACAGCCTTAAAGTGGTAGAAAATTGGTCATAGATGTGATCAACTTCGCCCACAACAACACATTTCACTAAATGAAACTTGCCAAGTTTTTGATAATCAATCACTTATTCGATAATCATTGTCCTTCTTAGCATGTTGTAAGTGCTTTATCTTTTTGCACCAGTACCTACTGAGCCAGCCAGATATTTGATTGAAAGCAATCAAACTTTTCAATGTGCTGCGCCCCTGAAGAATCCCATCATGTAAACTTCTAGCTGTTCTTGCTATTGCCGGTTTCATGATGTCTGCCTGGACTTTCGCTCGATCCTGCAAGGAAGCTACTCCAGTGAACAGGAAAATAGTTGGCAATACTTTTCTTATGGATAATGAACTCGATAAGAACAGGCTAATGTAGCCAAATCCTCCACTATATTTAAAAAATTAAGCTTTAAGCAATGACAAAATTAAGACATGACAAACATGAAAGGGCATTACAAATACACGAAGCTCCAAAAGAAATGCCTCCAATAATAAGTAGAAAATTTCCTCTATATTTAATATGATACTTTTGGCAGCAAATGCAATATTTTTTCAGAGGATGACAGTGATTTTTTTTCAGGCTTATCAAAAATATGGTTTTTTTTCATAAAATTAATATAGATCTATCTGAACTCAAGATTTATCATGCAGTGATTGTATTAAATGCAAAAAAAATTTACGATACAAAACTCTAGGAGTACATGAACTTAGGTTAACATAAACACTAAAATAATTTATTTATGACTCATATTGATATATTTTTTTGTTATTAATATTTTGAACTTAACATGGACATTAAAATAATTTATTTATGAATTGCATTAATATATATTTTTTTGTTATTAATATTTTTAAATGTAACATGTCAACTCCTTATTAAATATTGAAGACTTTTAATTTTTGTATTTCTATGTATATATTTTTCAATGGAATATGAGAACTGGGATAAACCATCCAGTTGCAGTTTTGGCAACCTAACCCATCAAGGTCATCCAGTGAGGCCCAATAATCCACAGAAGCAGCCAGCCAACAGACTTGAACCTATGAGCTCTTGCTTATAGTTCATGGCACTCAACCACTCAAGCTAACTCGTTGGGCTTTATATCTTTGCATATATAAATTTGATATAAAATTATTTTAAGGTGGACAAAAATTTTAGTTATGGCAGAGATGTGTCAACTCTATGTTAAGCATAAAAGGAATTACACTCATATTAAGCTATAGAAAACTTATTTCCACACAATAAAAGCATTTTTTACATTTATATATATATATATAGTCCACATTGGTATATTTCGTTTGTTATTAGTATTTTTGTAAATGCCATATGCCAACTCTATATGATGTATTGAAAAGGAATTACATATCTCCTACATTTTGAGAAGTATAAATCACCTATTGATGCAATACATAATTTGTCACTTTCAATTAATTTTAAGTTTTTATCTCTATATATACCAGCGTAGATTTATCTTAACTTCAGATCTAGCAAGCGACGAGGGATCAAATCTCTTTTCACTCCAAAAGAGGTTTGCATCTTGAAAGATTTGATCCTCTCGGTATTTGGTAGATCCGGAGTTAAAATGAATCTAGGCTGGTTTAATTATTAATTATAATTATAAATATAATTATTAAATTTATATTTTATATTATTTTATGTTATTACATGTCTCAAATATACTTAAGGATTAGTGTTTTGTTTGTTTAATATTATTTTTTATAATTTAATACGAATTATAATATATTAATAGTAATTTATGTTGAAAATTTTGCAAAAAATTAATATAATATATATTGATTTAATATTTTCTTAAATTATTAATTTTTTATTGTTGAAAATTAAATTTGTAAATTAATTAAAAAAAAATTGTCTTAAACTTAATTTAACATACTCTAATTAATATACGAAATGACATAGTCTAATTATTAATTTATTTATAGATTACATTATTAAAGAGCTATCCGGATTATCCAGAGTGTTATAGAAAATATGTTGACGTTTCAAATTCCAACAGGGATCCATCTTCAGAACAAGTACTTGAAATTCCAATGGGATCCATCTTCACTTGAATGAAGGAATGAAAGAAAGAAAAAGTTAAAGATAAATAGTAATAGAGAAAAAGAAAACAATAAAAAAACCAACAAGAGCAAATAAATAAAATAATTAATTTTAAATCTATAATTTTTATCTTTATTTAATAATTTGCTAAGTAA